>JAKSZP010011837.1:0-362307 GCA_022478985.1 Massospora cicadina | reverse complement strand
CCAGTGACTGATGGCAACACTGGATCTGAAGCGATCATTGGTCCAAAATCCTGTTGGGGCTTCCCCCTCACCAGGTATCTGGTTGGCACCGAGGGACCTGTCCTAGAAGGGCCCCTCACACCACGTTCAGCCCAACCAGTGTGGGATAACTGTCCAACCCTGCATTGGGCATGTTTTCCCTCACCGGGTGAACTGGATTTTGCAGTCTGATTACAGCTCTGTGATTACCTTGGAATCCCTTATTTTGGTTACCTCCAGCTATGGGCCACCCTCTTGTGTTGGGCTCCTTCTTAGTGGGGGTGATATAATGCTCAGGTTGAACTGATCATTACCTTTTGACTCAAAATTCATAGTTCCAAATATTGAGTCAAAACTCCATTTTGGGGTATTTTGGTTCATGCGGGATTGGCGCTGGGCTATGTCCCTCCTGAGCTATTCTTTATGCTCCTTGCGGTGCAAAGAAAAGTGCGGAGGGGCTCTTTTGAAGAGCGACCTTAAAAGGGTGGTCCCACGTGATTCTGAACTCAGTCCAGAAATCTCTCTTTCTCATTTCCCGCTCTCATGTGGGTCTCTCTGGTGGCCTCAAGTCCGCTCTTGCCTTGCCTTACATGGTATCCCATGGTGAAACTATTTTGTATCCTTCTTAAAAAAGTTGGTAAGTGTTGGCGAACTGATTTGCCAAATATTCTTGTTTTTTTTCCTTTATCATTCGCGGTGCCTATGTTAAATTTCTTGAATTTGTCAGCGTGTTTATTTAAAAAATAAATATAACAAGTTTAATTTTTGGGGTTGAATATTCGCTTACCTGTGTACATCTTTCTTGCTTTCAAAATTCCCTAAATCTGAGGCTGAATTAGTGAGTATGATGAGTCAAAACACTTACCTCAAGGGAACCTCATATTAGACAATCTTTTGGCGTCCATTTGCCAATCCAAAGGCAAGATGTCAGTTGAAATCTAGGACGTTTCTTCGGTTACATTGGGGAAACCATGGGTCTTTCAGGGCAACCTCCAAAGGTGGGGGAGGAAGGGAGGATGACAACTACTCAGGGTTGAATGATTACATGCCAATGAATTTATTAAATGGTGTTTGCAGATTGACACAAAGAATTTTTGGGTTCCACCACAAATTTGCAGTGTAGATTGGTGCAGAAGATGCCTGCTCAGAGTGCTAGGGATGAGCTCTCCCTGAGCGGGGTGCTCCTGGCCCTCAGGTGAACAAAATCTTTTGCGTGAGAGTTGGGTGAGGCCTCGCCTCAGTCAGCAATGAAATGGGTTCACTCTGAGGCTGTCCCACCCAGTGAATGGCTCTGGGCGAACCAGTGACAGGCAGAGAGCTGAGTTATAGTGAACGGATATGCAATAGCAGTTGAAGGAGAGAGCGCATCATCTGGGGTAGTTTTTAAAAATTGAATATGGCTTGTCAGGCAGAAGGGTCAATCAACCAGACAACCCAGTTGACAATCATTGGGATCAGAAGAAGGGTGGTGACACATTTCACTGGATTGAAAGGCAGTTTTATATTTTTATAAATTTGACAGACAGAATGCTACAAGCTTGATGAGAGCGTATGAGTTTGATATCACTACCTAATCAAGGAGTAAAAATAGACTAGCAACAGCCCCTGGGAAGAGCTGTTGCCTTATAAATTAGGGCAATATTGGGGAAGGGCATAAGGGATTGGAACCTTAGACCTAGAGGGTGGGAACTGATTTACTGGTTTCAGAAATGCACTTTTCTGGTGGCAGTGGACTCTTCTGGTCATCAGGTCAACCAGTATGAGGACTGGTCAGCACTTGCTGTTTAACCTTAGGCGACAGGCCCAGAAGCACCAGCTGACCCCTTGGAGTGTCACCCACGCCATTTAGGGATCCCCCATAATAAGCCCCAACCCATAAGATTACAAATAAACTTTAATAAAAGGGAGTTTAGGCAAAGGGAGATTAATTTCTTAAAGGGAAGCGCCAGATTTATAAATACAATAGGGCTACTGCGCCCACCGCTGACCCATCAGCTCATCTTTGGTTCGTCCAGCTAACCATTCTTCTCAACCTTCCGTAGTACTACTCTCTTCCCTGGCGTCAACCCTCTACCCTCATCCTTCCCAATGAACAATTATTAGTTTCAGTTTTGTCCTCAGTCTTCAGTTGATATTGAACCAAACAAATTACTTATTTAAATAGATATCAAATTGTTTTTTAATTAGTGACAATGCACCAGGAACTGCTTTAGTCAATCAGGTACTTGGAATGACTTGGCTTCTCACTGATGACACAATTTGACTCTACATAATCAATAATTTTTTATTGCCTTTCTCAGGCGCAGTTGTTGGATTTTTGGTTTGGAAAAGGCTTGCTGGTGCTTTTAATTCCTCAAATTCAACAATATAGTTAATGGGCTTTTCTCCAAATTTATATGTAAATAACAAAAATAAATAAATGCTAAAAAGTTTTTATAATTGTTTATTAAGTGCCACACAGGGTAAAAAGAGAATTCTCTTCCTAAGTCAATAATTGTAATTAAAGCATTGATGCTTGAAATTTGTCTCTTTCCACTTGGCGTAATTTTTTGAGAAAAATTACATGAACTCATAAAACAAATTAAATTCGCCCACAGTAGTTTCTCTCCAATGTCCTCAGATTCTCCGCTGGCTGCTCCAGCGTGGGGCAGCAGCAAAACTCCCCCCGCTGTTTTCCATCTGGCAGGAAAACGCGCTAGGACTGGTTCACCCAGTCATTCCAAACTTATGGGCCAATTCGTTCCGCCCAAGGACCCAGACGCCCACCTTGCTCATACCCAAGCGGTACTACGCTCCCCCCTAGTGCTCCCTCAGAGCATATGCACTATGGCCTTAGGGTCGAATATGGGAAACTATTCCCATACCACAACCAAGCCATTATCAAAATGGTACAGGCGGTGATGACACCTGCTGGCTTATCAATTTCTTCCCCTACAAGGGGTATTTTGAACTCAGCTTCACCTGCAAAGCTGACGCTACCACAGCGGCAACTGTGCCCCTGGTATTCCAGGCTATCCCTCTCCACACAACTTGGACTCACTCCCAGCGGACATCACTTTGGTGGTCCAGTTTGCTGGCCTTCCCACCCACTTCCCCCCTGAAGTGCTCTACCAGGAGCTGATGGATGGTTTGGCAGCCTATGGCTTTAACCCCATCCTAAAATTTGTGGTGCCAAATGGGGCCACAAGACTTGCTGGGCCTCAGGCATATGCCATGATAATCCCTGAATTTAATAAAGTTGTGGTGGAATTTCCACCGTGCATCATTATACCCTCAGTGCCAGACCTTCCATTTTGGGCCCATGTCAAGGGCGAGCGGACGATCTGTCCATCATGTTTTGAGTAAGACCACTCGAAATGCAAGTGCCCCTTCTCAACCACTTCAGGCAGATCGGATGACTCATATGCTGACCTCCAATCCACTGCCCACCCTGTTCAATTTCTAGCATGGGGCACAATCATACCTCCTCCACCCCCAAAACCTGTTGCTGAAACTGCACCTGCAGCCACCAATCAGCCTCCCCCTCACCCAAATGCCATAAATAATCCTCCAATCAAGCATCAGATTGGAACCCAGTTTGATTACATGCTTCCTCAAATGAATCAAACAAACCTCAACATTAACTTTTTACCCAATCCAATTCAACAAAAGCCCATGGGAATTATTGGCTGAAATTGACAAATCTGTTAAGTTCATTGAAGAACTATCTCTGCATATTGAGTGGTTTGTTAATGCAGAATGGGTTGCTAATTACCCCCCCCTGACTTTATACTACCCACAGCCAAATGCTGAATTGTTTTTGTAGCGATCACCAGATTGCATTCAAAGCAGCTGCAACACCAGATTGTCATTCCATGCGTAAAGCTATCACTAAATCAGTAGCAAAACTCAAAGGAGGAATTTCACCTCATGTTATCCCTGCAACCTTAACTCCAAAAAGAAAAATATTGGTGAAGAAGTATTACAAAAATTCAAACGATGCTATTCAAAATATGGCAACTATAGCATGGAATCCGAAAAGCAAAAATAACCTGAAACAACATTGCCACGTTCATTTAACTCCCAGACGCCCAAATTAAATCTGAACAAGCTTTAACCGAATATCTCAGTGCCATTTACCTAGCTGGAAATTTCCATGAAATTCTAATTAATAGAGATATTGATCCACATACCACAGATGCCCTAACGCCATTACTGACGGCTATGACATGCACTCTACTATGGGAGGAAGAAGCTGCTGCTGAAGAGGCTGCCAAAGACAAGCCCCCCTGACTCCCCTCCCCTTCTGCCATGGAGGGATAAGCGGCTTCCGCTGCCCACCTGGTTGGTCAGTAATTAAAGCGTTTCACTCAACCCGCTCATTAGGGCGTCTTGTTTGAACCAAAAATTTACGTTAGTTTTTTAGTATATTTTTAGTTTTGGTAATGTCCGTCCCCTGGTCAGCTTACCTTGAATAAATATAATGCTTGAAATTTGGTTTGCTTAGTAAATTTCAAATTAGGAAATATGAGCTATCAGCCTATAAGATCTCTCAAACTCGCATCATTTGGGCAGAATGTCCTATTGAGGGTTGCAGCAAGAAAAACTAGTTCATAAGTAATGTTTTAAAGATTTGACCCAATTAATGGGCTTGAAAGTATTTGCACTTGGTTAGACCCCCTGTGACCAATAAAAGGGGCCAGTTTCCGTGATGTAATTTGAATTTGATTAGAAGCGGCAAGGGGAAGAGCCTCCAATGAAATCCCCATATTTGGTCAATGGTTCATTACAATCTGACCGCCTAAACTCATTTGTTTGCCCACTTATTGTTAGAAGTGTTACCCCAATTTTAGGGTTCCACTGAGAATTGGCCAGGGTCTTTTGGCTGATTTCAACCATATTTTATCCTTATTTAAAATTGATATACTATTATTAGATAATCGATCTTGTAACTGTCTGACATTACCCACTTCAAGAATGTTAGGAGGTGATTAAGGGCGCAAGAATTACCTTGGACTTGGTTGATCATAACTCCAGTAGCCAGGAACTTAATGGAGTACTCCTCCTCTTGCTTATAAGTGACTACAAAAGGGCCTTTCAAAAAAGACCCAAGCTTCTCACTTCTGCTAGTGATTGTCAGGCAAATAGCAAGTTATTTTTAGACTGGCCTGCCAGTTTAGGTGCTGAAGCACCTAAAATGACAAACCTAAATACCATTGGCACTGCTGCTAGTACAACGGTTATATAACTAGGAAGAAATTCCACCAGTAAGTACCCATGAGCCATAATCGTGTGTAGGCACCTAGCAAACTACTAGGTGAATATGGCCATAAACACTGAGGGTTGTTGAATATAAGCAGAAAGGAAGGTTTAGTTTTCAACATAAAAACTGGAATTTGGGTAAAGAGATCTTCTTGGAAAGATAAATGAAGAAAATTGACCAACAATTTTCTCAGTGCAATGCAACTGATTAAATAGTGTTCAGTTAATGGTGGTTCAAAGCAGGGATTGGGTCCCTTTAATTTGATCTAATCTGGCGAATTTGTGATGGAGGGGGCAGATAATCCCAAATTAGAACCAACGTCAAAGGAGTTGGTGGCAGGATGAGTTGCTATCTTTTCTGCAGCAAACACCTGGGCTAAGGCTTGACTGCATTTTTGTCAAGTGTTGTGATGGTGTATGGCCTGATAAACAACGGGAATTCCCCAGGGCTTACCACATAGGGATAGTCCAAATTTGCTTGTAAACGGGTTTGGGATTCCCAACCTGCCTGTTCCCTGTTGCTCGGTATTCATTCAACCAAATGATTTACATCAGCAACAACTCTTGATTCTTTAGATATAGGTTTCAAATTATCTGCAAATGTCCCCAAAGGTTCCATCTGCTCATCAGGTATCATCCTCAATGATTTTGAGGAGTATTTGGCATTGGCGATCATAATGGTAACTGAGTTAAAACTGTCAGTGTTTCTGGCCAATTATCTGATATTTTTCCCTTCTTGGCTATTAGGTTTCCAATCGTCAGGCTTTATCCCTGTTGGTTTTGGACCTTTCATCTTCGATTCATTAATCTTGGTGCAGATTTTCTCAATTTGGTGGACAAGTTTGGTTAAGGTGAGTGAGGGTACCAAGAGAGGAATCTTTAGAGGGAGTGCTGCTACCCATCACTCTTATACCATGTGGGTGAGATCGCCCTGAAAGATGAGGGGTACAGCCACCCTCTTTGGAACCTTCTTGTTAGGGAATGGGAAATCTGCCTGATCTACACAAAGGGGACGTTCCACTGGACTTACATTTCCCTTTAATTTTGCCATAGGAGGGGCACCACCACCAGGAAACTATGTAAGGGCTACATTTTTTGTGCACCTTGGGCAACTTAGTCGCCATCAGAACACAACTTCTGGGGGAGGATGGGGAGTGTCACAATTCTGATATGTCTGGATGATAATCATGGGACAGCTAGGGCGGATTGGGATGTATCCGCCAAACATGATATCAGAGACAATTATTTGAGTGCCTTGAGATGAGGCGATATTGGGATATAATAGGTTATTATTGGATCATCTCTAAATAAGGCGATAAAGTGATAAGGTTATGTTAATTTTCGATGAATATGAAGTAAATCTCCTACAATTAGGGCGATAGAGAGTTAGAGAATAACAAGCTGAAATCAAGGAGAATTGGAGGAATAGAATAGCCCAAACTATGAGAGCGGTATCATTTAAAGACACTGTATATAAGTGAGTAGGTGATTGAGAGAAGTTAAGTTGTTGATAGTAGATAGAGTGGAACAGCAAAAGGCCGCTGTATTAATTTAAATAAATAAAATTATCGTTGGGGAGATTGCTTTTAGTTTTAGTATATTTTCAAGTGTGTCCGGGGGACTGATGATCCCCACATCATCTGTCTGTTGCTCAGTGGGTTCAACCTGTATCAACAATACAGTAGATCCAACGATCCCGTCTGATTTTATAAAGTGGTGCTCAATACAGGGGGCCCTTGATAAACTACCAAGTACTACGAAACTCCAGTTGCCAGACATGTCTTATAAAGCCTGTTTTTCTGGGGAATCTTCACAAAAACTAAACCGGCTGGGTATGAGGAAATCAAAGTTACCTTAGATGCATTGCTCAAAAAAATGATGAACTTTTTCTAGATCGAAATTCTGTCATACACCAGCTTGTTAGCACGTTTAGCCAAATGCAAATTATGGGACAACAAAACAAGGAACTCGCCAACAAGTTGGATTATACTACTGAATGGCTGCAGTGCGCAGAGCAGAAATTGACCAGTGCCTATCAGTCTTCTCACTGGGACAAAGATGATCATCAAGAAGGTGCATCATACAAGGAAGAATATGACGCTTGACGGAGATACTATACCCATGATGGTAGTAGTGGATATGAATATGAGTCAGAGTGCCATTCTCTCAAGTAATGGCAGTGCCACCCATGGCAGAAGGTCACTCTACCCCTGAAGTAGCGGACATCCCACTTTCCGCTGGTCCAGCTTCTCATTGAGAAATGGCTATTGGATCTTGACCCATTCCTCAGTATGAGCCAAAAAACGTGAATTGGACGAGGAGGTTAATATTGAGAAACTACCTCCATTTGATCAAAATGAGAACATCCATTGTTTCTACAAACAATTTGAATTTGCAAAAAATGGTGCATATGATAGATGGAAGGCTAAATTGTTGATATCCGCCTTGGATGTCAAGAGCGCCAATCAAGTCACCTGTTACCTCCAAAGTAGCTATGTCACCTATAAGGATGTGAAGGATACTGTGCTTAGCCTGTTTGGAGGTACCACAAAGATGTCACAGAGAAAAGCGTAATTCTTAACAACTGGATTCTGCTAAAATGAGACCCTTCTGGAGTTTGCTGATCGATTCACAATGGAAGCTCATGTGCTGATTGGAGCAGGATACTTATTGGAAGCTGAAGTGTGCATCGCCATGACCTCCACAGTGAAGCCATACTGAGAGCTTCACAATGTCATTTTGCCACTTCTGGATGATGACGTACCTCTTCTCAAGATTGTACAGTTTTTATGTCATATATCCCCAAACTTTCAACCTCAAAAATGGAATGAAAGGCTACTGCCTCTACTGCACACTCTTATTATGGAGAATACTCTCGTCCAACTCCAGATCTATTTAGCAACCCTTGACCTTACTATAACTCTGCACCTCATCCTCAGCCGAATTATACTCAACAGTTCAATCAGCATTAATGGGATGGTCACAAAAACTGTCAGCAACCCAGCTACTGACCAGGATGTAGCTACGCCAAATGTCAACAATCATCTTACCAACCTGGACCTGGTTACACCGAATGAACCCAAACTTTCTGATCTGGACCCTCTTATGACAATCAAGGACATGGCTTTTATGTGTTTAACTGCTATGAATTCAGATGCCCTGGGCATTTGGCAAAACTCTGCCATAACCTCCGGGTGAACTAAGTACAACAAGATCAATACTATCAGGGAAAAGATGGAGCAGAATAAAGATGAGACCCTCTACCTCCACGATACCAACTCAAAACGTCCTAAATCAATAGTAGTATTCCCTGCAGAAGTCCCTCAGTAAGATGACAGAAATTTTATAACAGCAGCCAGTTGGAATAGTAAATGTAGTGACATGAGCTGAAGCCAAGGCGGCGGTGGAAGAAGAGTCCCCAGAACAACCAAAGCCGTATGCCTGTCAAATGCTTTATCAAGCATTCTCAGACAAACTGATTCTGCCGAAGATGCGCCAACTCTGAAAGGAGTAAACATCGCCCTTCCGGTAGATGCCATTGTGAAAGAAATCCCCAAGTGGTGGAGGGATAATGAGTTTTCTTGAAAAAAAGATCTCGTAAATGTACACATATTAAACAGTCTTTAATCTTCTTATTCTGAGTGTACATACTGTAATATTTTTTAGCAAAAAAATTGAGTTTGCACTATAATAGATACTGGTGCACCAGTGAACATAGTATCCACTAAATTGATGGCAAAGTTGACATTAAAACCTGATGTGGACCATCAAATGGTGTATGGAACTGCTGGACCAGTAAGCACCGTCTCTGAGGGGGCTTAAAGTGTGCTACCTCTGCGCTTTGGGTCCATTGTCGTTGTAGCCCCAGCAATTGTGCTACCAAACAAAAACTATGACCTGTTAATTGGGACCGCTTCCCTGCACCATTTTGGGGCTGTCATTAATATGATGGAGGAGACCTTCACTAATTTTTGTGTTAATAAATCCCAATTTATTTTACCACTAGCGGAGTACTGAAGGATCTGGTGCGTATTAGCCATATCAACCTCACCTATAGTGACGGGGTGATGCCAGTTCACTATCACCAACTAAAGAGAAAGACTTGGACCCTTACCCAGCAGATATACGAAAATCAAAGGATACCTCTTCGAGCGGCAGGGCCCATATCTATACCTTCTGGCCATCAAGTCCTAGCAAACACTGAGTTAGAAGTTGAAGTGCCTATTGGGCTATATGAGGAAGTCATTGGACTCTATTATCAAACGTGGTTTAAGCATATTTCTCCAGGAATTATACTTCTGGGCCATGTGGAGATTAAGGTTTTGTTAGCAAACTTCATGAGCGAACCAATGCATATCCGCTGACACCATATATTAGATATTTACACTTGATTCCAATAAAAGAGTTCCTTCAGGTTCATAATTTTGGGCTGTTATACAAATTTGGTCTACCAGTCAAGGCAACGTCCAGCATACTAACTAAGGTACCACGGAGTAATCTAATAGGACTATTAGAAGAACAAAAAGACTAAGCAATAGATTTATTTCAGAAGTACAAGAGGATTGTCACTGTCAACGATCATGATTTGGGGTGTGCTCAGGGGGTGGTCCATTGAGTAGACACAGCAGATCATCCCCCTATATGACCTCAGCAGATCCGCCAATAAAGGGCAGCGGAAGATGTATTCACTAATGAAATTGATAAGTTGTTAGAGCAAGGGATGTTCGAACCATCCAAAAGCCCATGGGCTTCACCTGTTCTAATTGTAAAAAAGAAGGAAGCACCAACTGCACAGAAATAGACTACTGGAAGCTTAACAGTATTACAAAAAGGAATCATACCCCTTGCCAAGGATTGACAATGCTTTGGATCAGTTAGGGGGAGACCATTATTTTTCAGCAATGGACTTGATATCCAGTTACTGGCAAATCAAGTTACCCATGGCGAAAAAGGAAAAATGCGTTGTAATCACCTCTTTCAGCGCTGCAGTTCTTGGGACTGGCACCAGGGTTTGCGGTGGCTCAAAGCTGGAAAATCAGAAATGAGCACCAAAGAGTAAACGGAAAATAAAGGTTAGTTTACTGAATATTTTAATAAATTAAAATGCTTTGGTATTTATAGGGTGTGTTGGGACTCAATGCCTTTAGGATCTTCAGAGCCTCATCCAATCAAGATCTTTACTAACTTTCCAGAAAGGCCTCCTCAAGGGCGTCCTCAATGGATATTGTCGCTCACCTGACTGAGAAGGTGGAAAGCCCGCTCCACGTGACTCAGTACTAGGTAAGGATGATCCAGAAAAAGTTTTGTCTTGGCTGGAATCGATGACCAATTCGGTACAGCCAGATCTGGAAGATGGGAATTTGAGATGATTTTTCTCTCGAATCCTGACAAGGCCCCCTTCAAGATCCTGTCAGAGGGGGAGTAAGGCCAGAGGAACCAACCATGCACTCGGTTTAAAACAGTCCCTTGTTTGGTATCAGCATTGGAGTATTCAGACTTCACCTTGTGTATCACTTTGTAGGGCCCAGACCACAGTACATCGAGCTTGTTCTGTTGGCCTCCAGGTTGATGATGATAAAAGAGAATGAGGTCACCTAGGTGAAGTTCTGGTAAGGAGGGTCATCCAAGATTCATTTGGGATTTCTCTCTTCCAGTGGTGATGACAATGCCTTGAGTGGCTTGGGCTTGGAGCCGGACAATTTCATCAGCAAGGGCCCTCATATTTAAATCAGCATTCTCAGGAAGGGAGGCTTCAAACAGGGGCTGGATGCTACTGGGTAGTCATGGGTCCCACCCATACTAGGCTTCGAATGGGGACATTTTGATAACATGGTGGTAGCTTACTAGGTATACAAGCAAGGCGCTGGGAAAATAATGGTTCCAGCGGCCAGGATCCGAGGCGGCCAACTTTTGCAGGATGGAGACAAGAGTTCTGTTAGCCTGTTATACTGCCCCATTAGTAGAAGGGTGGTAGGGAGCAGTGAAACTCTGGGTAGTTCCAAATAGCGAAGTTAGCTCCTGCACTACCTGGGAGGTGAAGTTCAAACCATTGTCTGAGAGCAAGGTCTGGGGGCATCTGTGCTGGGTGAAAACGGAGCAAACAAGGAGCAAGGCGGTAGCCTTAGCTGTGGCTGCAGGAACTGAGATCGCCTCAACCCACTTAGTCAGATGGTCTATGGCAAGAATAATATACTTGTGACCATGTAGACCAGTGGGGAGGGGACCCACCATGTTGATACTAATGACATTGAAGGGCTTGGTTGGCGCAATGACGGAGTGCTGGTATTGAGGGTTGGCCTGGTCTTGAGATCGGCAGGTCATGCAGGCTTCCAGAACCTTTTGGATGGTTTTGACCATTTGGTCCCAGTAGCAGTGTGACTTCAGCCACTCATAGGTCTTCTTGACCGTACCATGCCCAACAGTAGTGTGGCCTTCCAGGATGACATCAGTGTGAGAGGAGGGTCAGATGTAGGGAAGCCACTTCTTGTTGACTCTCTTGTAGAGTAACCCGTCCTTGGCCTGGGTGTCTTAAGTCATTTGGCGGAGTTCAGCTTGGACCTGGGGGGATTCCAGCTCCCAACGTTCAGGATGCCCTATTAAGTCATAGAGCCAATCCTCCTCCAGGGTCAGGACTGCTAATACCGGCATCCTGGAGAGTCCATCAGCGTTCTGGTGAATAGCACCAGCGCGATGGATGATGGTGAAGTCATAGCTTTGTAGTCGTAGGGCCCACCTGGCCAGCCATCCATCCAGGTCCTTCATTTGTTGCAGCCATCAAAGGGAAGAATGGTCAGTAATGATAGTAAAACGGGTGCCATAGAGGTAGGTCTGAAAATGCTTGAGCTTAAAGAATGGCTAGGCATTCCCTCTCGGTGACGCTGTAGTTTCACTCAGCCTTGCTTAGGGTCTTGCTAAAATAAGCTATGGGGTGGTCGACCTGGTTCTCATCGTGATGAGCCAGGATAACCCCACAGCAACGTCGCTAGCATCTGTGAACAGCAAGAAAGGCTTGTCAAAATGGGTATGAACTAGAACAGGTTTAGTACATAAAGCCGTATGTAGAGCGTTGAAGGCCTGTTCCTGCTCAGGTCGCCATTCAAATGTAACATTTTTTGTAGGAGGTAGAACAACAGCTCGGCAAGGTCAGCAAACCAAGGGATGAACTGACAGTAATAGCCCACCACACCTAGGAAGACTTGAATATCTCGTAGGCTTTGGGGGCGCGACATCTTTTCTATAGTATTGACCTTATTGGGGATAGTTTGAATGCTGCGTTTGGAGACCTTATGGCCTAGGAAATCTAGCTCAGGCTGGAAGAAGGAGCACTTTGAGAGCTTGAGCTTGTTGGAGGCCTTCTGGAGATGCTAAAGACTTCCTTAAGGTGGTTGACATGTCCGTTAAAAGTTTGCAAAAAAACGGTGATGTCATACAGGTAGAACAGGACACAGGAGAGCTTCAGGTCCCCAAGGATCCCATCCATGGCGCGCTGGAACATGGCTGGGGCATTGCAGAGGCCTTGGGGCATCCGGGTAGGCTTTAACAGCCCTTCATGAGCGATTATAGCACACTTGGCTTGGTCTTTGGGAGCGAGCTCGACCTGCCAATGCCCGTTGGTGAGGTCCATGGCCAAGAAGTACTGGGAACCTGTAAGCGATTGGAGCAAGTTGTCGATATGGGGTAGAGGATAGCTGTCCTTCTTGGTGATGGAGTTGAGTCATCAATAATCCATCACCACCCAGTGCTTGCAATCCTTCTTTCTGACCAGCAACAGTGGGGAGGACCAAGGGCTATGAGAGGGAACCAAGGGCCCCACGTCGAGCAGCTGTTTGAGTTCTACCATGACCTGGGCCTCTTTGACCTTGCTCTTGTGGTAAGGCTGGGACCAAAATGGGGGGCATCCCCAGCTTCTACATGGTGGAGGACTCCGTTCATCCTTCCAAAATTTAGGTCAAAGTGGAGAAGAGATCTGAGTATTCCTCCAGGAGCTCCTGAACCTTATGTTGCTGTTCATCAGAGAGGTCCTTTCCTATGTTAGCATCAACTAAATTAACTGAGGGTGGCGACTCCAAGCCAAGGTCCCTCAATTCCCCAAAGCTTTGGATGTCAGCAACAGCCCCCATCGGTAACAAGTGAATGTAGGCGGTGGGTTGGTTAGGTCCTATAACTTTTGGTTTGTCAGTCAGGTTAGCTAGCAACACTGATATTGATCTGGCATATGCTGGATCAAGGATTCTGGGGCAGGTCAGCACTTCCTTGGGAGATGGGTTATCCAGACCTTGGACCTCCAGTAAATACCCTGAGGGAATGTTGATGTGGACCCGGGTATCAACAATGACCTGGGATTTTGGGGGCATGGTAGTCGCCCGGGGAAAGTAAACCGGCATCCCCTCAGATCCATCCACAGCAGGTGGGGGCAGCTGGACTCGAGAGCCCCGGACGTGGTACTCAAGCCAATCAATTCGTCCTTTGGTCTCCACTAGGCAGGCTCAGTCCTTGACATCCGCCCTAGAGTCATGGGCATTTTCAAAATCCAGAGGGACTCGGTGTCCTAAAAGGGAGAGAAAACCATCATCATAGTGGACAACAGCCAAACAGTCTCAAAGAAACTAGGTTTGAAAAAGTAGATCATGGCTGGTGTTGTCCAAAATGATGGCAGTTGTATCCAAAGCGAGCTTCCCAAACCAAATCAGTAGAGAGGAGTAGGCCCCTATGGATTGGTTGCACTGAGGGCCAGCTTTGCCATACTCCATGTAGTGCGGCATGTTGGGGGCAACCTTGATGCATTTCAACAGCTTGGAAGAGATAACGTTCACGGGGGAGCCACTGTCAAAAATGGTGTGAACTGGAATCTTGTCGACCCGGATGGTGACTTGGGTGACCAAACTTCCAAACTGAGGCGGCAACGTAAGGAACATAGGAGAATCATCAGAAGAAGAGTAAGAAGTATCAATGTCTTTATTGTCATTAGACACTGCAGCTACTTCTTTGGGGTTAACGGTATCTGGTTTATGTGTAGGGGTTACTTGAGGCTGGACAGGGATGTCAGCATGGAGCGCCTCATCCTTCATGCTGACTGCCCTTTTCCCGCCTCCTCAGCTAGATGTCTTCAACAAGTATTGGCGCTATGCCTAAAGCCATTGTAATAGATGCACCGCGGATGGGGGGTTTTCTGGTTCTCTACTACATGGACCCTAGGGCGGTTAGAGGGGCCAGCGGCCGCAGCCTTAGAGTTCAGGATCGTGGCAGGGATCTCGTTGAGGGCCTCCTTGATCTCTCTGATGCAAGTGAACCCATTCTTCTGCCCGATCATGTGCATCTGGACCTCAGGATAGGACCCCAGGGTGGAGATGACGGTAGTAATGGCGTCATCCAGAGTGATACAGCTTGTCATAACCAAAGGTTGAGCCTGAGCGTAGAACGGTTGGCAAACTCCATAGGGTTTTCTCCTTTGTTAAGTCAAATGCCCATGAATGCTTGCTTCTGGTTGGCCAAGGTTTGATTACTGCCAAACTCTTGGATCAGGGCGGTGTGGACTTGTTCCCAGGTGTTACACTCCTTCAGATGGGGAGTCATAATTTCCTGGATGGTGCTGTCTAGGCATGAGTGGATGTGCTTCACCTTTTGTCAGTTGGTGGCCTCCTCCATAGATCTCTCGTAGGCATGCAAGAAGGAGGCGATGCTCTCCTGTCCGGAGGTGAACTTTACCTTGAAGCTAGGTTTAAAGTTAGTGACAATAGGAGTAGAGAGGGTGTTAAAGCCTGGTATAGGCGTTGTCTTTGAGATCTCTATTTCTGTATATTCTCGAGGAGCCCATTGATATAGCTGCCTCTGCAATCCTTCTAAGTCTTCTTGGATGTATTCCCAATTTTAACTGAGGGTGGAAGCGGATGCCTTGCTGGCAACCTGCTCCTTCAAGGACTAAATTTCAGCGTTCTGTAGTTAGAGCTGGTTTTTGAGGTGGCCAACTGGGTTTTGAACCCACAACACGTTGTCTCGAGCTGAGAGATGTGAGAATTGGTGAGCCTTATGAAAGCGCTGAGGTTATCCACCTCATCTGATAGTGCTTTGATGGAGATCCTGGGGTCAAGGGTAACACTGTCCATTCGGAGCTTGCATCCCAAGGCCACCTTCTGGATCTGGTCCCACAGGGAGGCCAGAGCGGTTATTATATCTTTTCGCCAGGGGTCTTCAGGTTTGCCCAAGGTCGGGAGGCTGGAAGGCCCTTAGGCCCATGCGGACCTTTGGGGCCTGCTGGCCCCTGACGCCCCTCAGGACCTTCTGGCCCCCTAGGCCCTTCAGGCCCAGCAGCTGCGGGGGGAGTAGTCACGAGAGGCCAGCTCTTGGTAGCGCTGTTGTAGGGATTATAGTAGTTCCTCAGCTTGTTGTAAGTGCTGGGCCCATGTCGCTTTAAACCGCTGAGCATTTTGGCGAAATTGCTCCTCAAGGTGGCCGGAGATGCCACTATCTAATACCACCAATTGATCTCGGATATCATTAATTAGGCGTCAGTTATTGAGTATAGCTTCACGATTATTGTGCATATAGGAGGAGGCAGCATTGTAAAAGTTGAGAATATATGAGTGTAAATTTTGGGTGAGCCCTAGGTGCTGAGAGACCTCCTGATGGTGTAATCCTACTAACTGGAGGAGGTGATGAATTGTGGGATGAACTAAATTATGAAGGTAGCGATCAGGCCCCAAGTAAGCTCTCCAGCAGGTAATACGGCTGTTGAGTAGAGGTCCCACATTGTGGATGGCACAGCAGAGGCGCGGGAGCAGCTGAAGCGGACACCCTCAGTGTAGATGCCAAGGATAAATTGTTTGATGACATTGTAGGTGTGTTCGAGCTGAAGTTGATATTGGCCCCCATCTAAGGAGGGCAGAGAGAATAGGAAGACGGCGTGGAACTCTAGACTTTCTGGCTGTGAGGGCAGCGTCACGTATCAGGAAGAACTAAACCATTGAGAAATGCTCCTTAATTGACCAGTTGTTTGGTCTTCCAGGTTGCTGTTGGTTTCCAATTGTTGTGATTGACGTTTTCACTGGGTCAGCTCAAAGCCCCCTGTAGTGAGCACCACTTTGTCGGCGCTGCAGTTCTCAGGACTGGCGCCAGGGTTTGCAGTGGCTCGAAGCTGGAAAATTGGAAATGAGCACTGAAGAGGAAATGGAACATAAAAGTTAGTTTACCAAATATTTTATTAAATTAAAATGCTTTGACATTTATAGGGTGCATTGGGACTTGATGCCTTCGGGATCTTCAGAGCCTCATCTGATCAGGATCTTTACTAACCTTTCAGAAAGGCCTCCCAGAGGGCGTCCTCAATGAATATTGTCGCTCACCTGACTGAGAAGGTGGAAAGCCCGCTCCAAGTGACTCAGTACTAGGTAAGGATGATCCAGAAAAAGTTTTGTCTTAGCTGGAATTGATGACCAATTTGGTACGGCTGGATTTGGAAGACAGAAATTCGAGACAATTTTTCTCTTAAATCCCAACAACCTCCAAATGCCTCTTTCAACTGAAACGGATGCCTCAAAGGCTAAGCAACGCCCCAGCTACGTTTCAGCAAGCTATGAAAACTAATCATAAGACCTGAATCTGTCATGTGTCCTTATATACCTTGACGAATTTCTGTTTTTTTCTCAAAACTTTTTTGGAACACCTTGATCATTTAGAAGCACTATACCGCCAACTGGCTGAGGTGAAACTAAAAATTAAGCCTCAAAAATGTAACTTAATCAAAGATCAGCTGGAATACTTGGGGTTTGTGGTAGACTCTAAAGGGATGAAATTACAGCAAGCTAATGTGGAGGCCATCAGCAAAATGACCACTTCTAATAGTAAATGCAACATACAGGTATTTTTGGGAATGGCTGGTTACTACCAGCGCTTTATCCCTAATTTTAGCTGTATTGAGGGCCAATATTCAAGTTGTTAAAAAAGACGCTGTGTTTGAATTGACGGTTTGTCATTAATAAGCTTTTGATACACTTCATATGGCATTGGCCAGCACCCTGGTGTTATGCTATCCAAACTTTTATCAAGAGTTTCTTGTTCAGACAGATGCATCCCTTTCCACTGTTGGGGAAGTACTTTCATAGAAAGATGTTGAGGGAGCGGAACATCTTGTAGCGTACTGTAGTCAAAGTCTGAACTGCCATGAGCATAATTATACCATGACCGAGTGGGAGTGCTTAGCGGTGATCTATGCATATAAGCAATTCAGAGTCTATTTGCATGGAGTAAAGTATAAAGTCATAACAGATCACATGTCATTACGCTGGTTGCAGAACCTCAATGAACCTGAAGGCTGTTTGGCTCGATGGGTCTTAAGTTGCAGGCTTATGTTTTCAAGATTCTCCATCAGCCAGGAGAAAAGCATCAGAACGCTGACTGTTTATCTTAATTACCAACGGTTGCCATAATAGCGGACCTCAGCGATGTGATGTACAATAAGATGCTCAGTGAGAAAATATGACGAACTGCCCTAAGTGATCAAAGTATTAAATTGAGATGTGAGTGGTTACCTTCTAATGGAATGGGGAACTGTACAAGCAGATCAGTGATTCTACGGTCAATTTTCCCGTGACCCTCAGCATGGCTAGGATTCATTATGAGCGCCCACAAGGCAGTTGGACATGGTGGGGTGTGTAAAGCAATGGAGTTGTTGTACCCTCAAAACTATTGGAAAAGCATGAGCTTTGATGTGCTTAAAACTATTTCCTGTTGCCATCAGTACCAAGTGGAGAAGCCATTCCGCTGTAAGACTTCATACTGGGTAGTGAAACCACATATTTGCTTGGAATACAGTTTCCCTTGATGTCGTTGGTCCTTGCCAACAGGGGCCAATTGGTGTAAGTACATTCTTGTGGCTATTGACCACTTGACCCGGTGGGTTGAAGCAAGGGTGATATGAGATTTAGGGCAGTTACAGTGGCTAAGTTCATGATGAGATGCATTATACAGCGACATGGATGCCCTCAGTTCATTCTCAAATATAACGGAACCAACTTCACCTAACACATCCTCCCCAAACTGAATGAGCTTATAGGAATCTGAAGGGTTCTGACAACTCCATACCACCCTGAATCCAATGGAATGGTCGAACTGGTGAATGGGACTCTGTTGAACATAATATGAAAATTAGTAACGGATTGACCTTACAATTGGAGCTCTCTCCTTTCCACTGCCGTGTTCGCCTATAACACTAGTTACCAATCCGCCACAGAGAAGAGTCCCTTCCAACTACTATAATGATGACACCCAGCTCTTCTTGCATTACTTTATTTGTGTGTAGAAGACACTAGCGGGATGGAACCCCACCACTATTTGACTAACCTTGCAAACATTCTGATCAAACTGCAAACCGAAGCATATTCTTCAGCTTAGCCAAGAAGATCAGGAATCTGGCCACTGATTGGGTATAACATAATAGGTTGGCGCAGTTCAAGGAAAGCGATATGGTTCTCTTCCATGATCAACATGGGTTTGGGTGGAAAAATAAGCTGGACAGTATTTGGATTGGTCCATTTGAAGTTATAGAGAAAACTGGGGGTTGATTCATATATCATCAAGGACCTTGTAAGTGGTCAGATCATTAACTGATTGCAAGCATAGATACTTCAACCTTACAACAATAGGAGCATTATTGTCCAGTCAAGGAGGGGGTAATGTCATGATTCCAATATGACTGGATGATAATTGTGGGAAATCTAGGGCGGATTGGGAAGAATCTTCTGAACATGATATCAGTTACAATTATTCGAGTGCCTCAAGATGAGGTGATATTGGTATATAGTGGGTATTATTGGATCGCCTCTAAATTAGGCAATAAGGTGATAAGGTGATATTGACATTCAACAAATACAAAGTAATTCGCCTACAATTATGGTGATAGTGAGTTAGAGAATAACAAGAGAAATTCGTGGAGAATTTGCGGAAGAGAATAGCTAAGATAAGAGAGCAGTATCACCTGAAGCTGCTGTATATTAAGTAAGATGGGCGATTGAGAGAAGGTAGGTTGTTAATAGTAGATAGAGTGGAACAGCGAAAGGACACTGTATTTATTAAAGTTAATAAAAAATCCTTGGGGCGATTGCTCATAATTTAAATTTATTGAGAGGAAGGCCGACCAGGGGATGGACACTTCTAAATGTCAACCCAAAAGAGACAAAACTTAGTAACATGGAAGGCACCCCTGAGAAGCGATGCAATCTCTTGTTGCCAGCGGGAACGCCACTTATGGGGAGGGGGAGGGAACGTGCGAATGGGCCATAGCCACAATTGAACATGTGTGGAGGAAAGGGTCTGATTTGATGAACCAAACTGGGAACCAGGAGGAGACCAGCTGTAGGCGACGTGGTGGGAGGTATCCAAACATCCACGCCTGAAAGTGGCCCACCAAATGAGACCAGAATCTGTGGACAGCTTCTGGGAGGGTGGGAGTGGAGCCTGCGATGGCATCCAAGACAATCGTGTGGATAGTCCACATGGCTATTGCAACCACCAGAGCACGGAGAGAGAGGTGGAAGGGGGAGGCCATTGATAAAGCAAAAATATCTCTTGACAGGCTGAAGGGATGTGTTTGATCCTGGCCAAGCAGACGTTGGACTTCGCGCCATATCACTTTGGAGGTAGGACACTTCTCCAGTCGGTGGAACAGCGTTCCATACTGGCCACACATGACGCAGGATGAGTGTAAAGCGTTTGAGCGCTCAGCTGTATGGTACACCTGCCTTAGGCAGCGCCACACATGGGAACGGATTTGAGGCTGCAACAGAGGATGTTGTTCATATTTCCAGATAGTTTAATGGGTTTCAATGGAGTAAGGGATGTCCATCATGTCCAGGTAGTCCACCTTAGATAGGACATGGGGCCGTGTGGGGATCACGCCATCATGGATGGGTAGCCCCTGTACCTCTTGTGTGAACTGGGGTGAGGGGCGGCCTCTTTGGGTTGTATGTCTGCTAATACGAATTCTCCACACAGCGCTCCACATGGAGAGGAGGATTCGTTTGTAGTGGGTTTTAGTACCGTGAGGACCCGTGGTTGATGGGTGTGAAGCCAGGTATTTCATCAGGGAGTGGGGGTTCGATGGATTGTTGAGGCCCAAGGCGTGGGAGAAGTTGGAGTGGGCTACGCGGGACTAGTGTTGGGAGGTGAGTGTAGGGGTGGTGACGGCCGCAATCCAGGTGCCCAGGATCTTGGCAGCATGGGCTTTGAAGCCAAGCAGGTGCATGCCACCATGATGATGAGGGCCAAACATGACCTCTAGCCGTACTGGTGGAGGGCGGCCTGACCATAGCCATCCTTGCAGCAGGGCATGCAAGGATTTGAAGAAGCTTGGGGAGAAGGGGATGGCGTGGGATCCAAATCAGACTTTGTAGAGGAGCATTGAGTTGTCTAAAACAACCCTGCCAGTAAGGGAAGTAGGGTGGGCTCTGAGGGAGGCGATGCGCTTCATCATGTTGTCTAGAATATGACTCTCCATTACTGCTGATGCCTACCCGCCTGCCTCCACCCACATGCCCAGATGGCGGACTGGCCCTATGGTAGGGCGTGGCATGAAGGGGAGCACCAGTGGGGCGGTGTGGGGTGAGCTGGGAGGGCGAGCACGTGTGCGAGCAGATGGGCTGGGCTGAGCACTGGTTGCTGGGGCCCAGCGGGTTTGATACTAACCAAGGAGGATGATTTCGGTTTTAGAAGCGTTCAGTGCAGCATTACTTACCCAGGAATACTCCTGGATGAGAGCTTCAAGTGCGCGTGCATCTTTATTATTAGACACCCCAACCACACAGTCGTCTGCAAACGCCATCATCTTGACTGGGGCTTGGCCTGGCACATGGACCCCGGTGAGTTGGGCATTCGCATTTTTTAGTAGTGGGTCAAGGCTGAAGTTGTATAAGAGTGGGCTGAGGGGGTCCCCTTGTCACAAGCCCCTTTGAGGGCGGACTACTTCCGTTAGGAAGCCAGGGCCACGTACTGCCATTGTTGCAGATTCCGTGAGCAGCATCACCCAGTTGATGAAGTGAGAGGGTAAGCGAAATGATGGAGGCAGGCCCTGAGGTATTCCCAGTTTACTCTATCATAGGCCTTCTGTTGGTCAAAGAATGCAAGTGCCCCAGAGGCTGTGGACTGGCATGCATTGGCCACAAAGTGCACGATATCCCAAATTGACCTTCTGGGTATGAAACCAAATTGTTCTGGGGAGATGGTGGCAGATGCTACAATCCCTAAACAGTTAGCCATAATTTTGGTTAAAATATTTGTATCCATGTTAGTTAAAAAAATGGGGCGCCAGTTGGCTAAGTCTAGCTTGTACCTTTCTAGAAGAGTGTGATGGTGAAGGTTTCTTGACCTCCTGGTAGGAGGCGCGTTTCCAAAAGGCTCTGGTTAAGTGAGGCCAACAGTAGTGGGGAATTATATTTGAAGTACTTTTTATAGAATTCATATGGAATGTCATCTGGGCCTGGGCATTTTCAGTTTGGTGCACCGCGAATGGCTGTCCATAATTCATTTGGAGTAATCAAATTCATTATTTCCGGGTATCAGGAAACAGTGCAGATGTGGGTTCAGTCAAGAAATTCCGCCACTTCGGCTGGCTGAATTGGATCAGCTAGGTACAACTTGGAGTAATACTTTTGTGTTTTGGTTGCTACTTTGGCTGGCATATCCACAATGGAATCGTCCGATCTTCATACCTGTGTGCAAGTCATGCTCTGGCGTGGTGCAAATTTTTTTTTAAAAAAATGTGCGGTGCACTTGTCACCTTTTGTGATGTGTTTGGCCCTGTACTGAACACAAACCTGATGTTTGTGTTGCCTTTCAAGCGCGTTGAGGTGGGCGGCTGCCTCCGCCCACTTCCAACCCCATGTAGAGCTGTATCCTGTAGTTGGGATAATGGACTCCAGGTGTGCCAACTCTGCTAGATCAAGCGAAATGACAGCCGATGCGGCTCATGAGCATCTGGAGGAGAGGAGGCGAGAGTGGCGGATGGTATCATCTTTGAAAGTTGCCCATGTGGAAATGGGGTCCACGCAAAATGGTGCAACAAACTCTTTTGCCAAAGTTGCTGATTCCACCCATGTGGAAAATCCTGGCAACGCGAGCTCAGAGGGGTGGATTTTGCACCAATGTGAGGCCTTAGCAGCTGTGACAGGTAGGTGGTAGGTTATTGAGACCAGTTGATGGTCAGAGAATTCCATTATTTGTTGATTTAAAGTGGGATATGTGGGGTTGGAATTTCTCTGGCATAAGGATAAGGTCGATGTGGGACATGGACCTTAATTGGCCATTGTGGATGTGGGGGCGCATCATGTTCTCGAGAAGTGGGGCTTGCCGCAGCAGTGCATTCATTAGCCCGAGGGTGGCCTTTAGAACGCGAAGTTCAATGTGGCCCTGGGGGCGTGGGAGGAGGAAGGGCACAGGTCCGTTGGAGTGTTTAGCCAGCAGTTCATGTCGCCAACTACAAAAGGGTCTGGGGGTAGTGGGAGGGATTTGACCAACAATAAAAATTCCTGACGCTCTTGTGCAACATTTGGGGCATAGATGTAGATGATAGTGTGTACCACGTTGGCCCACGAGAAGGTGACAATGAGGACTCGGCCATTGAGGAAGGTTTCTAAAGATAAAAATTTGAAAAAATTAACTTTCCAAATTAGCACCCCACAGTGCTCTGACCAAAAGGATAGGGATGGGAGGAGCATTGTTTATCATTTTTCCTCAGAACCTCGCAGACAGTGGGACTCCTGGATGGCCAGGATATCCACAGGTAAATTTTGTTGTAAAAAACTCAGTTTCCTAGCCTGGGATGAAGAGGCCTTGAGTCTGGCGATATTCAACGTCCCTAAAGTGAAGGTTTCCCCCATCGCACCTTAGGTGTGAGGGGTGGGCATCTGAGCCCACCAGCCTCCTCTAGATCCCCACAGGCCTTCACAGCAGCGCGGGTGTTAGCAGCAACACTATTAGGATTTTTGTTAATTTTTTCAGAAAGAGTTGCATTAGCTTTAGCCTTCGCTTTTTGTTTCCCCAACATCGGAAAAATTTTTTGTGGTGCGGATAAGTTTGATGCACCGTTGAGCAGGTCAAAAAAAAATTTTCAGTTGGGATGGGCCTCAAGTCAGTTTCCTCTGGAGCTTGGGTACAACGATTGGGTGAGATCGAGTCCCCCATTGGATCCTCAGATTGAGTGGCCCAATTAACATGGGCTTCATAATCTGATTGGTTGATGGATTCACAAGTTGCTTCCACCGCGAAGGTTTCAATGGCCTCCTGGCATTAGGAGTGTGGGATAGAGGTGGTGGCTTTGGCCGCTTCCTTGGCCGTAGCTCTGTGGGCCTGCTTGGCCTTCTTCCGCTCTTGTGGGGAGATAGGCTTTACCAGTAGGTAGCAGCCTTGTGCTCCTCACGGAAAGCCTCTTTGGTGCTTGCGGTTGGTTCATAGTGCGCCTCTCTGCTGGCCATGGCCGCCAAGGGGTGTTCTTGAAATGTGACGCCCTCCTTGGTGGGTCATGTGTGTGCCTTATGGCCAAAAGCGTCACAGTGGGTGCAGATGGGGGGCGTGCTGTCCACGGTCACCCGGAAAGGGTGGGTGGTATGCCCTTCAATATTAATAAAAGTGGAGTGCAGGATCTGGGTTAGGTCCTTTGCAATCTCCTCGGCTGGGGTCAGAACTGTAATGGCTTTGCCAGTGCACAGGAGTGGCATCAGCGTGAAGCGTTGCATTTCAAAAGATTGTATTTTGCCATAGATGGCGAGACCATCCTTCAGGTGTTGTTCCAAATTGTCACGTTTTACTGTAGTAGGCAAAAAGTCAAACATGAGGAAAATTTGGTTTGATTTCGTCCATCTGGTGCGTTTGGTTTTGATGACCCATTGCCCTTTGGGGAGGTTGACCACTACGCGCACCGCAGCAGCCTCGTCTGCTGCCTCTTTGTTTTCAAAACTTAGGTCCAGCCAACCATGTGACATGGAGTGAGGTGCTACATACACCGCGGTTGGGAAAAAGGTGTGCACATCTTCACAAAAATTTTCCCATAAAGCCATTTGTTGAATGTCCAGAAACACGCGGAGTCTGAATTCCACCGATGAAAGTGGGTGGGAGTGTGGCGTGTTGATGTACTGGTTGCATCGTGCTTGCCATGTGAGGATTTCTGGGAAAATAGTGACCGCCAGTTTTTTAAAATTTTTGTCTATTCCGCCAGTTTCTCCGGGGATGTTTTCAAACATTTGAGGCTGCGGGCCTTCCACCTGCTCCTCTTACCTTACTTGCCCAACTGCTCCCTGACATGGGCGCAGACTAATCTCCTCTGTGAGATTATCAAACTAGATTCAGACTTGAATTGAATAGGTTGCAAAAGTGATTGCAACGAGAAAGAAAAGTTGTGATTGCTCATAATTTTAGTATATTTTCGTGTGTGTCCGGAGGACCAACAATCCCCACATTGTCTGTCTGTTGCTCAGTGGGTTTGACCTGTAAGAAGCATCTTACAGATTCTAATGATATTATCCAATTTTATAACCGGTAGCATCCAAATAGACTCGGGAAACGCCTCAACCAGTTCCATGCAATTTCTGCAATGATAGAACTTAACCCAACTGTTCTTGTAGGCCTGATAACTCTTCCAGGCGATGAGATACTAAACCGACCTCTGAAATTTACATTGATGCTAAGATATTATAACCTCTTCTTCTTTGGTATCCTCAATTACTATTGGCTCAGGATCGGTTGTATCTGTCTTATTGAATTGGGAAAACTGAGATATGTGGAAGACGGGGTGGTGTTTCCAATGAGCTGGCAGCTTTAACCAGAAAGCACCATTTCAAGTCTTCCTCCACCAGGTGAGGACTAAATGCTTTTTTGAAAACTTCTGGAAAGGTGCTTCCATCTTCAATTGGCATTTATTTAACATAACGTATGGGACCACAACTATATCATAGCCAGGAAGCTGTTTCTAATCTGCATACCGCTTATAATCATTGATAACCTTTGTGAGATGCTACTGCACTAAGGACTGGGTAGACTGAATGTGCTCAATGTGATCTGTGGCTGCAGGAACCTCTGGACGCAGACAGGGACTGACCAAAAATGAGGGATTATACCTTAACGTTGCTTCATATGTAAAAACATCGTAGAAGTGTGAGTTCCATTATTATAGGTTTTTTGGCGAGGGGGAGATCATTGGCCAAGGTATCTTGTGCGGTTGCAGCATAGCAACGCAGATACTGTTCTAAGATTTGGTCAACACTAAGTTTGTCCGTCAGACTGGGGATGATACACTGTGGAATGACAGGTGTGATTTTTAAGATGGATAAAAGCTAATTCCAGAAATGCGCTGTAAACTGGGGCCCACAATAACTAATGATCTCCTGTGGGCGACCAAACACCAAAAACACATGGCGCACAAAGAGATGAGCGGCTTTTTCTGATTTATTTATGGATGAGTATGGAATAAATAAAGAAATTTTGTAAAAAGATCAACCATCACCATAATCACCGTAAATCCATTAGAACAGGGGAGTCTAAATAAAATTCATGACACTGTTGTCCATGGACCCTCATCCTGTAGTAAAGGATGAAGAAGGCCCTTAATTCCTGATCAATCTAACTTGCCATGCGCAAGTAACACAATTGGAAATCCAGGATGGTACTTCCTTTGATAAACCTGCCCAATTATAAAGTCCATTCGTCAACTCAATACATTAATTACTACTCAGATGGCCAATTGTGGGAGGGTTGTGATGTGCCTGAAACACCTCATCTCTGAAGAGAGGGGGAACCCATATCCGCGACTAAAATAGATGAGGCCCTCCACCAGTGTATATAGGGAATTTTTGTGAGTTTGAAGGGACAATTTTTCTATTAACTCAACTCCTTTGGGGCAGGTCATTTGAGCTTATAAAACCCAGGAATCAAGAAGAGCATTGGGAGCTAAGTCTACTGATGTGACCATGAGTGGTGCAATATATAAAATCTGGGTGGTGGAAATCATGGTAACCAGGTCCACTTCATCCAAATCCCTGGGGCAATGAGCTAGGTTGCAGCTAAGTAATTGGGAAGCACATTGAACGCAACTTTCATAAATTTGTATTTGAAATTAAAGCTTCATAAATTTAGATAGGTACAAGCTTGCCTATGAACCAATTTTTGTGCTTTACTGAAATACAGAAGAGCTTGGTGATCTGTATGCACAGTTAACTCATGTTAAGCACCCTATAACAGATAATGCCAATGATTCAATGCCCATTTTACGGCTTCCAACTCCTTATTGTAAATGGCCCATGATTTCTCAATAGAGGAAAATTTTTGGAAAAGTAGGCAACCGGATGTTCTAAACCATTATGCTAATGGAGCAGAACTTTTCCAAATGCTACTGATGAAGCATCGCATGTAATGATTTATGGTTTGGAAGGGTCTGCATGTTTTAGGATGGGGGAGATAAGAACACCTCTTTAATTGACTCAAACGCCTGCTGGCACTTAAAAGTCCAATGAAAAGGTACATTATTACCCGTGAGTGGTGAAGTGAAGCGGCTAACTAAAAAGGGCTGGGGAAAAATTCTTTAGGAAAATAATGGTGCCCAAGAGACTTCTTATTTGTTTTAGGTTGTTGGAGTTGGCCATTCGCAGATGGCTTCCAACTTGTTGAGGGGAATCGCATAACCATCTTTTAGGACCCAGTTCCCAAGAAAGGTATTTCCTACTTATAAAACTCGCATTATGAAGGCTTGATGAACAGCCCACCATATGCAAAGCAGCCACGACCTCTTCCAAATATTTTTCATGTTGTTCAGGAGTTGAGGATTGAACCAAGGTATCATCAATATATGCGACTGCGCAAATAAACTGGAGGTCACCCAGCATGCTATTGATAATTTTTGGAATGTGGATGAGGCGTTCTTCAACCCAAAGGGCATCATGAAGAATTGAAAAATAACTTGTTTGTTTAAATCGCGGTAAGCTATTCAGGAACTTCCATTACACATATTTGGTTAGAGCATTAATTAGATCAAGTTTGGAGAACATATAAGACATAGCAATCGTTTGTTAGTTTTCTCCAGGGGTAAAGGGTAGGAATAGCTCACTGTAATTTTATTTAGGTGTTCATAATCCATCCAGGGACAAAGAGAAACATCAGCCTCCTTGGCAAAAATGATGGGAGAGGCAATTGGTGACATCCTTTTAAATAACCACCCTTCCTTAAGCATATCGTCTAACCAGGTTTTAAGAGCAACCTTCTCCTCCGCTGTGTGTGGATACAAAGGAAATTTGATGTTCACCATCTGTACTGTTGTTTGGAATCCTAAGTTAGATATTGTTTGAGAGGAAAGACAGCCCTCCTTCTCAGAAACGAAGATACTTCTATAGCATCAATTCTTTGGGAAATTTGGATGGAAGGCCCGCAGGGGAAATGAGGAAATTAATGGAGCTGTGACCTTGAGTTTTTTAAGGGCATTAACTAAAGGAAATTCTACCTCCATAAGATCATTAGTAAACAACAACATATTTGACTCCAGGTGAATTTTTACATGTTGTTAGTGCCACCTTCTGACCACCACTATTACTGGAAACACCAAGTTTGGCATTGCTGAGAACCAATCGCAAAAGTTAAACTGATGTACTGAGAAAGGAACTGGCCGACGGACTAGATATGAATTTTGGGAGGCTTATGAACCAACCATCACTTAAGGACCTAGATCCAGGTCAAGCTCCAATCTGTTGGGCTAGCTCAACACTCAAAAAAATACCCCTGGCTCCAGAGACAACCTATGCTTTAAAGGAGAAATAGTGAGACCCAATACTTATCTTAATGGACAGTAAAAATTAGGCGAGAATCTTTTTATTGAAGCTTTAGTTGAATCTGTAGATATGGAAGAGATGGTACCAGGATTGGGGAAACCACCAAATTTTGTAGCAGGAGTATATTCTCCTTAAATCAGAATGCCAGAACATACTGACATGGACATGATGCCACAGCAACAAAGGAATATGCTTTGGACAATCTGAGAGGGGCTAGGCTATTATGGCCTTGGTAAAATTTCTTCACAAACTTATTCAGATGTAAAAAAAGGATTATTGCTATGCCCATATCAACGAGAAAGGTGGAGATGGTTATGAATGATGGTCAATCAATAAGTCAGGCAAACAGCAGTTTATTTTTATACTGACCTGCCAGCTTAGGTGCTGAAGCACCCAAACGACAAACCCAAACATCAATGACACTGCTGCTGGTATGACGTTTATGGAACTAGTAAGTAATTCTGCCAGCAAACCCATGAGTCTTAATCGTCTGTAGTCATCTAGCAAAATACCAGGGGAAATTTGGCCATGAACCCAAGAATTGTTGGAATATAGGCGGAAAAAGCAGTTTAGTTTTCTCCATAAAAACTGGAATTTAGTTAAAGAGACTTTCTTGGATAGATAAATGATGTAAAATTGGCCAACAATTTTCTCAGTGATATGCAACTGACTGTTTAGTGTTAATTAGTGGTGGGTCAAAGCAGGGATTGGGTCCCATAAATTCGACCTAACCTGCAAATTTTCAGGGGAGGGGGCGGATAATCCTAATTGGAACCAACATCAAAGGATTCAGAAGCAGAACGAGTCACTATTGATTCAGCTGCGAATGCCTGGGTCAAGGCTCATTTGCATTTTTGTTAGTTGGCGTGATGGTATCTAGCCTGATTATCAACGAAAATTCCCCAGGTCCACCCCACATAGAGCTGGTTCCAGTTTGTTAGAAACAGGTTCAGGATGCCCAACTTGCCCATGCCCAGTCGCTGGGGCGTTCATTCTACCAAATTGGTTACATCAGCCGCAACTCTTGTTTCATTAGATAGAGGTTTTGAATTATCTGCAAATGTCACCAAAGATTCCATCTGCTCATCGTGGATCATCTCCAACAATTTTGAGGAGAGTTTGGCATTGGCAATCATAATGTTACCTGAGTTAAAACTGTCAGCAATTCTGGTGGATAATTTGATACTTGTCCCTTCTTGACTATTAGGTTGCCAATCGTCAAGCTTTATTCCTGTTGGTTTTGGACCTTTCAATTTTGATTTGATAAACTCGGTGCAGATTTCATTAGTTTAGTGGACAAGTTTGGCCAAGGTGAGTGAGGGTACCAGGGGAGGAATCTTTAAAGGGAGTGCTGTTACCTAGCGCTCGTCTACCACGTGGTCAAGATCACCCTGGGTGATGAGGGGTACAGCCACTTTCTTTAGACCCTTCCTGTTTGGGAATGGGAAAATCGCCCAATCTACGCAAAGGGGATGTTCCCCTGGACTTACAGTGATATGTTTGTGGTTATATAATAAAAGTCTGACACTGGAAAATAAGGGAAGACTATCTTGTGCTCATTCTAAGCTACCCCTTCTTTGTTACTATTTTAGCTAAGTTATTCATGGCATCAAACTGCAGTTGGATAATGCGTTGTGACAATCTTTTCAAAGCTTTATTAGGATCATCTGTCCTACCAGAGAAGACATCTTTTGCTAGAAGGGCTGGTATTTCTGGTTCCTGACCATATAATAAATGGAAGGGAAACATTCTAAGGATTCGATGGCAGCTAATATGGTAGGCCATGAGGGCACTAGGTAAGAATTAATACCAGTGTAGAGGATCTGAGCTGGCCATCTTTTGTAATATAGAAACCAGGTTTCCATTTGCTTATTCCAAAGTACATTTTGTGGAGGGATTTTAGGGGGCCGAGAAAAGTTGCTGCGTCCCCATAATGTATCTAATAGCTTTACCACCCATGAGCTAAAATTCTTCCTGTTGTCACACAGTAGGACCTGGGGAAAACCATGGCGGGTGAAAATATGTTGATGTAGAAAGGTGGCAGTATTTTTTGCGGTCTGAGCAGGAAGATCAACCGCTTTAACCCATTTAGTGAAGTGATTAATGCCTACTAGGATATAACGATCTCTGCTGGTAGTCTGAGGTAGTGTTCTCTACCACATCTAAGCTTGTTGTATATAAACGCTGTTGAGGCGTAGAGGTTTGGTATTAATACTAGGGTTTATAGCTGGTTTTCTTCTTACAGATTAAGCAGGCATCCAACTTTTCAATGATGGACTCCATAATTTCGTCCTAATGATATCAATCCTTCATCCACTCATAGGTTTTAAGCACTCCACCATGCCCCAGCATAGAATGGACCTCCATGATCATGGGTGCTCTCTTTGAAGGTCGGATATAAGGCAACCAAATCACCTCTATTTTCTTATACAACCCCCACTTTCCACCTTGGTGTTGCGGGAATGTTAGGCTAACATTTTCTGGACTGGTTCATCCTTGTCTTCCTGGGCGTAGGGGTCATAGAGAAGTCATGCATCCTCTCTGCTTCAATATTATCCAGGTGAAGGATAGGCAGCTGAGTTAAGCCATCAACGTTCATATGACGGGTTCAGATGTGTGCTCAATCTTCATATCATAGTATAGGAGATTTAAAGCACAGCGAGCCATCCCCCCAGCTGGATCCTTCGTATTTTGTAACCATTTCAGGGGGGCATGGTCATTGACCACAGTGAAGGAAGTTCCATATAAAAAAGAGCGGTATATTTTACATTAATCAGGACACCAAGGCACTCTATTTTGGTGACACTGTAATTGCGTTCAGACTTATATAACGTTTTGCTGAAATAGGAGACAGGGTGATTGACACCATTATCATCCAATTGCGCCAGAATTTCCCCGACAGCATAGTCAGAGGCATCAGTAAACATAAGGAAAGGTTTATTGTAATAAGGATGGAACAGGATAGCGCACTTTTGCAACAACTGCTTTAGCATCTCAGAGGCGACCTTTTGTTCATCACCCCAATTGAAAGGGATGTTCTTCACCAATAGCCATACCAGGGGGTCACTCAGCTGAGCGAAGTTGGGGATAAATTGGTTATAATACCCTATCATACCCAAAAATACCTGGATATCGCAAAGGGTTTTGGGAGAAGATTTTTGTATATAGCCTCAACCTTGTTCTGGAGGGGTCTAATCTCATCTTGTGAGATGGCGTGTCTAAGAGAGTTAACTTTTTCTAGAAAAAAGAGCAATTGGAGTGTTTTAATTTAAGATTGGACTGACATAAGTAATGAAAGAATACTTTTAAGTGATTAAGATGGTCATTAAAGGTCTTATAAAACACAGTAATGTCATCCAGAAAGACAATGCCAAAACTTACCTTGAGGTCCTGTAAGAGTTGACTTATGGTTCACTGAAAATTTTAGCGAGCATTGCACAACCCCTGAGGTAATCAGGTTGATTGTAATAGACCCTTGCTGCAAATCAGTTCACTTTTCTCCTGATCTTTGGGAGAGAGGTATATCTCCCCGTAGCCGCTAACTAAGTCCATCGCTGAAAAGAACTTAAATCCAGAGAGCTGTTATAGAGCATCATAAATGTGAGGGATGGGATAGCTATCCTTTTTTGATTGGTTGTTTAGCGGCAGTAGTCCATCACAACACAATGACTACCATACTTCTTTCTTATAAGGAGGAGAGGGGATGAACAGGGGCTTTGTAAGAGTACCAGTAGGCCACCGCCAAATAGCTGTTTGATCTCCGTCCTCAAAAGTTGCTCCTCAACTTTTGATTTACAATAAGGTTTTGTTTGGATGGGACAAGCATCTCCAATGCCGATAGTATGACTCCAACCCTTCATATGACCATATTTGGTTTCAGATTTAGTGAATATGACGCTGTAGAGCTCTAATAAACTATGAGCTTTAATAATCTCAACTGGGGTTATCTCCTCAGAGATATGAACACCTGGCAGTGTAGATAATGCTTTGCCAGCTGGTAGGCCCATAAACTGACATAGACCCAATACAGTGGTCATTGTTAATTTCCTTAACAGGTATCAGCAGACCTTTTTTACTTTTCATGTATTTCTTTACGACCTTGTCCTTACTTGTAAAATTTCTCATTAGAATATTATTATGGCGTTGGTAGGCAGGGTCTATGATTTAGGGTAATACTAAAGCTTCTAAGGGACTGTTTCCATCAATGCTAGATATGTGCAGCAGCTAGTTAGGGGATTTTCAGGGTAATCTTGGTGTTCATCACCCTTTTTCAACCTCTCTAATAAGCACCTCTTCAGCCTCATAAAATCTAATTCCCTCAGGAGCGTCTACTGATTCAGGCAGCATCTTGGTATTCCACCCTGCCGTTGTATAACATAAGGTTAATGCGGTAAAAGGATACTGAACAGCTCAGGCGTAGTACTTTTTGTTAATCTCGTTATGGTACAGAATCAAGGGAACCTAGTAGTTAAGCAGGGAGAAATAACACTGCTTCTTATTGTTATTCCCATCATACTCAAGTAAAAACTGAGCACCATTGAGTATGTCATAGGTGTTGTTGGCTAAGGCCACGGTGGGGGCTGAGAGGAGGAGTTTCCCAAATTGTATGGGTAAAGATGAGTAAACCTTAATAGGGCGAGTCTTGGCCAGACCAGTAGTGCAAAGCTCCTGATTATAGTTGAGATCAGGTGCCAACTTACTTTTATAAGCTTTGATGATACAACGTTCATGGGGGATCCTGTGCCAAGAATATATTTGACTCATACTCCGTTGCCAACAACCTCCTCTTTTTTAAAAAGTTTCACTTAAATTGGGGGAGAGCGAAAATTTCCTTCAGATGTAGTGTAGAAGCAAGGCGTTTAGCAGTTTCAGTAAGTTTATCCTGGATAGAATGCAGTGTATACACACTCTGTATGGATTGAATCATCATGGCAATGAGCTGGTCAGCATCGCTGAGAAATATTAATAACCTCCAGACCACTCAGCGCCTGATAAAGTTATTTTCGGCGGGGTACTCTAGCCACATCCACTCTCTCTTGGTTCAAAGGTCAGGTACCTTCATGTCACCTGGGCTCCAAGGAAATAATGACTGACATCTTCACAACCCCTTCATATTCTTCGTCAGAAGTATTATCAATGCACAGCAATGACTCCAATAGTTGGGGGTTAAGGTCAGGTCTTCCCTAGTTTCAGGGGAGTACCTAGGGGCACTCAGCTACTTGTGTAACTTTTTAGGTGACGCTGGGATAGTTACATCTTTACATTTAGTCTTTGATGCAGGGGGTTTGGGCTGCCCCATAGTTACACTTTTTTGAGCTTGAATGGGTAGGAGACCATGGTGAGGGGGATAGCATCGTTTAGGTGGCTACCTTAACTTTTCCAGCGTTGGTTTGCTCATTGGATGTGTGTTTTTATGAAAAGGCGGTTTAGCCTTTGTGACCTGGTCATTTACCCCATTGGTAGTGGGGGGATTGGCACCTGAGAAAAAGGTTTAGGATTATAAGCAGACTTTGGAACACGGGAGCAGGATTTGAAGAAAAAGATGGGCAATGAAAAGAGACGACTGCTTTCACTAATTGAGCATTTTGAACTGAAAAAGAAGGGGAGGGCTGCCCCGCCACAGCCATTACCATCTGATTTTTGTTGTGAGAAGAAGCAGCATTTTGAGATGGCAACTCCGTGGGACAGGTTTCCAGAGGGAACCAGCCATCTTAGTGCTAAATTGGTCGTTGTAGATGCATGCCTCCCTGATCCTTGTGTGGTGTTAAGTTCGTAGATATCAGCTACCACTAGCAAGGCCTCCTTGATATCTCGTACATTCTTAAAAGCTCGCTTTACATAAGAGAGCTGCAACGCAAAGGAGGGATAGATTCCAAGCCAGCCAAAATAGCCACAATTACATCATCGAGAGGAAGCATTAGGGCAAGCAACAGAGGTTGATCTTTGTTATAGAAGCGCTCAATAAATGAGGAATCAACTAATCCTCTATCAGGCTAAGGCGCATAAAGGCCTGTTTCTGTTGTTGGAAACTCTGCTTGAAACCAAATTCATCAAGAAGCGCTTGCTTACCCTCTGCCCAAGTGCTGTTTTTGACCATGGTGAGGACCATCTTTATTGAGCTGAGTAATTTTAAGCAGGGAAGAATGTACCCTATTTTCTGATGGTCAGTTTCTCCTTCCATTGCAGATTAGTAAACATAAAGGAAGGAGATTTACTGCCCTCACCAGGTGTGAACTTGTCTCAAAGAGGGTTTTTTATAACAGGGCAATGTAGTGAGTGCTGCTCAAGCCTTTTAAGGCGAGACAAAGCATTAGCTAGCTGTTGCTCCATAATAGCTAGTTTAGGTTTTAAAATTAGCGAAAAAGCTAGAAGGGTTGCCACGCCCAACAGCCTCCATAGTTTTGAACGTTTTTGTGGTGTACAAGTGCCCCTGTAGTGAGCACCATTTGTTAGATTTTTGGATTTGAAACGGCTCGCTGGTGCTTTTTATATACTCAAATCCAACAATATAGTATAAGGGCTTTTCTCACCACTTAAATGAAAATAACAAGAATAAATAAATACTAAAAATGATTAGTTTTATAATTTTTACTAGGTTCCGCATGAGGGTAAAAGAGAATACTCTTCATAAGTTGGTAATCGTTATCTAAAGCATCAAATCTTAAAATTTGGATCTCTTAGCAAATTTCATACTTAAAAAAATATGAGCTATTGGCCTATCAGATCTCTTGAACTCGCCTTGTTTGGGCAGAATTGCCAATTGAGGGTCTGGATTAGGATGTACTAGTCCGTGAGGTAATGTTTTTATATATTTGACCCAATAGTGGGCTTGAAAATATTAGCACTTGGTTTGACCCCCTCTGACCATATAAAAGGGGCTGGTTTTCGTGGGGTAACCTTTATTAGACTAGAAGAAGCAAAAGGAGGAGCCACAAATGAACTTTCAATAATACAGCCAACGGTTTGGTACAATCTGATTGCCAAACTCATTTGTTTGCCCAATTATTTTTAGAAGTGTTACCCTGATTTGAGGGAAAAACCAAGTATCAGTTAGGTTCTTTTGGCCGATTTCATCAATATCTTCGTCCTTAAATAAAAAAATACACTCTTATTAAATATCAGAGTTTTAATTGTCTACAATTGTCAATTATTATATATGAGGTGCTGAAACAACTTCAGCTGCCTTGAAGTTGGAATTGTTTGGGTTCTACTAACACATAATAAGTTAATATAAATGATCATCCTTAGCTACTAGTCACCTGTGATCCATAAACCTAATTTTATGAATTGAATATGAAGCAACAACAACATCAAGGCCACCTTGGACTCATAATTATCAGGTTCCACTAAAATATATACTAAATTATTATAAATGATCATCCTCAGCTACTAGTCACCTTTGATCCAAAAACTAATTTGGGCCAACAATTGACCTTCTCAGACCTAATTTCCTATCTTGGAAGCATATTTGGATTCAGCTAACCCAAACAGGGAGCAATTACCTAGAAATCACCAAATAACCACAAAATTCAGTTGATAAATGATTTCGTCAGGATTGGCCTATTTAATCAAGATCTTCTATATCATTGTAGGAATCCATCTGGTTAATTTCTGATAGCTGGGGTGTGGTGGGGCGTGGTATTTGCAGCCCTGAAAAAAATAAAAAAAACTTAATAATCTTTTTCAAAAATTTTGGGCCAAGTCAGGCTTAAAGAGCCAACTCAGGACCTGACCATCCCATTTGAACTGGTAATGCATCTATACCTGCCTAAATCTTTTCTGGTGGGTTGGGAGGATCACGCTGCTCACCCAACAAATGGCTAGGAGCATAAATTGGGACTCAACTCGATATTCCACCTTGGGAAGTCTAGACAAGCTCCATCAGCCCAGAATCTGAAAATTGGGCCTTAAGGTCATCATGCCCTTTTTTCTAAATTTTGGCATAAGTTGCCGGGGAGTGGTGAGTTCAATGGCCTACCTATGGCCCCTGTCTTGAGCTACCTTCAGAAAACCCCCTCTACCCACTCTAACAGGGTAGTGGAGGGTGGAAGAGGTAGTGATGGAGGATCCTTGGGGTGTAGAGCATAAACTTAGTTTCATCCACCATGTGCGCCAAGTCATTTAACTTTGACAGGGAACCACCTGAGCCTTTGGCCCCCCTTTGTCCGGAAGGATGCTGGTCCATGTCCAGGCACAGGGGCTGACCCCAGGACTTACATCATCCTCATTAAAACTGACTTTTTAAGGGAGCGAATATGAGGGGCAAGGTATTTGATTAGTCACATTATTCGTTGGAGTGTATTCCACAGTTGCCACCACTACACTTTCCATCGAAAAAAGTGGGAATGAGGGGAACTTAACCTGAGTGATAATTGGAGTTGAAAGCTATTGTCTAGCTCAAAGTAAATACTTACTGGCTGGCGCTGACACCATCCTACGCCCAAAAAAATTGGGTGTTGTAACTCTAATATTCTGCAAATTGGGTCAAATTCAAATTCATTGACCACAAATTACAGGGGTTTACAATAAGGGTGTGATACTAGGGACCCTCGATTCCCCAAGACTGTGGAACAAGAGGTGCTCGCAAGATCCAGAGCATGTACAACCTTAAGGTCAATGAAATTCCCTGTGTCTTAGTGTCCAACAAAGCTTATACATTTAAATTTCATTGCCATACTGCAATAGGAATGGGAAAAAAAGTAAGAATGATCAACTTTATTTAATTTATTCAGATAGCATAGGATTGAAGTAGACTCATAAACCTTATTTTCCATGTGTACCTTGCTGTATCTGTTGGCGAACTGAGAGAGAATAGATATTGCCATAGCATAGGGCAAACGTGTGGAGTCAGGATCATCATGGTTTATCAAGGGCCTCATGGGTAAAAGATCCTCATAAACTGGATACACGTATTGCTGCCCCACCTTATTGACAAGTGCGATATGAAAGAAATCAAGATCTGGATGTGCATGGCCTTTGGGGCTTGCCACAATCCCCAAAGGGGTATTTAAAATATCAGAAGCAAGGGAGATTCACCAGAGTGAGAATGGTCAAAATGGTCCATTTGGTTCCTTCAGGCCCCTGAGCAATGGTAGAGTAGGAATCAGAGTGATATCCAAGCTCCGTCAAGTGTGGGTTTGACTTCAAATATCTATACTCCTAACACTATTGCGCTTATAGAAGCACATGGTGTCATAGTTATGAGCTAGGGGTGCATCCCTTTTACACTGGAAGTCAGTATAGTAGCCAATGGCTTCTTTTTATTATCAAATTTAAGCTCTGACTGCGTCCTAACGCGAGATAAAGAGGGGAAGTTTCAACTCAAGGTGCTTACAGATAAGTGAGGTAAGCAATAGGGCTGTGAGTTAGGTAGCACTAAGCTGTTAATACCCGATATATGATGTTAAGAGTAGTATTTCGCGGACAACAGCTAAGGAGCTCTCTTTTAAAAGGTAAAAGAAACTTGATTTTTTTAGAGAGTCATTCAAGGTCAGGAATTTGAGCCAACAGCTTCACCTCTGTATAATGTTAAGTTTATAATATTTGAATCCTGTATTCTATGCGTGCCGCTCACCCTTTAGGGTTGGGCACCACCAGTGCTAAAAAAAGGAATCCAGAGTGCTAAGGAAAGACCTGAATTGCTTCATGAGTATTCCAAGACCATAAGGGCAGGTAAGGTCCAAAATTATCGCTGGTCTAAAATGACTATGGGTGGTCGAGTTGGAGGAGGTGTTGGAAAGGCTCTAACCCTTTTAAACTGCTGCCCATATTCCAATTAACTTATTAAGGACACTTAGCAGAAACTATAATAACAAATGATACATTAAACTTAAGGGAATTAAATGAAAAGAACACCCCAACACCCTTCCATTAGCAGGGTGCTGGGTTTAATAGTGTATTAGTGGAAAGCTGCTAAGATAAACCACAGTAGTAGGGTAGAATTCAGATCTTAAATATGTAAATTAGCGGTTTCAAATCATATATATTCTTGATAGCATTGTCCAATATTTGAAGCTACTCTCAGGATGTTTTTCAATTTCTGAACTTTTAATTTCATTTTTTCTATCTTCATGATAGGGTGTCAATTTCACTTTACATTTTTGGCCTTTTCATTTAGACTTTTTGTTTAATCTTGGGTTGCTGGGTAAATTATCACTAATTATTTTAACATATGGTTAGTCCCATAGTTAAGGTACAAGGAATGGAACCATGGTAGAGTGAAAAGAGAGTGTCTATAACTCTCCTGTTCCCAGTGTGGTAGTGCTTGGTGCATAAATCCAACAACAGGGAACTAGATTAATTCAAAAGTGACTAGAGACCAACGGAGGGTGCTGAAGCAATAATTACTTATGAAGAAAAGTGTGATCATGATAGCAAACAACCCACCAAAATTGATGCGGTGCAAAAAGGAAAAAGGGGTAAACGTCCCAGGTTGGAGAAAAACTGGGTGACCCAACGGTGCATGAGTTGAAATTTTAATTGCAATTATAATAAAGTGGTTAACGTAGTGTGAGACCTCCTCAAAGAGGACCACAAACAAAATTTTGTAAGAGAAGACATAATGAAAAATGGGAAACCCGGGAAAGGTTTATCAGGAAAGTCGACCAACAATGAATGTTGATCATGGGAAACATAAATTAAACTACATTTGGGAATATGAGGTTCTCTGAAGTGGGCCCAAATACCAACCCACCAATAGGCAAAAACTACCATCCAAATTGGTAGAATATGCTGAGTCTGAATTCACTCGTGTAATTGATTAAAGTTGGATTTGACCTAATTTTGTGATTTCATAAATGGAACCAGTTTTGAAACCCTCATTCCTCGACTAACTGAATTGAACCATCTGCATTAATTACATAAACTGTCCATCCTAACGCCTGGGCCGGCGTAAGGGGATAGGCGTTAGGAACCTCACTAGTACCAACCTGGTAATATTTGGCTTGTACCCAGCGTTGTTTGGTGTGCCTGAGGTCAGGGAGGGCCTGAAGCTTAACCTTCTGGGCCTCCTGGCACCCATCCTTATCCTTGGGGTTGGTCCTCACTATGATGCCATTTAACCATTACATTACCCTCTCCTCCTGATGGGGCTCAACCCTCCCTCCAGGGGCTTGCGCAAGGGAAAAGTTCATGTGGGATGGGGCCAACTTCATGGCGGCAACAGTCGGTTTGGGTTGAGATCCAGTATCCTGGGGAAAATGCTTGTGAAAGGCTTCATTTAAATCTTGGGCATGCACACAGTTGCACGCTGGAACCAACTTCTTTCAGCAGCGTCAAAACCCTTCCAGGATACTAGGTACTCAAGCCTTCTTTTAACACGGCTGGAGGCAACTATTTCTTCTACTTCCCACTCTAGCGCCTCATCCACGAGATAGGCCTCAGGAGTCTCTGGTGGGGTCCCTTGAACAACGTCAATTTGCTTTCATGGAAGACGGAGAAGATCCAAAATGAAGAGGGAAGATTGGCTGGTTTGAGGCATGGTCCACCTTTCTAACAACGGGGTAAGGGCAAATCCTCTTTGTTCCCAGCTTCTTGCATGGCTGCTTAGTAGGGATGTTATGAGCATCAAGCATCACGAGATCCCCTTCCTTATATGCGGGACCCACTAAGCATTTACCATCAGCGTTCTCCTTGTACACTTGCATTGGCGCCTCCAAACTTGCAAAAACCCCTTGGTGAACCTTCTTGATAGTCTTGGAAAAGTCCACCACAGCTTCAATCTTAGAAACACAGCTGAGCTCAATGTTAAAGGTGGGGTTAAAACTATAGTTGGCGAAAAAAAGGGGAACAACTGATAGGAGAATGCAAAGTGTTGTTGTAACTAAATTGGGCCATAGGGAGGTGAGAAAACCAATCTTAATGATCCGCGGCAGTGTACCACCGCAGAAACTGTTCAGACTGGTTTACTCGATCAGACTGCCTATCTGATTGGGGGTGATAGGCAGTTGAACGGCAAGGGCGAATTTGAAGAGTCTTACACAACTCTTCCAAATAAACGGAGGTAAACTGGGGGCCCCAGTCGCTGATAATCTCTTGGGGAACCCCATGAAGCGCAGACACATGGGTGATGAAGAGCTTAGCCATCTCAGCCGCGGTTATTGTAGTTCTGTATGGAATAAAGTGGTCGAGCTTTGTGAACTCGTCCACCACCATGATGGCATCATAATCATCAGAGGCAGGTAATTCCACAATGAAAGCAACTGAGAGGGAAGTTCAGGGCCCATCAGCCTTTTGAACTGGTACCAACAACCCCGCTAAAGGTTGATGATTGGGTTTCATCTGATTGCAGACCAGGCACTCCTTACAATACCACCCACTTGAGCAGGCAAGCCCATCAAATTATAAGTGCGATGTATCAACTCCAAATTCTTTTCTTTCCCCGGATGATCAATGGTGATTCTATCATGATGGTCCCAGATTTCCAGGCGCAGTGGTCCAGCAGGTACCCAAAGGCGCCCCTGAAACCACAACATCATCACTCTTTACGTGATAACCCCTGGATAGGTACTCTTAATTTAAAGCGCTCTTAGCCAGTACCATAGTATCTTCGGCTGACAGCAGATGGGAAAGAACAACATTTCTGAACATATCATATTCCTCCACATTTACCAGAGGTGCAAGCGCTGGCCCGTTGGACGGGGGAGAAGGAAGTTGAGACAGAAATTTTTTTTGGAGGAATCATCACCTGTGTGTTGTGGACTTCTACCTCCTTTAGATAAGGAACCAAAGCAGAGTTGCGGCTTAAAGCATCCGCCAAACCATTATCCTAGCCCTTGGTGAATTCATAAGAAAAGGCAAATTGGGAAAGGGTCTCATGCCACTGGGTCTGCTGTGGGGCTAGGATTTGGTGGTTGCAGTAGTACAGCAAGGCATGGTGATCTGTACGTATGAAGAACGGTTGGGAAGAGCCATGCAAGTGGTGATGCCAATATGTCAGCGCCTCAACCACTGTAGAAACTCTTTGTCATAAAGGGCGTAATTCACCTCAGGCCGAGACATTTTCCTAGAAAAATATCCCACCAGGTACTCTATCCCATCTTCGCCTACTTGTAAAAAGGCGTCTGCTGTGGCGAAGTTGGAGGCATCAATGGACACAATGAACTCCTTTGAAGGGTCGACGTGGCGAAGGACAACCATGTACAAAAGGTGCACTTCACTGCTTGGAAAGAATCCTCAAAAACGTGAGAACACTGAAGCACCTTGGCACCTCTAGTCTTATTCAAGGGTACTGCCACCTCAGAGAGATTGGGCGTGAACTTCTTGAGGAACGTACACGTCCACAAAAGCTCCTCAATTACTTGACTGAGGTGGGGGTGGGCCACTCACGAATAGCCTTCTCCTTGCCTGGAGTTATCATGAGTACTTGGTCAAACATGACGTTGTCCAGAAAAGTGACCTAGGACTTTAAAAATTCACACTTGCTAATTTTTAGCGTAAGGCGGGTGGCCCTCAACCTCTCTACCACTTGCCAAAGGTGTACTGTATGGGATCCCTCTGGAGAAAACACCAGGATATCATCCATGTAGGCAACCGCGCATACCCCCAACAAGTATCCCAACGCAGCATCAATATGGCGTTGAAAGATGGTAGGAATATTCTTAAGCCCAAAAGGCATGACCCAAAAATGGAAAATTCCCTTTCTGGTGCAGAATGCGGTTAACCACTCCTGGCCCTTCTTTGTCCAGATCTGATTGAACGCATTGAGGCAATCCAACTTGGTGAAGATCTTCGCCTTCTCCACATAGCGCGCAATCTGTGTATCCAAAGGGATGGGATGGAGGTCTGGTACAGTAACGTTGTTTAGGTTCTCATAGTCTACGCACAGGCGCTGTGTACCATCAGCCTTCTCAACGAAGAGAAAAGGGGGAGCGAACAGGAGAAGTCCGCTGAAAAATCGAGCCTTTAGCTAACTGCTCCTTCTCCCACACATCTAACGCCTCTTCCTCATGGATGGTCAAGGGTAAATGGGAGAAGAAATACGCACCAGATCCACTATGAGTTTGAAGTCACAGTTGTACTTGGAATGATCAGGTAGTGCGTCAGCTGAAGCTGCATCAAAGGAAGATTCCAAACCCTACAAATAAAAAGATAGGGGAACAACCACAGTGTGCTTCAGCATAGAAGCAAGGTTAAGGGTGTGAAGGTGGGGCCAGTGGGGCAAGTCTCCCTGAGCGTCAGCCTCAGACAAAGGAACAACCAGTGTGCGACCATTCTTTACTGTTAGGGATATGGTATTCTCTTTCAAGTTGGTTCTAATGTCTAATTTTCGCCACCGCTCCACACCCAAAATGATAGGGTACAGGAGGTTTTTTAATAGCCTGGAAGTGATTGGACAAGTGGTATTTGCCAGCCTGATAGTCCAATGTCCCAATGACCTTCAGAGTGGGAATACCTTGAGACGCCCCTCCCCTAACCATACCACCAGGCAAGTAATGCAGCCCAAGGTAGTTGGCTAGGATCAGGTCCATAAAGTCTTTCGTGGCACCAGTATCCACCAGAATAGTGGGTCTTAATTTCCCTAAAGTGGAGGAAAGGATAGCAGTCAGTAAAAAAATACCCATAATGGTCTTTTATTTAAAGCTGAAAACGCCAGTAAATCACCACCAAACTATTCATTTGGCAGTAAATGTCACCCTGGTGTGATTTTGAATCAAATAATGGAGAGGGATACTTGGGCACTCTTACTACTGAGGCCACATATACCACCATATCTTCAGCAGGGGCATAACCATGCTCATATTGTAAGCACAGTTCCTTTTCAACTTCCTGAGTGATGCGAATCATGGAAGAGGTCAAACGGGGATTTTCTAAGGTGATTTGATACACAGGAATAGGTTTCTTCTCTGAGGTATGAGAGAGCAAATATGGTTCAGAGGTATACATAATGTTTTCGTTATAAAACTCGTTTTCAGATGTATATGACCCTATTCCCATAACAGCAACGGAATGCCCAACGGCATCCAAGGACAACACCCCAGGGCCATCCGCGCCAATTCTGCCAGCATTATAAGAAGGCGCTGTCAAAACTAAAACCCCATTTAGTAAAATTGAAACAGGTAATTTTGATGGAAATTCAGAGAATCACGACTTCTGGACCTCCGGGCAGAGGTACCTCCCAAGACTTCTATCCACACATGGGGTCAATGGGCTGAGGTGCGCCAACTGGCCTCTGTTGCCTTGGGCTACTCTGGCTCTGGACTAGCCAGGGCAAGACCTCTCCAAAAGGAGCCCAGCGCATCCACTCCTTTCCCTGATACGCTGTCTTCTGCTCCCCAAAACTCGCTTTAAATAAATTAGATCTAAATAAAACAGGCTTAGCAAAAAGTGGCCTTAATTGAAAGTGGACTCAAAGTTAGAATAGAATTCCAAAGTGAGGGCCATTGGGGCTGACCTTGCTTTGAAATACTTCCAAAAAAGGCTAATTGAATTGTGTGTCATGAGGGTTGCAAAAGCTTCCAAAATTGGTGCCATTCAGGCAACTCAGCGGCGAAATGGGGGAACTCATAATAACAAACAATAAAATGAATTATTTAAACTTATTTCGCTATTGACCTGAATAGGTAAATCCTACTCAGATTAGCAGAATTGCAACTATCAACATACATGAATCCCATAATTCACAACTTATGGGATTCATGTACAACCTCAATCGTTATAGTATCCACCAGGTATGAGTATGAAGCTTGGGTACTTACCAGTTGGAGGCAACCTTAATAATGCATAGTTTCTCCAACGTTTAGGAAAAAGAGAAAATAGCGGTGAAGCTGACCACAGATGAGGCCCTCAGCTGGCGCCCACCATTTATACTTCAGAAAAGTCATGCACAGAAAAAGTTTGTGCACATAATTTTAAAGGGTTTGTCAACTAATGTATTGAAAGTGTCTTATAACTCTCCTGTTTCTCAGCGTGATAGTGCTTGGTGCACAAAGACAATGCCAGGGAACTAGCCATTAATTCAAATATGGCTAGAGCCCAGCGGAGGGTGCTGAAGCAATAATTACTTATGAAGAAAAGTGTTATTATGATAGCAAACAACCCACCAAAAACGATGCGGTACACAAAGGAAAAAGGGGTAAACGTCCCAGGTTGGAGGGAACCTGGGCGACCCAACAGTGTGCGAGTTGAAATTTTAATTGCATTTATATTAAGTGGTTAGCAAAGTGTGAGATCTCCTAAGAGAACACGGACAGGTTCTCTAGAGAAAACATAATGAAAATGGGAAACTTGGGATTGGTTTATCAGGAAAGTCGACCAACAATGATTGTTGATAATGGAAACAGAATTAAACTATGTCAGGGAAATATGGGGTTTGCTGAAGTGGGCCAAAGCACCAACCCACCAATAGGCAAACACTACCATCCAAATTGGTATAATATGCTGAAACTGACCTCATTTGTGTAATTGATTGGAGTTGGATTTGACCCAAACGTGTGATTTTGTAAATGGAATGGGTTTTAAAACCCTGTTCCTCAACCAACCAAATCGAACCATAAGCATAAATTACATAAGCCATCCATTAAAACGCCTGGGCTGACGTAAGGGGCTGGGTGTTAGGCACCTCATTAAAACCAACTTGGGCATATTTAACTTGTACCCAGCGTGGGTCTAGTGTGTGTCTGAGGTCAGGGAGGGCCTGAAGCTTCACCTCTGGGATTTTGGCGCACAGCCTTATCCTTGGGGCTGGTCCCCACTATGATGTCATTTAACCATGACATAGAGAGTACCTTAGTTTCTCTTAATGTCTTTAAAAAGTTTCTTGGTTTTTTTTTAAATAAACTTGTAGAATATAAAACTTAAATGGCTTTGGGTTGAGGGGTTGATGGAAAAAGGTGTTTGATAAACAGTGAGAGGCAGCGGCTACCAATCTTTCATCCAGGTTATGTCCTAGGTTGGAGATCTGGATGAGGGGCATGGTCTTGATGTTTAACCATTTCTAGTTTTAATGGTACACACCCCTGTCTAGCTTTATTTTTAGAGCTTGTGCTGATACAGTTAGTTCCACAACGAAATTCATTGATCTTGATATCTAGGACCCTAAGCTTGTTGTAGTGGGTGGTGAAGAACCTTTTTCCCTGAATGGTCAAACTTAAAATGCATCCATGTAAATCAGTTTGCTACCCAACTTGAAATGTTCTTGTGAGCCCAGGACAATTATAGGTTCTTTTGATTAGTTTAGAACATTTTTGAACAGGGCGGTCCTACTGCAGGTGGGATGTAGTGATCTATAAAAACCTGCATGAGTAGGGCTGGTGGTATAAATCCTATTCCCAGATGGAAATTATACCATCTTTAAGGCATAAAGGGGTCGATCATTTGTCACTTATCCATATTATCCATTAACTCTATTATGTTAGGACACCATAATTAACCAACTAGAACACATTCACACATAGATGTCTCTTGGGCCAGATCAGCATATGATACTGTGACTGGATCCATAATGAGGATATTTGAGGAGGGCGCCACTGTAGTGAGCTCAGAAAGATCATTCTCCAGGAATGGTTCCAGGGCTGGGTTTTAACTCAATATTTTAGTCAGCACGTTTTTTATCTTTTAAAATTGCACTTTAAATGAATACTGCAATGATCCCTGTATGTGCATGCCTAACGATTGGGTAAGCTTCTGGGCTTATATTGGGATCTCACTATGCCTATATTACCCAGATTTTTTGATTTAAAACATCTGCTTGTCCACTAGGGAATTCACCTGCTAGTGAATTTGGGAATTATTGATTGTATTTATAATAGATACCGTTCAAAGTAGAATCTTGAATGAACATTTAGCAATTCTCCATGTTTTGATCAGCTGAATCATTAATGTTTCATTGAGGGTGACCCCAGCAACAAACAATTAGTCAGAATGTCATTTTCTATTAATGATAACTTAATTAATTTTTAGGAATCAAACATGTTTAGTTGCCAATTGACTGAGAGTATTTATTTGATGGGCGAATAATGCCACCTGTGATAAAGCTACTTTCAAGTTAACCTTTTAGGGATTAAAACTTGCTGTTTATGGATAAGAGTCACATCACCTAGCTGGCTGTTACCTAATAAAAGTTATTCAATGAAGGTTGAGAAAAGGCGTTGGGACACATTCTTTGTTTTGTCCCAGAAGAGTTGCATTAAAAAGTGGGAGAATCTACTTGTTATAATTTTGGTGGTATCATTGGGATACGCCAAAAGGATTGCACAGGATCAAACCCACTGAACAACAATCGGATGTTGTGAGGATCATCTCTCTTTTTAACAACTTAAAGATATAAAAAATTATAAAGCAATTGGCTCTAATCACACTTATTTATTTAAATTAATATTACGAGATGCCTTCTGCTCTGCTCTCATCTTTCCTATTAACCACCAATCTTCTTCAATAGCCCCACCTTGCTTATATATCAGCAAGTCCAGACAATTCAGCCCTAAAGGACTATTTGGTTTCACTATATTCTCATTGGCTCCAACAGAGTATGGTATACTTGATTTCTCTACTGCCTTAGTTCATGGCGACCTACTTAATAATCTTCAAAGTTGACACTGCCTTATTGCCTTATTTGGAGGTGGTCCAATAACTACCCTTCCTGACCCAATATTGCCTCATCTCAAGGTGCTCAATAAATGTAACTATAAATCATGGTTGGTGGATTATAGACAATCTGCCATGGATATTTTGGGTTTATTTCCCAGTCATATCAGGATCTCAAAACTACCCCCCTTGACTAGACAATAAGTCTCCTATTGTTTATACGCCCTAGGGACTTTGCATGCACTCAGTTAATAATCCAACTGCTTGCAGGGTCCTTGATAGCATAGGCGTTGACACCTGTTTTCTCAATAACTTCAAATGGACCAATCCAGATATTGGCCAATTTGTGCTTCTGACTAAACCCGTGTTGAAATGAATTTGAACCAGATCTCTGTCTTTTTGCTGAGCTAGCCTTATACACCATTCTTGATTGGCAGCATGATTCCTTATCTTTTTAGCCAAGATAAAGGAGTACGCTTCAGTTTGCAACTTTATCAACGTGCTATTAGGTTAGTCAAATAACGGTGGGAATCCATTGTGCTGGTCTTTCTACGCAATCATAGAGCAATGCTGGAAGAGCGAGTTGTCATCAATATAGTAATTAGAAAAGCTCTTCCCCATGGCAGAATGATACCTGATGTTGTATACAAAAACAGCAGTGGAAAGGAGAGAACTCCAATCATAAGTCGATCAGTTTCCAATTTTTGGAGGATGTTCACCTTGGTCTTATTAACTCGCTCAACCATTTTGTTGGACTCAGGGTGGTATGAAGTCATCAAAACCCCATGGATGGCCATCAGCTTGTTTAGCTTTGGGAGTATGTGGGAAGTGAGGTTAGTTCTGTTATTGATAAGGAGAATCTGAGAGCAGCAAAGTCTCTGGATAATAAATTTCATTTATAACTTGGCCACTGTGACCATCCCAAATTTTGTATCATCCGCTTTTAACTCACCTGCTCAAGTTGTTGATTGCACCAGAATATATTTGGACTGTTTAGCTCCTGTTTGCAGGGGCCAACGACATCAATGGAAACTTTATGCCAAGCAAAATGCGGTTTCACCAACAAGTAAAAGGTCTTCTGGCTGAACGGCTTTTCCACATGGCACTAGTGGCAGTAGGAGATAGCTTTAAGCATGTCAAAGTTCATGCTTTCCTAATTATACTGAGTGCGCAATAACTTTAATGGCTTGCACATGTGTCATGGAACGGCAGAAGAAGTTTATACTGGCCTGCCAGTCGGGATGTGTGAGCATCCAGAAAGCAAGCCAGAATGCCAGAGGTATTGCTGACCGTATGACTTGATATGGAGCTGGGAAATAGGATACCATGAAATGGTGGCGGAATGTCAGTGGTAGGAGTATCCCAACGGCAAACCACACTGAATAGACTTCAGACCCAGGGGTTTTGGTAACAGGGGTGGAAACTACTGGGATAGTTTCTGCGAGATTCTTGGTTGTTAAAACCATTTTGTAGGGGGTAGAAGAGAGGCAAATTTTCTCTTGTAGTTGGCGAACATAGGGCCATGAAATCCCTGTATAGCTGCCAGAAGGTCATGAGAACAGGGTTGTAGAGCCAAAAATTTTGGACTTGTTGAGCCCAATTGGCGATAGAGGGAATCATGGTAACCAAGAGAATTGGTAAGGCCCACCCAGAGTGCGGAGCAGCGGACCACCAGGGAAACGCCATATGGAATGTGGTCAAAAGGAAGGAGATAAAAATTTGGGTTTTAATAAAACTTTTATTTGGAAATAAAGTAAGAAAATTGACCAACAATTTTCTCAGTGCCATGCAACTGATTAAATAGTGTTCAGTTGGGTAGTGACAATGAAGTGGGCAAGATCCACAAATTTGGCCTAACCAGCAAATTGGATGGTAGTGGGGGTTTATTCTTTGGGAACTGACATTGTAAAATTTGGCAGCGGGCTGAGACTCTGTCAGTTCGACCTCTACTGTCTGAACCAGGGTCAATTATTTCTCTGACAGTTAGCATGATGGCATTTATCCCGACGAGTGACGGATATCTCCCAAGGCCATCCCATATAGGGATGGGACCATTTTTTGGGAACAGGTTTGGGACGGCCAACCCATCCACGCTCAGTCATTTAACCATTCATTTGGTCGATAGTAGCTCATTGGACATGACGCCCAAATTACTATCAGAGGGCTTAAAAACTCTCATTGATGTCGACTGATATTTGTTCTACTGATTTAGGGATCAAATTGGAACCGTCAGGTGATCTGGATGATATCTCATTCTTCATACTCTTACAGCTATTCAAATTTCAGCTATCAGCCCGAATGCCACCTGAATTAGATCCAACTGATTTCAGTTTGATAATCTCAGTACAGATTTCACTAATTCCCTGCAACAGTTCTGCTGAGGTGAGTGAGGGAATTGGGGGTGGGATCTGAAGTGGATGGCTATCACCCATCGCTTATCAACTAACTGGGTGAGATCACCCTGGGTGATGAGGGGTACCGCCATCCTCTTCAGTGTTTTCTTATTTGGGAATGGAAAGATAGCTCGATTGAGAGCCAAAGGATAATCCCCGAGGCTTACAACATGCCACCATGTCTGAAAAATTTATATCTGCTCAAGATGATACTAGGCCATGCTGAGGGTCCTGGGAAGTTCACCATAGAATTGCCAATCCACTTGTACAACTCACCATTCCTTTGGAAGGTATTCTCTTGCATCTTGTTTAACACTTTTATAACTTAAGGTGGTTTGTCATTGTATTTCCCCTGACATATTATCATACATCACATCGCTGAGATCCACCATAACAGCAATGGTTGGCAATCTAATTAAACAATCAGTGCTCTATTGGTCTGCTCCAGGTCGATGAAGGATCTCAAAGTCATATGCTTGCAGTTTGAGGGACCATCGGGCTAGGCGCCCTTAAGGCTCCTTGAGGTTCTGCAACCAGCGTAATGAAGCATGATCCGTCACAAATTTGAACTTCACCCCTTTAAAATATACCCTGAATTTCTTAATTCATAGATTACCAATAAGTGCTCCCACTCAGTCATGGTATAATCGTGTTCATGGCAATTCAGGATTTGACTGCAGTACACCACTTGGTTCTCCTCCACTCATCGTCTTGTTGTGATAGGAACGCGCCTACAGCGTAAAGAGACACATCCTTCTGGATGATATTCTTTATTGAAGTCAGGATAATGTAGCACTGGCTCACTGATCAGCGCCATCCAAAGTGTGTCAAAGGAGATTTGACGACGTTTTGTCCGTTCAAACATGGTATCCTTCTTTAACAATTCAAATAGCAGCCCCCAATTTAGCTGAAGTTAAGGATGAAACACAGGATGTAGCTGAACATTCCCAATTATACCTGTGTAGCACACTTACTTTTTGGTGTAGCTATTTTTGGATGGCCTCAACCTTGGCTGGTTGTGGTTTCAGCCCATTAGACTCTACCACAAACCCCAGGTATTTCAGCTGGTCTTTGAGCAGCTACTTCTATGAAGATTAATCAGATTTTTGCCTCATTGAGATGGCGGAATATCTCCCCTAGATGATCAAGGTGCTCAGAAAATGGTTTGAGAGAAAACATTGATGTCATTAAGATATACAAGGATGTACGACAGCTTCAGATCACCACAGATAGTGTCCATGCTCATTGGAATGTAGCCCGGGCGTTACATAGCCCTTGAGGCATATGGGTCAGTTGAAAAACCCTTAGATGTCATTATAGCGCATTTCTCCTGTTCCAACATGGGCAACTCAATTTGCCAGAAACTTAATATCAAATTTATCAACAAAAAGTTGTGGCTCACCCTAATTGAACTAATGCATTATTAATCCGAGGCAAGGGATATGAGTTCTTCTAAGTAGTACTGTTGAGATTCCAGTAGTCTATCACTACTCAGTTGGTATCGTCCTTCATTTTAACAATCTTAATGGGAAAAGCCCATGGACTCTAGTATGGTTCAAGCATCCCTTGTACCAGCAATATATTGATTTCCACAGTGACAACTTCTTCAGCTGCTCTTGATCAGTGGATTAGCCAAAGCTTTATAGAGGGATGATCTCTTATGTCCAGTCGATGGACCACTCCCCAAGTGCACCCTAAACGTGGTTGTTGATGGTGAAAATCTCCTTATAGTTCTGAAATAAAGCTATTTCCTGGTCTTTTTGTCCTTCTAATAACCCCATTAAGTTCTCCCATGGTACAACTGTCATTACACTGAGCTGTGGCTTGACAGGTAGACCAAATTCATCTAGTAACCTGAAATTGTGAACCTGAAGGTCCTATACAACTAGGGTCAAGTGTAAATTTGCTATTATCCAATGCCGCGGATTTGCATTGGTTTGTTATGTATATTCTCTAACAAGAGCTTTTTCTCTCATGTCCTGGGAGTATAATGACTGGAGTCACATGAGTCTCAAGCCACGTTTGCTGATAGGCCCAATGACCTCCGCATAGAGCCTGACTGGCTTTCTACCTCTTACTCAGTGTTCAATATTACTTGGTGTCCAGAGGGGATGGATATAGGACAGCAGCTCTGAGAAGCAGCCCTTTATTTTCATATATCTGCTTGGGGAGGTCCTGGGTCTTGCTCCTTAGTTGATGGTAACAAACCAGAATCAACCCATCACTATATGCAAGAATGATATGTCCCATGTGCACCAGATCCTTCGGCACTTCGTTGGAGGTAAATTAAATTGGAAGCCTTTGCCCCTTGATTATTGAAGGTCTCTGTGGTCATATCAATGACAGCCTCAAAGTGTCACATGAATGCAGTTCCAATTACCAGGTCTAATTATTGTTTGGTAGCACTATCGCCAGGGCTACTATGACAATTGACCTAAACTGCAAAGGTAGCATACTGTATGCTCACTCAGAAACTGTACTTTCCACTTCAGCGGTCCCATACATCATTCAATTATTTACTTCAGATTTTAATTTCAATTTCTCCAGCAACTTGGTAGAAACCATGTTGCCTGGGGCGCCTATATCTACTAGAGCGCAAACTTTATTTTTTTACAAAAATGTCACATTATGAACATCCAGAATAAGAAGAATATTGACTGTTTCTTACTTGGACACTCAAGGGATTTCTTTTCCCACGGAAACTCATAATCCCTTCAATATCATTAGGGTTTTCTTTAGCAATAGCATCTACCTGGAGGGCGACGTTTACATCTTTCTGAGTGGATGCATCTGCGGATGTATCCAGGTTTTCTGAAAAAGCTTGGTTGAACATTTGACAGGCGTGTGGTTTCGATTGTCCTGAGGTTCTTCATCCGCCGTGGCCTTGGCAGCACCCATGTCAGCATGCTCACTACTCCAACTGTTTGCTGGTATAAAAACCCAACTTCATATTGAGGGACTTCAACTGGATATACTACAGTAGGATCATGTGGGACATTTGGGGTTGGGATAGCGGAGGTAGAGAGTCCCATCTCTACTCCCCTCCATTTTTTCCTGGTAGTATTGATCCTGTTGCACGTAGTGAAATTTGCGGTTAAGGCAACTTTGTGCATGGTTGCTAGGGACCACATTCTAAACAACTAACTCTAAAAGGGACCGCGTCCTTGGTTCTCATAAGAGGGACTGGGATGATAGTTTGATTGTTGACTATTGGCATAACGAGGGCCAAGTCAAAAGGATTATTTCTGAAAATCGACATATCTAGGTCCAGGTCAGTAGTTGGACTGCTAACAATTTTCATAAGCAGGGCCATAGCGGAATTCAAACTGCTGGAGGTAACTCAGCCAAGGACGAGGCGCGTGATTATAATAAAGCTGATGACTACTAGGCATAACTTAAACAGGATGGATAAATTCCTCCAAAAAGAAGGTCCAATGACAGCTGCAGTATTTTTTCACACTGTATTGGGCGGAGGTCAAGTATTGGATAGATGGCACAAAAACTGGACAGTTTTGTGCAGAGTATGGCATCATCAAAAATAGGCGTCATGACATTGTAAATCTCACAGTATGTCTTCACTGCGGAGGTCATTGTGATGCACAAATCAGAATCGGATAAAGTTCCTTCTTCAATAATTATGGACTTCCATCATTATCAGTCAGCAAATGCAGAGAGGGTCCTATTACGATTAGAACCCAATAGTAAAGAATTCAGCCTTTTGTGTGATATCTTTGCAGTACCCTAAACAGCTGCAGCACAGTATGCTTCACTTCTTGGTATGTAACGAAGCTGCTTGGAAGGAAGTAGGTGACTTGATTGGCACTTCTAACTTCCAAAGTTTATATTAACAGTTTAGCTTTATGCCAATAAGAGGCGCCTTCTGCTGCAAACTTAAAACGTTTAAAGAATCCATGGATAATCCCATTGCAATCAAACAGAGGCAGCTTATTGACACAAACCTCCGCCTCATGCTCATAACCGCAACCTTTTGGGGAATACTGAGGAATGGGGCAAGACCCATAAGCGGTCTCTTGATGAGGAGCTGATCCAGCTGCGCTTGGTTTGTCCGCTGATTCAGAGGTAGTGTGGGCCTCTTTGGTGGGCAGTACAGCCATTTCTTGTGGGAATTGGCTCACAATACATAGTCTTCTCCAGAGCTGCCCTCCCGGTTGTAGTAGCTCATGCCAGTGTCATATTTTCCATAATACAATTCTCCCTGAGCAACCCATTGTCACTTATCTGCTTCCCAATATGGAACTAGGAGGTACCATCCTATTCCGCTCTACACAATGCAGTTGTTCAGTAGTGCCATCTAAGTAATTAGTAAGGTGCCTGTTTTTTAGCACTAGTGCTGCCCAACCCAAAAGGGGAGAGCCGCCACGCATCTTTATTTGCAAATGGGCCAAATTAAGGGATTATTAGAAATAAAAAAATCTATTAATGTCACCTCAGCTAACAGCCTGGAAAGCCATATCAGAAGGTGAGGAAGCTTTGAGGAAAGCAAGTTGCCTGTTTTGTTGGCCAAGAATCCGCATTTGACTAAACGTGCTATCAAGCTGGTTCATTACATCGCACCATTCAGGAAGGAGCTCATCCTGTTTCTTGAGCACAGCATCTAAAAAAGTTTGAATGCCAAATATTTGGGTGGTGCTGTGTGTTGTGAAGATTTCCCGTCAAAGCATGCCTGATGTGACATGGCTAGCGACTGGAGAAATTTCATTTTTTTGATTGATCAATGGGCCCCTGTAATGTGCTATACATTTATAATTTTTGTGGTATTGTTGGGATATGCTATAAGAGTCACAAGGGTCAAACCCACTGAATGATGGACGGATGATGTAATAATTGTCAGTCTGTGAAACAACTTCAAGTTATAAAAATATGAAGCAATTAGCTCCGACCACACCTCTTAAATTAAATTAATATTAACAGATGCATTCTGCTCTGCTCTCCTCTTTCCTATTAACCACTAAGCTTCTTCAATCGCCCCATCTTTCTTATATATCAGCAACTCCAGACAATACCGCTCATTTGGAAAAGACTATTTGGTTCCGCCATATTTCATTAACTTCAGCAAAGTATGGTATTCTTAAATTCCCTACCGCCTTAGTTCAAGGTAATCTACTCTATGGTCATCAAAGTCATTTTTGGTTTATTGCCGTATTTAAGGTGATCCAATTTTTAATCTTCCTGACCCAATATTGCCTTATCTCAAGGAGTTTAATAAATGTAACTATAAATCATGGTTGCCAGATTCTAGCCAATCCGCCATGCCTATTTAGGGCTAATTAACCAGTCAAATCAGGATCTTGACACCACTTAAAGCTGATAAGGAAGATTATTGTTTCATGCAATCCTTCAGAGTTAATTATTAAGCAATGGCCGCCATATCCAAATGGGGCGCTTCCAGAAGAATTGGGCGCATATTTCCCTTATGAATTCCTGTGGTTTTTTTCTTATTAAAAAAGTAGATAAATTAATATTTTATAGATTAAATACTTTTATAATTATACTGTTTACTCTTGAGACTAAAGTTGGAAGGATAAGAGATCATTTATCTATCTTAATTTATCTTTGCAACTCTGAAAGATGAGAAGGAAGAAGAACCTCTGAACCTAATCTTAGGTTAAGTTCTACAGAAATAACGAGAGGAATCTCTGAACTTGATCTGAGGTTTTGTTTTACCAAAGAGGGAAGAAGTACCTATCAATATTTTTTAGTCCCTGATGGTCCCAACCTGAGGGGGTTCATCGATGTTTATTGAATTACGCTTGGGCTCCTAAGAGCCTGAGGCGAGGGAAGGGGAGGGAGGAGGCATCGAGAAAGGGAGGGGGATTTGCGCGCCAGAGCCGTTCTGCAGTTACAACTGAGCGGGGGAGCGTTGGCGACATAGTGCAGACCTTCAGGGCCATCTCAAAGTGTACCTGAAAGTGGGTGATCATGTGTGCAAGGGTCCACACCTGCTGGTCAAAGGCAGCACGAAGGAAGGAGTTATGGATGGTCCAGATGGCTGTGGCATAGACGAGGACTCGGAGGGGTCAGTGGCAACCAGGAAATGTCTGCTCAAACATGAGGTCTTGCACAGGGTGTCCAGACCAGGGCTGAGAATGGAGGAGCGCGCGGGCCTTTGGCCAAAATGTGGCGACACCTGGACAGGTGAAAAAACGATGGAGGTGGGAGTCAATAGGCTCCACACAGCGTGGGCAGCAATGGTGCTGGAAGGTAGGGTCAGTCCGGTCCCCTGTCCTGTATGAACAGTGGAGCACCCTCCATAAGGTGTTGGACACCTTTGCTGACAGGATGGGGTGATAGACGTCCTTCCACAATTCCTTAAGGTCAAATCTCACGGAGGGAGGGAGGAGCTCAAGGAGTCTTGGGGCGGATGGGAGGACGATCTTCGGGGTTGAGGATAGTTGTGACAACTTGTCAATTGTGCACAATTTCATGGCGACGGGGGCTTAGGCCAGGGCCTTCCCTTCTGTATGGGAAAGCATGGTGGATCCGCGCGCCTACTCGTTTCAGGGCAAGGAGAGCCTGGTTCCAGTAGGGGGATGAGGATGGTTTTAGGCGATGGCCTGGGTGGTTTGTGAGCCACTCCCCTAATGAGGTCAGAGATGCTCTAGGAAGAACCAGGGCTGCTGACACTGACTAGCGGAGGGCGGGCGCCCATTGGGGCATGGGGGTCGCGTCCCAGCAGACAATCAGCCATAGGAACTTCAGGAAGATTGTGGTGGCGTAAGATCTCGTGTCCAGAAGCCCTAAGCCCCCTTCATTGCAGGGTCAGGAAATAGTTGAGAGGGCCATTGGTGGATGGTTTGAGCCCCAGATCCAACAGCGGAGGAGTACATTGAGCCGCGTATAAAAGGCATCTGTGAATGGGCAGACGTGCGCTAGGAACCAGACTTTGGAGAGGAGAAACACATTGGCCATCAGAGCTCGACCCTGGGGGGTGATGTGCCGCCGGTTCCAGCTGGCAATCCTTGAGGTTAACTGCTGCAAGGAGCAGGTCCTCATTGTCTTTTAGCGCAACTCCTTGTTGGTTGGTGAGAACGCCCAGGTGACGGAAGGTACCGCGCTCAGGTTCAATACCAAATGGTGGGGGAAGGTGGGGGAGCCGACCTGTACAACTGTTGTCTTGGAGGTGTTGACCATGGCGTTGGACGCCTTGGTGTACCTCTCAATGGTCACAGCAGCGAGGGCAACATCCTCAGGGCAGCCAAATGCAATGGCAGTGTCATCTGAAAATGCCATGGTGCGTGTGGGGCTTTACCTGGGACCAGAATCCCTGTTAGCTTGTCCTGTAAGGAGGCTAAGAGGGGGTCAAGGGTGATGTTAAAAAGGATAGGGCTCAGGGGGTCCCCTTGCCGGAGACCTTGTCCAACTTGTACTGTCACTGTAAAGCCCATTGGCGCCAGGACTCTGGTGTGGAGCTGGTCATAGAGCGCTGATATCCAGCGCCTAGCTGCGGGTGGGAGATGGAAGCGGGCCAGGGAAGCATCAATATACTTCCAGGCTACCCGATCATATGCTTTCTCCATATCCAGGAGAGCCACAAAGCCATTCACCTTACGAGAGTTAGCAGTCAAAGTCACGTGAAGGTCATTATAGTTGTCCCATAACGACCTCCCCGGAATAAAACCGTGCTGGGATGGGGAGAGGCGAGGTGACACCCATTTGGTGATGCGGTTGGCCAGAAGCTTCGTGAAGAGCTTGTGGTCTGTGTTGATCAACGCTATGGGGCGCCAGTTCGCCAGGTTCTCACGGTCTGACTTCTTGTGAATGAGGGTCGTGATTGAGCCTCTGGAGTCGGGGAGGACCTCGCCATTCACCAAGAGTGCAGCAAAGAGGTCGCGGAGGGTTCTGGCTATCACTGCAGGTTCCAGAAGGTATACCTCAAAGGGTATTCCGTCTGGGCCTGGGGCTCTAAGCCATGGGGATTTCAGAAGAGTTTCCATCACCTCCTGGATGGAAATAGGCGCCAGTAGAGCCTCATCAGCCCGTGGGTCAATGGGCGGCTCTGGAGCCTGCCACAGGAAGTCTTGGATGTCCGATGGGTCCACCTGGGTGGCATGGAAGAGGCTGGAGTAGAAGCGGTGTATTTCCTGCGTGATTTCCTCCTTATCTGAAGTGGTTGTAGTGCCAATCTTCAGTGCAGTAATATCCTGCGCTGTTGACCGGGCTTTCTTTTCTAAAAGAAGAAGCGGGTGGGGCGTTCCCATTGAGCATAGTAACGAGATGTTGTAAAGTTTGCTGCCCGTTCTTCCTGCAGTGTGAGCTCCAAGCGGAGTGCTTCCTGCGCCGCTTCCCAGTCTTCCAACCATCTGGGAGAGGGCGAAGGCTGGCAGTTTCACTCCAGATGTCTGATTCTGGCTTCCGCCCTTTTGACTCTGGCGCGAGCTGCAGTCATCTGGGCTTTGGCACAGTTGTAAGCAACGCGGGTGATGCCCTCCTTGGTCACCGCCCATCTAGCCTTGTGGTCAAGCAGGTGGGGTGGGGGGAGGTGAGAGTCTCCCGGATGGTCATAGACAGCTTCTCCTTAGTGAAGGGGTTGTTGAGAAGAGCTGGGGCAACCCTAGGCCAGAACCTACGCGACGGTCTAAGTGTGGTGGTGAGGACAACGGTGAGTGACCTGTGATCACTCAGATGGTTGTCACGAGAGATGAGAGAGGAGACGCGGCCAATTAGCAGGGGTCCAATTAGTGACATATCTATGCATGACGCTGACTGGAAATCTCCTCCATCATACTGGATCCTAGTCATGCAACTTAGGCCAGACGCGGAGGGTGGAAGCGCATCTATAAAGCCACTCAGGCGAAGGAAATCCTGGAGGCGACTTGATCCAGGGCGTTCCTTTGCTGCAGGGGGTAAGAGTCACGGACGCGACTTATGGTTGTGTTGAAATCTCCCAAGAGGACTGTATTCCGTGGGAGATTGAGTTGGACATTCTCTTCCAAGAGCCGGTTTTGCTCCTGACCTGCATTAGGCGTGTAAATGCTTGCAGCGAAGAAAGAGAAGTCAGGAGTGGTGAGTTTGGCCAGTATGAGGCGGCCACCTAGATATTGTGAAAAAGAATGGGTTTTAACCCGGGGATTAAAAACAATAAGGGCGGCATGGTTTGTCCAGAAGGAGTTGCCTCCAAACTGTTCATTCCATGCAGATTTTCGTGGGGGAGGATATTGGGCTCCTGGACAGCAGCGATGTCAATTTGTGCTGACCTGAAGTTTCAGAGGAGGCGGGCTCTCCGCTTAAAGTCCCGCAACCCATTTGCGTTGATGGATTGCAGGGCCAGGGTGCTGCCATGGGGACTCATAGCTGTTCCACTCCATATCCAGGGGGGTTGCCAGCGCTTAAACCTGCTGCTGTGAGGCGGCTAGTTTTGAGTCCTTTAGCTTGACTATTAGCTGCAATTCGTGAGGAGCGTCGAGGGTTCTGAGGGGAAGGAGAGGGTGGGGGGCGGAGGACCCAGTAAGCCATCCTAGGATGCTGCCCCCGCTCCGTTGCAGAGGAAGGACCTGAGGGTGCTCAATGGTGACCTCCGCGGTGTCCCCATTTAATGAGTCTGAGTCCATATTCACTTCCTCCAACACTGCAAAGGATCCGCGTGAAATGGACTGTGGGGTTGGGGTAGGACTCTTTGAGTTGGCACTTCTACCGCAGGCCGCGGGTTGCCAGTCCATGCTGGTGGGCATAGCTCCATTGGGAGCTGAGGGTTGATGCGATGAATCGCTGGTGGAGGTTGGTGGGGGTGATGCGGAACCCTGAGTGGGGGTGGCTGACGAGGGGCACCCTGTGGGAGATGCCTTGCGCTTGGTGAGAGAGGGAGTTGACTCTGGGAGATTAGAGGGGGTGCCCATTGGAAGGGGGGCATGAGCGCGAAGGTATCCCATACCAATAGTGGGGTTAGCTGTTTCAACTGCTAGGCGTAAGGCCTCAGGGGACAGGTCTTGAACGGGAACCCATTGTGTGGGTTGTGGAATTGCTGCTGCGGCCACGTGGGATCGTTTTTGGCCTGGTTTAGGCCCCTGGGTGGTAGCTAAGAGGGCTTGTTTTCGAGCTGTGCAGCCACTATACAAGTGTCCAAGGGCGTTACACCATGAACACCGGGGGCGCGCCTGATCAGGGTCAACAAAAAGATCTCAGGGCATGCCTCAACTACCGCCACACGAGGAATAACCTCAATGTTGAGGGATACAGTGTGGGAGGGGATGAACGACGCCCTAGCAGTGCAAGCTCTTTGAGTGGGAGTATAGTAAGAGGGGACGCTAAAGTCCACTGGAAGAACAGACCCAAACTTTATTAAACCACGATGGAGCGCCAGTTTTAGAGACTCAGGATCAACAGTCGTTGGTAGGTTGGAAAAAGTAACCCATGAAATTTTCTCCATGTGAGAGCATGTGCGGGAGATGCGAAGAGATCCACGTGGAATAATGACCTGGAGGGTGGCAGCATGGTCAGCAAGGGCAGCTTCAGTGAAGCCCACATCGATGTAGTGGCCCTCCACTAATTCATGGATGGTGGTGTTAATTGGGAATGTCTCCGCAATCGCTGCAAAGTATGAGAAGTAATCCTCTGTATAGAATTCAACAGGGTTATGCCCATAATAAAGGCGAATTGCATGGGAGAGGGTTGAGCGAGGTAGAGCTTTTTGCGCTCTAGTTTCGGCCCATTTCTTCTTAACATCAGCAATAAATGCCACTTCACGGGGATCAGCTTTGGGCAGCGTTGGTGCCAGAGGTTTTTGCCACGCCCCAGTGGCTCCTTTGGTAAGTTTGTGTTTTCTTTGGGCTGCAATCGCAGGTTGAGTGTGAGCTGGTGGTTTGAACAAGTTTGTGGAGTTCCCTTGTTGCTGGAATGTTACAGCAGTTGCTGGCGTCATATTAAATTGAGGGGCGGATTGTTGGGCCTCGCTAAATTGGGGAGGCCAATTCAGATTGAAATTAACTCCAGCCAATTGGGAGGAGGGCGATGTTTCATCACCATCCCAATCTATTTGGGTAAATTCAGCCCGAGTATTTGCTGTGATTTCGTGGGCAAAACTCACTGGCTTATTGGTGAATTGGTCGTTTTCAGCATATGGAGATAAAGCGCCGACTTGAGAAGTGCCGATTATGGGGTTTAAATGGGACGGGTGAGATTGGAACCGGTGTGAAGTTCCAAAATCCAAACTATTTGAATCCCCATTGGGAAGAGTATATTGTCCCAATTTGGTGCTTAGTGAACCAGAATGTGCGTCTAATCCAACCTTACATCTGAGGATTTGGGGGCCAGGTAGCTGGGTATCGCCCCTCATGGAGGGAGCCAGAAACACGGCGTCAGCAATAATAGATGGGGCTGAATTAGCTGACACAATGGGGGAGGTGAATGCCTGGAGGGGCTGAGTTGCATTCAACTGAGCAGGCGCCATTAAAACAGTGTGGGTGATGGCCTCCTTGGTTGGAGGGGGCCCAGCGGGTTGGTGGGAGGCAGCGCACACAGAGCTGTTAGGCGTGCAGGTTGCAGAATTGCGATCAGGTGAATTGGCGCTAGTTGGAGTAGCTCCAGGTTGGGGGGTGGTGCCTGCTTTCATGGCTGCTGCTTGAGAGCGGATGATTCTGGTTGACCCTGAGGTGGGTTACCGAGGGTTACTTCGTTTGGGGTGGTGCTGGCTCGTTTGGCATAGCCTGCGGGTTCTTTTGCGGGGTTTCCCGCCATATTTGCTAATAGTTTTCGTAAATCTCTTTAGTGGAGCTAAATTTCAGGCTGAATTGATTTTCGAAAAGTGATGCTTAGCAGAAAGAGAAGTACCTATCAATATTCTAGAACATTTTAAAATTAGGACAGGCACCAGTTTTGCGTTGGACCTAATAACTATCTTGGCTAGAAGAAGCTCAACTAGAATGCTAATTTATATATATAAATCTGCCCAATACTAATAGTCAACAATTCAAACAACGCACATACAAGAACTTGTCCAGTTAATTAAAGGGCTGAAGCGAGATACTATCTGAAAGGAGTAAACAGATCACAAAAATTTAACATTTAGTGCTCACTACAGGAGTAATTGAGTTGCCACTAGTTCCCAGTCCTAACATTTGGTGCTCACTACATGGGATATTTGTGTTGTAAGCCAGATCTAATAAGAAGTTTGTTCAACCATGCCTCTTAAGAACGAACTATATAAGCTTTGGATGAAAATAGAAACCATTAACAAGAACGCGCTCAACTCTTCATCACAGACGAATTTCACTACATTGGAAGAACAGGTGATGAAGGCTGAGGAAGAGGTCGAGCAAGTTGGAAAAATCAACAATGACCTCTGTGGAAAGGTCAACTCACAAAGCGCAAGGAGATTTGAACTAAATAATATAATTATAATTCATAAGGCCAATTGAGAAGCTAAACAAGAAAGCTTACATTAGTTTACTGAAGATATAGCGCAATTAATAAAATGCATAGAAGAATTAGAGAAACGCAAATTTGATTGTGCGCAAATGGAGGCAGAAGAAGCTGACAACAAAATGCACGAAACTCCATTTGGGAATACTCCACCACTAAACATATATATTGGTCACTTGGAACAATTTTGGAAATGACCCCCAAAGTTACTCCTAAGTAAATTGTTTGTAGGGCAGGAATCCTCTACCATTGGATCCATAGATGAATTTTAGAACACATCAATTTACCCATGTTCCATTAGGATAAAGCCCCTGCGTTTTTCCATTTATTTTTTAAATGATGATGTTTGGGTTCAGTGACTGACAAAAGGCAGTGACCATCACGTACTGCCTAAACACCTATTATCAGAATCTGAAGTTAACCAATCTAAACTGGGACAATTGGTCTTTTAATGAGGCCAAGGAAACAATTATGATAGAATTTGGAAGCCCTATGCTATGTCTAATTTTAAGCAGGAATCTATTGGCATCTAAGTCTGAGAGATGAGTCTCTAAAAACTTTCCTAGACCAATTGTACCAGAAATCACAGATTCTTGCCATTGAAAAAGTGCTAATAGAATTTGATGCACAAATCGCAATGCAAGTGGCGTTTCAGCCCAATTGTGATTTGCACTGAACATTGGCTTCAGAGCTAGTGACTCAGATGTCCACCTCACAGATGGTGGATCTTCTAAAAATGCTTGGAGCAGCATTTGAAGCGCTCAAACATGCCTTCAAAGGTTATTCAGATTCAAGCCCAGAATAATGTGAACTTAACCAAGGCAAACAAGGAGCAAAAAATCAAGTTTTGATGCGAAATAAGCTTAAAGTACAAAAAGAGCAGACAAGATTTAAGTCCGCTAATATCAATGTGGGAACCTGGACATTTAGCCTCTCAATATTGGATCATGGAACCCAAGGAGCAAATTGCTTTAGTCCAGGAGAAAGGGGAAGAAGATCAGTGAAGACTTTATAAAAGGCCTCAGACTAGACAAGAAACAATCTGGCACCACAGATAAACCTGTTCCTCCCAATATATTAAATGAAGACAGATATTTTAAAACTGTTTATAAATAATGAAACGACCAACCCTCTCAAACAGGTTGTTTATTTGGACGCGAATGACATAACCTCAAGCCAAAGAAAAGGGGTGACCCTAAATTTTGAAGGAAGTGGCTCTTCCATATGCTTGTCAGCTAGTGACAAGATTAGACCTGCTGAGAACTTGGAAAAATTACTCAAGGAGAGATTAGATGAGAAAACGCATCCCTCCCTCTAGCGCAACTATTAATCTTTCCATAATTAATCCATGCAATTAAATCACACTCTCAATTAAGCATTTAATGCCGCTCAAAACTCTGTAGATACCCTATTACAATACTCTGATTCTACCTATGCATATATCATAGTATACCAAGTGAGAGTGCAGGCGAAAATTGACAATGGAGTGCCCATAAATAACATTTCTACCAAAATGGTGAAACAAATAAAGATTTCATGGGATCTAAAACATGGAAGGAATATGTAATGGCTGGAACAGATATTACGTTATCCTGGGAAGCCTACAGTGCGCTGTCACTCTGGTTCAGGTTGCTTGCAATATCAGATCCCACCATCATGTTGGATAATCAGAATTACAATATACTATCAAAAACGGAATTCTTGAGAAAGTATGGAGTGAATTGTAATTTTGAGGAAAATACTCTGATCATTTTGAGGCAAACTCTTTCCTTGGTATATCAGAGGGTAAGAATAAACGTTTCTGTCAAAAAAAGCAATTTTGTAAACTTGAATTACTATAATGGCATCATTCCCATCCAGTACAAATTTGTTGAAAGAAAATGGAGGGAAATGCTAAGAAGATTCTAAAGATTCATGGGGTCCATTATGAACAAAAATAAAGAACAATATACCTCTGGGAAACAAATAATCATTATATACAAGGTTAACGCTCAAAATCCCAGAGCACTTATATGAAGAATTCATCAGTACTTGAAGGGAAAAAATTGAGCCATGGGTAGAACCAGAGTTTATTATTCCAGGATATGGAGATATAATTTTGCTACTTCCTAATCTGGGGGAAAAAACTGATAAAGATAGAGAAAAATCATGTTGTTACATTTCTATACTAATCTCAATGGCAGAGAGCAGTAAACTCCTTGATTTTGGAATGTTAGCTGATATAAATTACTGGTGGAGGCTGCCAAAGGCATTAATGTTTTAGTCAATTGAGAGCATCTGGCTGAATTATCAGATCAACAGAAAATGTGCTCCGATTATTTGAGAGATATAAGGAGATATTTTCAAAAGAGGACCATGACTTGTGATGCGCAAAAAAAACGTGATCCACAAGGTTGACACTGTGGAATACCGACTGATAAGGATTAGACTTGTCTGCTTGTTTAGAGCTACTGAAGCTGTTGTCAGCAAAGATATCAGCAAGCTTGTTGAGAATGGGCTCCTTGTTCTGTCATCAAATCCATCAGTGAGTCCGATCCTAAAAGTAAAAAGAAGGACAAACTTAAATCAAGTAGTAATCAATTATCATTAATTTAGCTTAAACTAATAAGGATTCTTATTCAATTCCAGTATCAACAGCGTGTCAATTGCCTAGGGGATGCCAAGTACTTTTCAGTGATGGATTTGATTTTGGGATAAGTCAAAAAGATTTTCCAAATTAGGTTAAGAAAAATGTGCTATATTTACTGCACAGGGACTTTACCAGCTGACCCAAATGCTTTAAGGATTATGCAACGCCAGTGACATTCCAGAGAGTAATAGACTTTATCCTTAGTGATTTTAAAACTATCCTGAGTTTAGTATATCTGAATAATTTCAATTTATTCAGCAGGAGCTTCAAGGACCATTAGGAGCACTTAGCAGAAGTGTTCAAGTGCCTGGCAATATAAAAAACTTGTAAATTAAGCCGAGGAAATGTCATTTTTTCAATAAAGAGCTTGAGTACTTGGGATTTTTGATAAACTCCAGTGGGCTGAAACCCCAGCTGCAGAAGATTATGGATAAAACGGATGCCAATCACAAAGTTATTTTGGAATATCAAAGTAATTTTTGGGCGGGTCAGCTACTATCACTAATTCATAAAGGATTTTTCTAGAACTGTAGATCCATTATTCAACTTATTGAATGATCCAAAAAAGGATTCATGTGGAATGATGAGGCCAAGAGTCATAAAATGTGTTATGCCGATTGTTTATGACCTGTTCTGTCTTAAAATGCCCAATTTTTGATTATGAATTCATCATCCAATCTGATGCTTCATTGATGGAGATTAATGCCATTTTGAGTCAAGTGGATAAAATTGAGGAAAGTCATCTGATGGTCTATATGAGCAGAACACTAATTCCAGCGGAAAAAAATTATACTGTGATGGAGAATGAATACCTTGTGGTGATCTATGCATGCAAGCAATTCCAAGTGTATATCCATGGAACACACTTTAAAGTGGTTGCCAACCTCTCATGTTTACGCTGGCTCCATAACCTGAAGGAACTGGAAGAACGATTGGCTCCATGGGCTTTAAAGTTACTTGTATTCATTTGGGGAAGGTCAACCAGGGGACGTACACTTTCAATATAGCTAAGATAAAAAGAATTTACTGTGAAAAGTTCAAGACACCCCAGAGGGTTCTAAGCCCCTCTTGTTGTCTCCAGGACCAACAAGTTTGGGACGGTAGATTGATTATGCTGACTTATCTTTAGATGCAGCATGAATGAAGGAAAGAATCAATCTTTAGGAACCATATGAGGAACCATGTATTGATTGTCCTTCTGTTAAGTGGGGTCATGTTTCCAAACAACCATGCTTGGAATGTCCCAATATATGGTAGTGAAAATGATTGATGGCTCCATGGAGTTTAGGCGTTGCTCCTGTAAACGATTCCAATACTATTGTATGGATTGTTTATAGTGCTATTGCTACTATTAACGCCCGTAGGGATGGATGGATAGGTGACTCCATGTTTAGAGAGAACATGTTCTTAACCAGACTGAATGATTGTCCACTGCTTGGCGGAATAGGCGCATGACCTCTTTCCATATAGCTACTGATGTTGAACATTGTTCTAAACGGTGTACTAGGCTTCCATATTGGCCACATGTGCATGAAGAGTGGGTAGCGTTCAATCATTCTGCTGTGTGATATACTCTCCTCATGCATCTCCACACATGTGCTCTTATCCTTGGTTGAGTAGTGAGTGATGTGTGTATCTCCAGACTCTTCTTTGGGTCTCCAGGTTGTATGGTATCTCCATATGATCCAGGTAATCAATCCTGGCTATGGTACTCGGATTTCTGCTTATTATATTATCTGTGACTATTTGGACATTAATTTCCTGTCTGTGAGATATCCTTGGGCATCCTCAGTGACTGATCTGGCCACATATGTGAATCTTTCAAACTTCTCTTCTCATGGCTAGAAGTATTCACTTGAAGTGTGCAGGAGTGCCATGTGGTCCTGCAGCTGTAGGATGAGACTCCAGATACTTGATTAATGTGCTTGAGTAAACTGTGTTTTTAATCGGAGTGCTCATGTAAAATTATATCTTGCTGTTCTGGCCAAAAGTATATCTGGAATATCTGGGATAGTCACCTGAGCTATCCATGATCTTAGTATATGGGTCGCTTGCTCAACATAATAAGTTATCCCCCTACCTTCGTTCCACCCTAGGGCCAAATAGGGTATCAAGTCGTACATGGGGGTTGTGGTTGGACCAAAGCCATCCCTGTATTAAGGAGTTAATTGTAGAAAAAAAGGACGGTGAGAAAGCAATTGCATGGGCCATAAACCAAATGATTGATAGAATTATGGAGTTGGCTACCGGACACTTCCCATTAGACCTGTTTGATCTCCATGTAAGGAGGCATTGCGTTTTGTTATTTTATCTAGAAGTTGATATTCCATTATGGACTTGGCATAAACTCCTGTTTCTAACTATACCCCCAAGTGATGGACAGGTCCAGCTGCCGGCTTGGTAGTGAAGGGAAGTTACAGTGGATAAGTTACTGATCTTTGCCTCCTATGTCTGGTGAGGAGTCTTGATGTTGTATTGGTTTGTTGACCCGTGGTAGATGGCTTCCAATGGGTCTGATATTTCCCCAGGGGTATGATTTCCGTTTTTTCAGTGTTAAGTGATGCGTTGCTTATGGATGAACTTTCTTGTATTATCTTCTCATATCTGTGATCATCCTGGTTGTTGAATATACCCACCATGCAGTCGTCAGCAAAAGCCATCATTTTGACTGGCGGTTGGCCATAGACATTAATTCCATTGATCAATTCGTTTGTATTCCAGATTAGGGGATTTGGACTAAAATTTTAAAGTAGAGGGCTTAGAGGGTATCCTTATTTGAGTCCTCTCTGTAAAAAAACTGGGTTAGTTAAAAAAGCTGCTCCGCGCACAATCATAGTGGCTGACTCTGTGAATAACATCACTCAGTCTATTAACCTATTTGGGAGTTTAAAATTTGAAGGCAGACCCTGAGATGGGTCAAGTTCACCCTGTCATATGCCTTCTGTTGATATAAAAAGACAAGCGCTCCAGAGGCTTTAGATTTGCAAACATAAAACTTTGTGAATATTGTCCTATATGGATCTTCTTGGGACAGATCCATATTGTGATGGGGATAACGCATCAGTTGCAATTTCCCCTTGCCGTTTGGTCATAATTTTTGTGAATATCTTTATTGTCAGTATTAGTTGGGGAGATTGGGCGCCAATTGGATAGGCTTTGTCTATCTCCTTTTTTGAATAGAGTGAAAATGTATGCTTCTTTGCCTCCAGAAAAAGGCACGTTTCAACAATGCATTTGTTCATGGAAGATAAAAGAATATTAAATATGTTAGTAAAATATTCTTATATAAAATTCATATGTGAATACCTTCCGGTCCAGGGCATTTTTCTCTTGATGCTCCACGTACTATTTCCCATAATTTCTTGCGCAATATTAGGTTAATTAAATTTTAGTTTTGAGCTGTGGTGTCAATATGTGCAATTGCAAGAAATTTTCAATTTTTGTTAGTTTGTCCAGTTCAGATTTATATAATATCATATAAAACCTGTGTACTTTAGTCAAGACTTCTTTGGATGTTTCTGCTATGGATTTGTCAAGTCGTCAGACCTGCATGCAGGCTATCATATTTTTTCTAGTATAAAATTGACAGAAAAATTAGCTCAAGTAAGTTTCTCCATCTTTTATGTTTTTTGCTCTATATTGAATCTCAACTCAGAATTGGTGTTTGCATATTAGGGTGTTTAGCTGAGCAGAGACCTATGTCAATTTGCATCCCCATCCAGGACTATTTCCTGTTATGGGACATTATTTTCCAAAGTGATTTATTTCTTCCATGGTGTGTTTGATAATGGCTGAAGCTGCCCTGTATCTTCATTATGCTGTGTGTTTAATCTATTTTTTTAGTACTAGATGGTCCCAACCCAAGGGGGGATTCATCGATGTTGTGTTTAATCTATTGTGTTGTAAATTTAAAAATTCCCCAAGTGATTAATGGGTCCAAAAAGAAAAGTGTTTGGAAATCCTGTGTTGAGGATATTTCCTTTATCCAGGATTAAAATTCTGAGTTGGCTAAATTTTCTAGGTGTATTCTGCACACCTGGGTGCTAGGGTAGTTGTTTCCGCTGGTGTAGACACCAAATCTAGCCATGGTTGGAGAATTTGATTTTTGTAGTCTTGATCTTATGAATTTAGTGTCAGAAAAGTAATGGTGAAAGTATTAGGTCTATCCATGACATATAGATAACTTTACCATTGTGCACATGTGGGTGTTTTATGTTCTGTAGTAGGGGTGACTATTTAAGTAGTGGATTATATAGTTTCAGGATGGCCTTTAGCACGCAAAGTTCCACTTACCCTTGTGATGCCTCCGTTGTATGTAGCCAATGGTCAGTATTGGGGTTAATCCAGAAGTACATGTCCCCCATGACAAAAGTGTTTTCTGGAAGATGGAGTTGTGTTAGAGCTGTTAAAAACTCTCGCCAGTTCATTTAGCAGTTTAGTGCATACACACTGGCTATTATGTGCACTTCTTTGTGCCATGAGAAGGTAACAGCTGATATCCGCCCATCCAGGAACAAATTTTAATTAAAGAATTTATAGTTTTTGGTTTGTGAATACTATCACCCCACAGTCTTGTGACCAAAACGATATTGTTGGGAGGAGCATGTTTCCCATGCCTCCTTCTTTCTCATTGGACAGTGGGTTTCCTGCACCTCCAGGATATCCACAGGTGGGTTTCGTAGGAGACTCAAATTCTTGGCCTGGTATGTTAAGGCCTTTATTCCTTCTATGTTCAGCGTCCCTTTTCTACTGAGATGCCAGATGTGCCTCAGGAGCAGTTAGCAGGGCCCCCAGCTCTACTCCCTTGCCCCCATTGCTCTCCATTGCACCTCTGCTTCAGAGAGCATAACTATGAGTAGAAGTTGGGTGTATTCTGTCCTTTTGTTACTGCTGTTTTTTCTCCTCTCTTGCCTTTGTTGGTTTTCAATTTATCATTGCAGTGCACTTGTGTGCTTTTATTGGCCACATTTTTATTTTTTCGCATTCCATTGTTGATTTTCACTCCTGATTGGGTTGTGCTCCACCAATTTGGGGGTGTGCTGAACCCCTGTTTTGCCACATTTGCTTCCAAATCAGTTTCCGCCAAATTCATTCTATTGGATTAATTGTTTAGTCTTCCACAGGATTTGATTGGCTCATTTTTTTCAAGTTTATCCATGTCTTCCTGGGTCTGTTCTGGCAAGATAGATGATTCCACCTATGCCTTTGCCTTGGCTGCAGCCAATTTGTGATCTTGTTTGGATTTGTTTCATTCTTTCAGGGAAATTGGGTCAATTATTTTAAATTGACCATGTTATCACCAGTTGAATGCTTGTATTGTATCTGTGATTTTGGCGTACTTTGAGTCATCTTTGCCCATTGCTCTCACAGAATTCCATTTCTCTTAGGCCTTCTTTTATGGGACAAGCATGAATTTTTTGCCTAAAGGCCAGGCAGTGGTTGCATATGGGGGTGCGCTCTCCACTGTTGCACAGAATAGTTGGGATTTTTTACCATCAATAGTGAAGGATGCAATGTGGGGGATTATTTGTGATATCCTTCTTTATTTCTGGTTTAAAATTTTTTGATTGCTTTCCAAGTATCAAGGGTCGGTATCAGCTGGAATCTTAGCATTCTTAATTGTTTAATTTCTCCATAGGGTTCCAAGCCTTCTTAGAGATGCCGTTTGACTACTGTGTGCGCTAGTGTAGTCAGAAGGTACTCAAAAATTATGAAAATGTCTTTGTTTCTGTCCAATATGTGCATTTAGTTGATACCAAAAGCAGACTGTCAGAAAGGTCAAGTACTACTCTGACCTTCACTGCTTTATTTGCTTCATAAGCTGTTTCAAACCCTAGATCTACCTAACCTTTGCGGATAGTATGGGTTGTTAAGTACAACGCATGTGAAAAATATTAAGCTGGACTACTCTAAAGTTTTACCAATTTGTTGGTATCGATACGCCTAAGAATATGCATATCCTGTGCTCCACCAATAACAGTGGTTGCAAGTGAAATACTTCCATGTAACAGAAGTATTTTACTAAAAAATTTACAAAACTTGTGGAAAGAATCACCTCAGGTTTTTGTTTTTACTGGTATTCTAGTTTGTTCCTGGGTGATTATTACCTTTGGGCGGTGCAGATCCAGGTCTGAAACCCTTTACAACGTTCTCCCAATTTTTACACTGTTAATCATGCTCATCGCATCTGGTATTGATTATTAAATTTTACTGTTTGAATCAAACAACATTACTAATAAGTGATAGTAATTGGAAAGAAAAGCCTGTGGGGCTTTAAAATTACAAGCCTGCGATTTCTGAGTTAATACATCAGGCCAGATAAGCACATCAAAGTGCTGATGGGTGGTCGAGATTGCCTGTTCATCTAAGTTATCAATCATCAAGTGGAGGAGTTATTCCAGAGAATGAACATAGTCAATATTGGGAACGAGCCCTGAAAATTCAAGTTGCACTAAAGAAGTGATGGATAACACTGAGTTTAAAAATGGACAATTATATAAAACAATCAATGAAAAACAGCTTCTATTCCCATAGCAATCATAATGACTGGAAACTATCCAAGCCACGCATAAAGTCATCACCCATGGTTGCTAAAAACCATGGACATATTCGCCAGTAATACTACTGGGAATAAATCAACTATGATTTTGCCAACTACCTGGTTGTTACATGGAATGCTAAATCCACAAGCTTTATAATAGAATATAACTGGATACCAGCTATTACGTCCTGGGTTCACGTGGCACAAAGTGTCAATAGATGTGATGGGATCTCTGAGTATCAGTACCAGAGTAACAAAACACATCAAAGTGACAATAGACTAAATGACTAGATGAATAGAAACCAATGTCTTGAGCAAAGTGGATGCTATAAGCATGGCGAGATTTATCCTGGACCAAGTGGTTTACCATCATGCATGCCCACAAGTTTTATTGAGTGAGGTTTGAACAACTTTTATCTCCAATGTGATCCTGAGGCTGAACAAATGATGTGAATATGAGGAGTGATATCCATTTAATATAAGCCAGAAACAAACGGAATGGTAAAACGAGTCAATGGAATGATAGCTGCAATGTTAAGAAGTTTGGTTGAAGGAAAAACTTTGCTTGGGGTTCTTACCTAAGTTCAGTCACCTTCGTCTACATTATCAGTCGTCATACGGCAGCAAAAAATCCATACAAATTAATATATATGAAAAAAGGGCAGCATTACCGCTGATTTTGTATTCTGCCATAGAATCAGTATCATGTATTTAGTACTGATCACTATCCTAAACAACTGGAAAGTATTATGATTGGACTGCAATTGCAGGCGTTTGATACCACCTTAAAAAAGGGATTAAAACAAAGATGATGCATGACAAGAACTGACCAGCAACACAAGATTATTATGTGGGGGGTAGGAAAGCCTATTGTGACACCTATGGTTTTAAAAGAAGAAACAAGCTGGATACTTTGTGGTCATGTCCATTCGAGGTGATTGACTAGTAAGAAACTGATTCAGATACAATTAAGAACCTCATAAATGGTTGTATAGTGAACCAGTTCCTTACAAAATATATCAAGTATTGGATCTAGGTGAGTAATATGTTGCAATGTTCCCAAAGGACCACTATACCCACTAAAAAGGTTAATTCCTGGTGTTGGTCAAGTACTAGGAGGGACCACTGAACCATTTTAGGTCGTTAAGTTAAAAATTAGACCACTGAACCTCAATAGCTGGTTAAATTCAAAAAATGAACCACAAACCCATAGTAGTGGAATAAAAGAGGAATCTCTGAACCTATTTATAGGTTAAGTCTCGATAAAAAAAAGAGAACAAATAACATAAGGGAAAAAAGACAAAAATTATTATAAGATAAAGAATCATAAATAAAAACATACAAAAAGATAAAAATGTAAATAATATATTAGGTATTAATTTTTAGTTTCATCAAAAAAGCATCTGATAATGTTCCCTTATATTATCAGTAGGACCAACTTGGGTTGTAAGGGTCCACCATGAATAGTCCCAAGGCTCTGGAATGAAGAGCATATCAGAAAAACCAGGATGGGTTGAAACTGAATTTTCGGAAGAAGGCCCTAGAATTAAAGCTCAGCCTGAGGGAATACAGGAAACAAGAAATCAGAGAAGCCTCCTGAGAAATTCCTTTAAATGACAGAGTTGTATAACCCCTTTAACTAGGAGAAACAGGATTTCCAGACTTTTTATTGGAAAGAACACCTGTACTAGGCTGGCACAGCATGGTGCTGTGGTAACCGCGCTCTGTGAAGGCGCCATCAAGGAGCACACCAAATGGGAATGCACTAAGAAGAAAATTACCCAGAGATGCATTAAAAAGGGAAAGGAGACGGACCAAGAGAACACCAATTTCACTGGCTGGCAGACTCATTCAGAATTGAGTTGGTTTATGCTTCTGGAAAATCTTTATTGCTGAAAATCTGGTCAAGTGAAGGGATGTGTTGGGATTAAGATATTCACACAATACCCAGATTAACAGTTATAATATATCTGCTTGTCCACTATGGGACTCATCCTGCTAGTAATGTGGGAGTTATCAATTGTATATACAATAAATTTTTGTTCAGAGTATTATCCTAAACAAGTTTTAGCAATTTGCCAGGTTTCTATTACGCCAAATCATTACTGTTTCATTGGTGATGACTCACGACAATAAATAAGTAATTAGGCTGTTGATTGTACTGATGATAACTAAATTAGCTTGTAGTAGTCAATCTGGTTTAGTTGCCAATTGGACAAGGTATTTATGAGAGACTGGGCTAGTAATGCCGCCCGTGATAAAGCAACCTTCAAATTAACCTTTTAGGGATTGCAATCTGCTGTTTATGGGTAAGAATCCATTAACTTTATTATGATTTTACCTAATAAGATGATTTAATGAGGGTTGATCAAATGCGTTGGGCCATGTTCTTCGTTTCAACCCTATAGAGTCACATTTTTGTTAGCGGGAGAATCCTCCAGAAATTGATGAAAAATTTTTTTGTGCTACCCGTGAGGGTTAATTCATTTCTACCACCACCAATTTCAAATAGAGCACTAACAGAAGAGTTAAGCATAGAATTCCCTTATAAATTATCTTGGTTTTTGAATAAAGCAGATAGATAGATAAATAGATAGACGATAGAAAGATTTTACCATTTTAAATACTTTCAAAATTTGGACTGTTTGCTCTTGAGACAAGAGTTGGAAGGATTGAGATCCTTTTTCTAACTTATTCTTATTTACGCGCACTCTGCATGATGAGAAGGAAGATCAACCTCCTAACATAATCCTAGGTTAAGGTCTACAGAAGTAGCAAGAAGAACCTCAGAGCCTGATCTGAGGTTAAGTTTTACCAAAATAGGAAAGAAGCCCCAAATTAATATTTTAGATCAATTAAGATTAGGACAAGCAACAGTTTTGCTTGGATTAATAGCCTCCTTGGCTAGAAGAAGCACAACTATAATAATAGTCTTTATACTATTATTTCATAATACTATAAATAATCAACAATTAAATGTGGTTAGCCAAGCGGGTAAAACTGCTTCCACCCCTAGTTCAGGTTTTGAGTTCAAAATATGTACTGGCTAGAAAACATTCTCGGTGTGGTATATTTGTCCCAAGGTTGACCCACCTCAATTAATAAATAATCAACAATTCAAACAACGCACATACAAGGAATCTATGGAGTTAGTCAAGGGAGTTGAAGCAAGATACTATATTTAAAGAATAAAGGGATCATGAAATTGACATATGGTGCTCACTACAGGAGTAGTTGAGTAAACACCAGTTCCTAGGTATAACAGCTTATGATTTACAATAGGTTTTTGGTCAGATGCGTACAATAATTTCATGTTGCGCCCCTTGAAGTATATATCTCTAGTGGATAAATGTTCAAGATACCACTGACAACTTTTTCTATAACTTTCCCAGTCCTGTTCTGTATAGTATATTTTTCTTGAGAAGTATGCCACGTGAAAGCACTCTCCCTTCATGCTTTTGTAGAATAAAGATATAATCACTACTGCAGAAGAATCAAAAGCCTTAATAAATGGCATGGATGTGTCAGCATGATCCAAGACTGGTACTGATAAGAAGGTGTTTTGATTGGCTCAAAAGCATGTTGACAATCATCTGACCATTTGTATTGAACATTCCTCCATGTCAGTGAATGGAGGGGCGCGCCCAGCTGAGAAAAACTTAGGAAGAACCCCTTCAGCAAGATCACAGCACTGAGATTTCTGAGCTGCTTTTACATAGAGAGGTTGGGCAGGACTGGATGGCCGTCAATTTACACTTAGTAATTTAAAACCATCCCTAAGGACTAGGTTCCCCAAGAAATTTACTACTTCTTAAATAATTCACACTTGGAAGGCTTAAAAAAGGGACTCGCCTTTTGGAGAGCTGCAATAACGGCTTCAAAATTCTTGGCATGCTGTTCATGAGTCATTGAGTTAATCAATATGTCGTCAATGTAGGTGATAGCACAAGTAAACCCTAGGAGACCAAGAACATCATTATTTAGGTTTTGGAAGATTGCCATGGAGTTTTTAAACCAAAGGGCATCACCTTAGATTATAAGATTTCACATGTAGTCTAAATGTCTCTGAGTCATTCTTGATAAGCTTTGAATCTCACATGGTTAAGGTCATTGACTAGATTAAGCCTTAAAAACACTGAATTTTGCTATTAATTAGGACATGGTTTTTCTTGTGGAATAAATGATCTGAAACTGTCACATTAAATACATGGTCATAGTCAACACAAGGCCGCAAGGTATCAACGTCCTTCTGAGCAAAGACTACAGGTTAGGCAATTGAGAGGTTTCTGATAATCCTTTCTTTTTTCTAGCATGTCATTAAGCCATATGCTCATTGTCTTGTATTGATCTTTAGTGTGTGGATACAACGAATAGTTGATCTTACCAATATGTACTGTTAGCTGGAAGGATATATTGTATTAGGAATTGTGACGTGAGTCAAGTTGCAAGTCACAAGTTAAAAACGTCCTTATATTGGGCCAGGAAATTAGAAATATTTGGGGGAAGTCCATAGGTGACAGCTCAGGGGAGAGAGAGTAACTAAGTAAGGCCTCTGTTGTGAGAATTCTATACAGTTTGAATTTCCACTATACCTCTAATTTCAGATTATGAGGAGTTTGAGATACAGGTTAATGTTAACCTGTTGGCGACGCCAACAGCCAAAACCCATGTAACATGGTACAAAAAGTCAGCACTACCAAAAGTGGCCAAAAGAACAGAATTGTAGATGAAGAGCTGCACTAGATGCTGGACAGTATGACAGGTCATTGGTTCAGAGGATAAGCCCAGATAAGTAGGGGCTAATAAAGTATTTAGGTCTAAATTTTGAGCAGCTTTAGAGTCAATGAAGTTGCCTGCTGCTCCTGTGTCTAGGAGCTCTTGTACTGTAACCTCACGCATTCCTAACCTGAAGGTAAATGATAACAAGAGTAAAGCTTGGGCTTTTTTATTGACCATATAAAGCAAAATGCAGCAAAAGGTGAGGCAGGACCATAATGAGAAGTGGACTCTTAGTAGCACATGGACCATAATAATTTTATCAAAGAGGTCATCCATGAGGTCCTACCGGTCCAAAGTTGTGATGGGCTAGAGGAATCTATATCTATATTAGTTTCATTTCAATTTTAAGAGAGCAAGGCTATTGGTTCAACATATCATACCTTTCTTGTTTTATCATACTCTGTGAGAACTTCCTTCTGAGCTATTTGGATGGACATTAGGTAGGCTTTTCTTGATCCAACGGAACTGACTATTGGCTTTTCAAAACAAGAAATGGATATCAAAAATTGTGTGATTCCCGGAACAGTAAGAAATAAAAGCTGAGAATGGTCTTCAGGATGTCTTAGTTCATCAAAATGGCTTTAGAGAGGCGATGGCGTAGCACTTTTTCTTCTTCAGGGCCCAATATTATGCAAAACCGTGGATTATGATATCAGTTAACATAACTATACAAAGAATGAAAATGATATTGATTTTTAAAAAATGTTAAATCATGTTTCTTAGGGCGTTTGATATTTAAAAGGTGCTTAGGTGTTTTGTGGTGGATGGTGCCTGAGTCCTCTTTGTTCAAGAACTTTAGTTCTCTTCCAGAATAAGGATCCAGCTGCAACCTTTTCTTTGATCAGATTCAGGACTGTTAGCCTCCTATTTTGAGAGCGTCTAAATGCCAACCGCTGATTTAAAGATGGAGTCTTTCTCATGATGATTCTTATTTCCCATTTTTTATTTCTTGCTCAGTTAAGGGCAAGAGCTCATTTGCTGACGATCCATATAATTCCAAAAGGCTTGCCCCCATCATAGGATGACAAGATATTTTTATAGGTCCATATTAAGATAATTTTGGGCCATTTTTAAACATAAATGCCAACAATGCCCATTCAAGGTCCTAGCGGAGGGGTACAAAAGAGCGCTGGAACCTAGCATGTATGCAGTTAACCAATTTGCCTTAAAAAATTAGCAATGAAGTATTAAGAGCCTGCCTTATACAGTACGTGGTATGGTCCAGACAGATAGTGTCTAATTTACTTGTGCTCCCACCAGAGCGATAATGTTAGAATAGCACAAGGTCTCCAATATTAAGAAAGGGGAGAGTTGGATACTTGTATTTAACCATGTATTTATCCTGGTGGTGACAAAAATGATTTCTTGGGTAGCGGCTATTGCAGCCTAATTATATCATCAGCTAGCTCCCTCATTCTCAATTCAGCAGTGTCAGGAGAGGTGAAATCTTATTTAGCTGTATGCTACTAGCAGTCAAGTCTCACTACCATAGAGGGCCTGAAATGGGTACATTTTGATCACTCAGTGGTAGCTGATCTGATAAGCTAATAAAGCAGATGGCATGTAGTGATTCCATTGCATGAGTTCAGTGTCAGCCATTTGAGGAGAATAGAGACTATGGTTCTATTTGACCGCTCATCTGCACTATTAATTGAAGGGTTATAGGGCTAAGTGAAATGTTGGTTAGAATTAAATAGTGAGGTCAGTCCTTGGTTAATTTAGGAGGTAAAATTTAAAATTTTGTCAATTATCAGCTCTCTTTGGCACCCATATTGGGAGAAAATAAAGCAAAACAAGAACAGGGAGAAAGCCTTGGCGGTGGAGGCAAGTACTGAGATGGACCACTCATATTGTGATATAGTCGTTTGCTAAGATGTTGTAGCAATGACTATGGAGGCCCATGAATAAGGGCTCATGCCAGTGACAGTAATGATGCTAACCAGTTTAGATGGGAAAACCTAGAAGCTGAAAGTGATTGTTAGGCTGATTTTTCGTTCTGTATGGTAAGAAAGCATCTAAATCTTCCTTTATAGTTTCAAGCATCTAATACCAGAGCATTGTTTCTTTAACCATTCATATGTTTTCTTTACTGCCACATGTCCTACATGATCTTGTACTTCGATGATAACTCCAGTTCTTTAGTAGGGTCAGAGGTATGGCAGCCATTTTAAGTCAACTCGCTTATATAACAATGTAAATTTATATTCTAGTGTTTTAAGCATTTGAGTGTAGCATTCTCACTTTTTCTGAGGGTTCCAGTCCCCATTATTCCAGACGTTTAATTTAGTTATATAAGAGGTCATCCTCAGGTAATAATATCGCTAGGGTCACCATCCTGGATAGCCTAACTGCAATTTGATGGGTTGCGACAACCTGATTAACTATAAAGATTTGTAGCTTATAGGCCTGAGGCCCCACCTGGCCAATAACCACTGAGATTCCATTTGCTTGAGCCACCTTAAGGAAGCGTTTATGGTGACAATAGCGAAATGCTTATTATAAAAGTATGTCAGAAGTGCTTGACTGCAAAACAACAGCTAAGAATTTACATTCAGTGACACTGTAAACCCAACCAACTTTCACTAGGGTTTTGCTGAAATAGGCTTTAGGTTGATCTACTTGTTGTTTGTCTAGTTGGGCAAGGATTGCCTTACAGAGACATTACTGGAGTTGGTTTTACAACATAAAGTGTTGTTCAAAGTTTAATGGATTATTGTAGGCTGAGAAATGAGTGCAGAATTGGGTAGATTGAAAACCTGGTCCTGTTCCATATCCCTTTTGAAGGGACCGTTATTGTGTAGCAGCTACACCAAGGGCTCGGCCAGGCCAGAGACTTGTGGTATCCTTTGCCTGTAATATCCTACTAATCCTAGGAACACTTGTACACCCCATTGGTTTCAGGCCACGTCATCTTATCAATGGCAGTGACCTTGTCCAACAAAAGGTTCAATTGTTTCTTTGGTGACCTTGTTCCCTAAAAACTATATTTCCAGTTGGAAGAAAAAGCACTTACCGGGATTGAGTTTCAGGGATGCTTCTCAGAGATAACATAAATCTTGACAGAGGTGCCTTAGGTGTCTTTTTGAAAGTCTTGAAGAAAACAGTTATATCAATAAACTAGAATGCAATCCATCTTCAAATCACCTAGGACCCATCCATAGCTCACTGGCAGGTGGCAGAGGAATTACATAGCCCCTGTGGCATTTGGGTCAGTTCAAACAGCCCTTTGAAAATCAATAAGGGCACACCTGACTTGTTCCTTAGAAACCAGAAACCTTCCAATACCTGCTGGCAAGAAATATTACTAAAAATATTAGGCCCTCACTATGAGCTGTTTGAATCATCAAACTGAGGGGTAGCTATCTTTTCATGTTATTCATTAAGCTTATGATAAAACATGATGACACAATAGCTCCCATCTTTTTCTATACAAGCAGGACTGGAGATACCTAAGGACTTCGCAAGGGTACCAAAACCCCTGATTTAGCTCCTTGAGCTCAGTGAAGACTTGTTTCTCTTCCAAATTACTTTCTTAGGTAGGAGCGCAAGCATATGGGGGAGGCGTCCCCTGTTTATACATTGATCACAACCCCCTTCATCTTGTTAAAGTCATACATAGATGTGAAGAAAGAATATAGTCTTTCTACAAGAGCTCAGAAACCTTCTTCCTTTGTTCTGGGGTAAGATTTTCCATTATAGAGGTGGTGACTAGAGATAGAGTGATAAGTTCTTATAAAACAAATTCATGGAGATTCACGGGTTTATGGACACACCTGATTCATTAGCTGGTACTAAAATGAAGATAAATGATTTTAGTATTTAGGCCATTGGTTCAGGCCTTCAGAGTCTAGTTAGCCAGCAACACAATAATGGAGCCAGCATAAGGGATCAAGGATAATTTTGGCAGGTTAATGCCTCCTTCATGGAAAAATTCAGCCCTGCAATTTCCAAAAACTATCACGTGGTATCAAATGGTCTGGGTGTACACTATAATCTGTGGCCCTGGTTGGTTTACCTTGGGATTCATCAAATATACAGGCTGTTGCGGTTTTGAGTTGACAAACCATTTGAACTTTTTATAATTATAAAAGTATACTTTTTTATTTATATATCTATAGGAATGTTTGTTTGTTTGTCTTATATGCATTCTATAAGATTTATCCAATTGTGATGAAACTTTGGTTGGTTATGGTGCACACGCCTGAAAAGGTTTCTGAATTTTAAAATAAATATTTTTATTGTAAAACAGAAAAAGTTAAATGTCACAAGGGAAATAACAAAAGTTTCCAATGGATTTGCTATACTGTTACAACTGAGCAGTTTGTATTTGGTTGATTCAATAGCTTTAATTGTTTTGTTTAACGGTTAGTGGTTTAGGTTGATTAATAAGCTTCATGGTTTTATTAAGTGGTTAGTGATTGGTTTAATTGTTATAACAATTGGTTTTGATAAGTTTGTTTGTGGGTGTTTTGGTTGTTTCAATAAGTTTAGTTTTCTTTATCAACCAGTTGGTGATTGGTTGATTTGGTATATTAAATGGTTTTAGCTAAGCAGTTTTTTGGTTTATCTATTACTAGAAATCCTCAGTTTTTAATCCATCACTCCACTGAGCTGAATTTTAGTTCATTATTGGCTCGAAAAATTATACAATACTTGATGGATCAGTGGTGTAAGTTAATTATCTAAAAAGAACTTTTTTAGTCTTATTCAACTAAACCTTCAACCAAACACTCAATTTAATTTGAGTAACTTTACCCAATGATAGATATTCATTAAAGGAATTCATAGCCCTGAACATTTAGGCTTGGCATTTAACCTGATCTGGCTTCCCTCAATCAATATTAAACTTGCATTAAATTTATAGATCCCTACTTCCCATATTAAACAAAATCGTTATTGCTAATTTCCTCTTTATTCAAATCTAAATTAAATTAATATCTAATTTAATCCCTTTTTCATAGGTACCCAACTCTTTAACATCGGTGCAATCTAAGATCTGCATAGGTTGATTTGTATAATTCACCACAATTTATAATCTACCCAAGATTCACCACGTTAGATATAAACTTAAACCTTCAGTAACAAATTAATTTTAGTTTCCAGATAAACAGATGGTATAGCGTTAGGTTTGAAGGGTTAATCATACCTGAACATCTTGGTACAAACCTAGCCTGAGGTTTTTACACAAATCAAAGTCAATTTGTTGCTTGAGTTTTAAATTAACCCTTTCAGTGATTTTTTGCAAATAATTATTCGAAAAATGGGGCTTAATAAAAATCTAAAAACACATATATATGTCCAAAAAATGAGTGTTATTTAAATCTAAAAGCGCATGTATGCATATAAGAAATAAGGGTTATGCTATGCATTTTTATATCCTCAACCGTCATTTTTGGACGCATCAATGCATTTTTTGATTTACATAAGGCCTCATTTTTTGGACACATATTTGTTAAATCATTGAAAGTTAAAGTTAATATGGGCTAGGGGTGAGCATTCCAGTTCAGCCAACTAAAGATTTTAATCATTTTGAAAAGCTTGGTGGAAATTCTAAAATTATAAAAATTTTAGCTTCTAAAAGGTAAGAGCGGCGTTATAGTAAAACTAAATCATCAGCAACTTTTTTAATATAAAAACCTGGCCAATTATATCAATGGGCCCATATATATATAATTTTCTTATTTATATTTATATTTATACTTATATTTATAGATATAAAATAATATATACTCAATTTATAAAATATATATCTACTAAACCTGAGAATTGCTGGGTAATAACACTATCTACCTTTATTATCTTTAATATAAAATCTAAAAACATTTCTCTCTTGTTGCAATCACTAATTGCATCAAATTTGATTCAAGACTAGGTAAGTTTTATAATCTCTTACAAGAGATTAGTGTGCACCCAATTTTGGGTAGCAGTTGGTCTAGCAAAGTTAAGGGCACAGGATTGGGCTATGCACCATACAAAATTCATAAACGCCCTGGCAACAGCGGCAGTCTAGATAAAAACAAAAAACTGGCAGTTAGTATTTCCCCAGAGATTTAAGCTTGGCAAGCAAGTTGTAACCAGTTCATCAATACTCCACATTCCAAGCCTTGTTGTCAGTGGAGAATGGGGTTCAAGTATTCCTGGATGTTAATCAAACGGAACTTTTTGGAAAAAGTTCTGTTGAGATTTGCACAAATATTTCCTAGCTGCAGTATACATAGCACTGCACATGACCCACGGTTTGTTAAATCTAAGGTTTAAAAATGAAAAAAGCAGCGGAAAAAGCTGCACAGGTGCATGTGGTGGTAGACCTCATGGATGTTCAATGGTTGGTTGAGATAGAGTACACTTGGTGGACCAAATCAAAATCAAATTTTAGTAACCTTTTACTTTCTCCCTACAACAATAAATCACACAGTGCTGGAGCTCCACCTCAAGGAAGGGATAAAGGTATATGCTATAATTTACTCCTTGAAGATTGAAATGCTTTACGCTCAAGCCATACCTGTGTATTGGCAAAGCAATTGCTGTGATCATGTCATCCTTGGTATTGTGGAAGATTTGATTAAATCCCCACACCGCAGTTGTGTTTACTGATGGGCAGGAATCCCACCCGTTCAACATCACAGTGGATAGCGCACCCCTATATTCACCTTTTGTCATGCTTTTGGCCACAAGGACCACACCTGCCCCATCAAGGAGGGCATTACACAAAACGAAATCTTCCCAGATGAAATGAATAGTGCAGACACCCATTATGAACAGTTATAGACAGACACCGCCTTCCTGCGAGGTGTGCAGAGGTGTTACAATCAGATCAAACCTGTGTCCCACAGGAGTTCAAGAAGGCCAAGCAGACCCGCAGAGCAGCAGCTAAGGCAGCAATCACAGCTGCGTCCATGATCCTGCCTGCCCAGACCCAGGATGAAATTGAGTCATTCATTGCTAAATTGGCACATGAATCTGTCTACCAATCATATTGTGGCAACCAACCTGAGGACTTGATAGGTGAGTTGTATTTTCCTGAGTATTATTATCAAGCCTTTGTCAAAACCAATTCTACCACCCATTTTCAGCCCAAATTCCTTTTTGACCATTGATGATACACAGTAGGAACAAATTAACCTGAAAATTTAGCAGAAGGCAAATTCCTCTAAAAACAAGAAACCTATAAAACCCTCTGATAGTGCCCTAAAAAAGGACCCTATAACTGAGCAGACTCTGTTGCTTCCTGCACATGTGGTTCCATGTCACATGATGAAAAATGAATAGGAGGAAGGGCAAGGAGGCCTTCCCATTTCACCTAAGGTGTGATGGGGTAACCTTCAAGATAGGGATGTTTAACATCGCTGGACTTAAGACCTTACTGTCCTAGGCTATGTGATTGAATTTTTAGAAAAAATTAGCCTGTGGACATCCTGGCCAATCAGGAAACCCATTGTCAACATGGTGAAGAGGAAAATGGGCAACCTTGCTCATCCAAGCCCTTTCTTTTTTTAGTACTAGTTGTGCACAACCCAAAAAGGGGGAGACGCCACTAATTTTTAAATGCAATTGGGCCAAACAATGAGATTATTAGAAACAAAAATTCCTTATATAGAACCTCAGCTAACAGCCTAGGAAGCCATATCAGAAGGTGAGGAAGCTTTGCGAAAACTTTTTTTAGGCGCCCACTTTAGCTGGCGGTCCAGGGTGGACAACATAAGGGTTGGGGCATCAGCAGCATGCAGCATAATGAGGTATAGTTGAGGTTATCATTGTTAATAAGGCCAGCGGTATCCATCACCTCAACATATTGAGCAAGTTAACGCTCAGCAAAAGTGATTATAGCAGGCACACAAGTAAACGACTTGATGCGCTGCCAGGTTTAAAAATATTTTGGGATTGAACATCGAAGTATTTGCCAAACTAATGCATGCACAACTTGCACCAAAAAATGAGCTCTTCAGTTTCATATTTTGTATCTTCTTCAAAATCTTGAGGTAAATTGGGGATTGAAATACCCTCCATAAGGGGCTCCATCGCCCCATGAAGATGTTGATAAAGGAAAGTCTTGGCAGGGGCAGCAGCTGCTTCCACTGTCATTTTATTTATATTTTTTCTATATACTGAATAACCATTTATAGGCCGAAAATGGCGTGGACCTGAATTGGGTGGTTTCATAAATTTTTCCTCTAAGTCAAAATCAGGCTTACCATTATAAACCTGATTTGTATTGTCAATCCATAACAGCACTTTGAATGTAATTTTATATCTGTCATGAATTCGGCTAATAAGAACTAGACTGGGCTCCCAGTGGAGAGCCAAGAGTGCCATAGGCATTGTAGTTTGCTGACTAGAAAGAGTGGTGTTCTATTGAGACGTGAGGAAAGTGAAATTCACTAATATACTGAAGGCCCCCAAGGCAAAACAAATGGTTGCAACGGGGGCAATTGCAAGTCTTTTGAGGGCACCCTCAAGGGCAGGAGAGGCAGGGAGGATGACAACTCCTTCAGGGATTCGCGGTTGCTGGCCTTCAGATTCAAATAGAAAACTTGTGCGCCAGCAAGGGACAGCACAGGGGTCGCCACATGATTGGAGGTGAGAACGAGGTGGAATGTGACCCTCAAGGGGGGTTGGGACTGAGCTTCCTCTGAGGGGAGTGCTCCAGGTCTCACAGGTGGGCCAAGCCATTGGTGGCTGAGGCAGTTGTGGACCCCGAGTCCATGAGTGGTAGAACAGGGCCACTCTGTTGCTTCTCTAAATGGGGAGTGGTTTTGGAAGATTTGGCAGCAGAATGGATGGGAGGGTTCTCGTTAAATGGATGCGCAATAATGAATGAAACAGTGGGTTCATTATTGGGGCTTGAGGTGGATTATTGCACTTATGACCCACCACTGCATGGTGGGGTTGAGCAACCATATGATCCAGTCAGCAAACACTGGTATAATAACTTAGGCGATGGCTGCTTCATCAAAATGATTGGTGAAATTTTAGTAAAGAAGTAAGGCAGACAGAGGCTGTGGCAAGTTCTACAGGGAATTCAAATTTTATTAAGCGTAAAGCGCAGAAGATAAGAGAATTAACTGACAACTTCCCCCAGGCAGGGCAGTTGCCTTAAGTACTGATAGATTGCTTAGGAAAGTAACATGAGATTGTGTGTTTGGGGTTTGGTGAAGGGAGTTTGATTGGCTGGCGTGGAGGATGGTAGGGTGATTCTTGAGATTCAGCAAAAATCAGAAAAAACTTTTGCAAATTTTCCCGCATTCCTGGAGCCAAACCAAGTTGATGCTACTGATTCAGGTCCTGATAATCCGAGTCAGCATGTTCTCATGATTCAGATGTTCCAGATTCATCCCATGAGGCAGGGTCCCTTGGATTGGGTTGTTTGCAACTTGGACTGAACTCTTGATTGGACTATTTACATGATCCAAACTTCCTGGATCCATTCCAGAGCATTGGGGCAACTGGTCCAGGTTGTTTGGTACCTGGTTCAAGGTCCAATTCATACCCTAATATAATTTCCGGTGCTGGCCTGTCTGTACTGGTTCTCCCAGGCCGAGATTTGCAGACTGGGCTCCAATGTTGGTAAATGCTGATTCCCCAAAATTAAGACATAGCTTGCTTAGGGATGGGGTGTCCCAGGGGCCTGTCCATGCCCTCTGGTGTGCATAATCTCTCTGCAGACTCCCTCTATCAAGCTTACCAGGGTTGAAGAGGGGGGAAGAGGTTAGAATGGGATATCCTTGGGGGAAGGGCAATCACCCAGCGCTCATCTATCACTCAGGCTAAGTTGCTCAGCTGCAACAGAGGGTCCACTTGGCCCTTGTGACCCCTTTTTGTCCAGAAGAGGTGTTGATCCCTATCCAGTTGCGTGGCTGGTATCCAGGGCTTACAAAATCGGCTAGTGCTGGCCCAGCCACTGGAATTGGAGGGGTGGCAGAAACTGATTGGCTGTGAACTGTTGACGATGGCTACTTATCTGAAAACTGATTCACCCCTCAACTCAGTATTTTGCAATTCAGTCAAATTGTTTGTATCTTTAACATTTTTGAAATTTTAATTGTCTTCCGCCTTGAAAGCAGCGCAAAATTTGCTGAGGTTGGGGATGGGAGGATTGATCCTCATTTGAAAATTTGGGCTGAACTGGCCGCTGCTCCAACGTTAGAGGGAGGAGTGTTGGAAGAAGGTGGAGGTGGAAGCTGTAGGGCACTTGCGCTTTGAGTGATTGAGCTCAAAACTCAAAGGGCAAATGGTGTGGCCATACTTGATATGTGCCCATAAAGGGTAATCAGGGGCGGATCTAATCACCATGCATGGGGAATCACGAGGTGGGTGTTGTGATGGTATGGGAAAATCATCCTGAAAGCCTGAGGCACTCCTAAATGATCCGCATTATTTTTTTAGTACTAGATGGTCCAATGATCCGCATTATTGGGGACCACAAATTAAAGCATGGGTCTGAACCATAAATGGCCAATCCTTCCATGAGTTCATGGCGGAGACATTCCAGTGAAAGATGGGAGGGTAACCCAGAAAATTAAACCACATGAGTGGCATCAGCTGGGGGCAAGGTTAATGGTAGAGTTAGGAATATTTTTTAGAATTAATTGGCATCTTTTCTAGTACTAGATGGTCCCAAATTAATTGGCATCTTCACTTCTGCTGATGCCTGTTCCTCAGACCTGAAGCCCAGGGCAAAAAGGCCTTGAAAGGACAAAAATAGATAAATATGGCAGATCTAAAAACCGCCGTGGCCATCTTGATGATTGGTGCATTTTCATAAGAGAAAAGATTCCCTTACTCGACCTGGAGGCCAGAACGCAAGTTGCTCAGAGGAAGCACCAAAGGGCTCTGGAGCATCACCTGTGAAGTCGTAAGATGGTGGTCTAAGTCATGAGGTGGGATATAATGCCCGGTGGCATTGGGAGGGCTTGCAGAGCCAGCCTGTGCATGCTTCAGCGGCAGCTGAAGAACGCCAGAAGGCGGCGCACCACCACCCCACACCATGGCAACTTGCGGTGATCATACTTATATTTTTTATTGGGCTTGATTCGAGCAGCTGTTTGTTAGAAAATTAAAAGCTCAAAAATCTAGCTTTGATTCAATTATCTATGAAAAAAAGGTAGACACTCCACTACTTTCTTTTTGGTTGCCACACTTTGTGGTGCTTATACACGCGACCCATAATTTTATATTTATTTTAAAAAAATCTGTACCTTAATGGTTGTGTGCTTATAGTGTCCTTTTTGTGGGATGACGAAGTGCATGCTATTGTTAATAATTATGCACTGACTTGTGTTCAGGCTTGCCAGAAATTCTTCTCAGCCGTTACTTCCCTCCTGCTTCCCCCTGACCTGTTTGTAGTGGGTGACATAAACTTTTCGGCAAACCTGGCCACCAACTGCTGGCATTCAGCGCCTGCCCCCCCACAGGGGCACATAGAACTTCACGTTCTAAAAGCCACCTTAGGGATGTTTGAAGCCCTACCTAAACATGCACCTCTTCTCACCAACATGTCTCATCCCCATGTACACAATGGTCAGCTGAGGTCAATGTCCCACATTGACCTTATTCTTGCCCCGTTGAACTTTTGGTCTCAGGCGGCACACTTTACAATAACAAAAACTGATTTCTCTGACAACATGTTGGTGTCAATTTCCTTCTCTTTGTCATACGCAGTGGCACAGGCGCCAAAGTGGTGCAGACCTTTTCTAGGCGAGATCACATCGCTTAGGTTTTCCTCATGGGTATACAATGAAACTTTGGCACTAGAGTTTGCCACACCATTCTGTGCCACCCACTTACTACCTGGTCAACCTTCAAAGCAAACACCATCTGCCAGGCATGCCACCTCTTATCACGTCTCTCTCAGACTGCATTGGCAGTCAATTGCGCATACTTACAGAAGTGGACCACCTGGAATCTAACGTCTCTGGTTCAGGTTACAGCCCAGCTTGGGGTCACAAGTGGGCAAAGGTGTCCGTTCGCCAAAACACACTGATAAGGCGACACAAAAATCGCATTTTTGTACTTTACAAAGCAAAAAATAATAAAGTGGGTGACACGTGCTCCTCCTTTTTTCCAAAAATTCTTTGCACTGCAACAGACCTTAGCTTGCACACTGGTGCGGTGGCCATACCACAATGTCAAAGAAACTCGCACTGAAGTGGCAATCAAAGTTTGAAAATTTTACTCTGAATTGGTTGCTCCAATCCAGTCAAACTGCCAAAGTTGAATTTCTCAAAAGTTCACATATTAACATTGTTTTAGTCATCTGGAGTTAATTACTTTAATTTCTCAAGATGAAAGCTGGTATGCCATTCGCAGTGCACCACACAGGAAATGCCCAGGTCCAAATGGGATTCAATATATGTTCTATTAGAAATATTTTAGCTATTTCTCCTTTTTCTTTCTACTCTAAATTAACCAGTGTCTGTTAGAAATGAGCCTCCTTCCAGAGGGCCAGGAGTCGTACACAATTACGCTGTACAAAAAAGGGGATAAGCTGGACTTGGCCAACTGGCGCCCCATATCACTTACTAACACTGATAATAAATTATATACTAAAATTATGGCTAACCGCCTAGGGGACAATGCCTGTTTTATCATTTCCTCTGAGAAAATAGGTTTCATTCCTAAGCGGTCTATATAGGACAACATACACACTGTAGTCATTGTCTGCCAATACATGGCTACCGGGGCGTTTATTTCATTGGACCAGCAGAAGGCTTATGATATAGTCAACTGGGATTAACTCAAAGCCTGCCTCCACAAGTTCCACCTCCCCCATCAGTTCATCAATTGGGTGATGTTGCTTATGGAATCCGCCACAATGGCTGTGCGTGACCCTGGATTCCTCATTGATGTAGTTATCCTCAAAGGGGCCTCCGCCAAGGGGACCCTTTGAGCCCACTCTTGTATAACTTCGTCATTGACCCACTTTTACGCAATTGAATGCACAACTTACTGGATTCCATGTGCAAGGCCAAGCACCGGTTAAGATATTGGCATTTGCTGATGATTGTGTGGTTAAAATGTATAACAACCAAGATGCACATGCGCTTGAGACTACTATCCAGGCTTACTTCAGGGTAAGTAACGCTGCACTTAACGCCTCCAAAACTAAAACAATTCTTCTTGGTTGCTCCAATCCTGCTGGTAACCAGCACCTCGTTTCCTAACGGCTTCAGCAGCTAGCTCACAGGCTCGCTTTCCCCACCCACCCCATACTGCCCCGCTTTTGCTCCCTTTTGTGCCAAGAACCACTGCAAGTCTGGTACGCCATTTGGTTGTGTGGCTAGAGGCTGAAGGGTACGCCTACATGATGGAGCACCATATCCTGGACAATGTCAAAAAACGCATCGCCTCCCTAAGAGACCACCAAACTTTGCCTCCCAGGCAGAGTTATGCTGACCAACTCTACGCTCCTATCTAAAGTTTGTTTGTGGCCCATGCTATCGCCTTTTCCCCTTATTTCTTCACCCCATTATACTCCCTCCTGCAATGGTGGCTTTGGTTAGGACGCCCACCGCCAGTGCGCCTGGATGTCTTGTTTGGCCCTCGCCATGGTGGTATGGGCCTGCTCAACTTGAGGCCCATGCTTCCAAAATACTTTCCACCTGGATCGCTGCAGTCACCAACTCCACACTCCAAGACTAACACTGGTCACTCGCGGCCCAAACCAATTTTTCCCGCGCCCTGGCCTCAGCAATCGTACCCACCCCCATTCTCTGTTAAAATATCATTCCTCACATCTTTCTGCTGCGGGCCCACATGGGATGAGGCCCACTTCAAATTAATTCTTTTCTCCATGTGGAGCGCTGTGTGGAGAATTAGCACCAGTGGGAACACCTCCCAGAGGGGTTGCCCTACAACCCACTTCACACAGGAAGTACAAGGCAATTTCGTTCTTACAGTTTGATCCTGTGGAGGTCCTCTATCATGGCCAGGGTGGATTATCTGGACATGTTGGACATCCCCTACTCCCTAGAAACCCAGAAAGCGATTTGGAAGTACACCCATCACCCTCTTTTGCAGCTGCATGTTTGTTACCATGAAAGGCGATGCTTGAAATGGGTATACCATAATGCTGAGTGATCCAACAAGTCACACTCCTCATGTGTTGTGTGTGACCAATATGGGACTTTGGTTCACCGCCTGGAAAAGTGCCCTCCGTCAAAAAGCGATCTGGCGTGAGGTTCAGCGTCTCTTTTGCCAGGAGAAAATACAGCCCTTCAAGTTATCAAAGGAGATCTTTGCCTTTTCCATAAACTCCCCTATACAATCTTCCCTCTGAGCCTTAGTGGTAGCAATTGCAATGTGGACTATCCACACGATTATCTTGGATGCCATTTCAGGCTTTACTCCAACCCTCCAGGAAGCTGTACGTTGATTCCATTCGCGCCTTATGGACCACTTTTGCATGGTTATTTGGTTACATATCATCCCGTCAATGACAGTTGGTCTCATCCTGGTTTCTGGTTAGGTTCATCACTTCAGACCCTTTCCTTCATATGTGCTCAATAGTGGCGCAAGCCTCTACTCTCAATACCCTTCTTCCTTTATTTGGCGTTCCCGCTGACAAACAGATACAGCGTTAGCTTCTCAGGGGTGTCTCTAGCTTATATTTAGCGCTTGTTCATTTACATATAGTCTGTGTCCACCTCATGGTCAGACTTCCCCAAAAAAAATTTAGAAATTTATATTTATATTAAAGCATACCTCTATGCCTCCCACTTCTCTTGATGGAAAAGGCAGCTGGTACTCTAAGCCCATACGTGGATAATGAGACCTCAATAACGTCACAGTTCCAGATTCACATTCCTACTCAGTGGATTCAATAATTTATTCACTATGTGAAGAGGCCAGAGTCTTTTACAAACTAAATTTTTTGAACGTTTTTAATCAGATCAATATCAAAAAAGCCATGAATGGCTCACCGCATTTTTAACCTGAAAGGGTATCTTCTAGTTTCATTTCATGCTCTTTGGGCTTAAAAATACACTTTATTTTCAACACCATATAGATGCGGCTTCAGGAGACCTGCTAGGTGTATGTGCTGTGGCCTACATGAAATGAAATTTTAGTGTTCTCAACAAATTAAGATCTCCATGCAATTCACCTGCGGCAAGTGGTATGTCATTTGCGAACAGCGAACCTTACTCTGAAAATCAGTAAGTGTGAGTTCCTTTAATACCAGGTCACCTTCCTGGGCAACAAAATATTTGAATAATGACACATGATTACTACAGAAATGAAGGCAAATCAGCGTAGCCCACCACAACTTTGGTAAGGAATTGATGAGCTTTTTGAGGACTTGCGCATTCCTAAAAAATGTTCATGCCATGTCAATCTGAGGTGGCGGCGCCTTTTTATAAATTAAGTGGGTCCAAAGTTATTCGGTGGTCCTCTCCCTGGTGATGGCTTATAAGCAGTGAAGTTATTTCTGCTGTCCACATCAGTTCTTCACCATGTGGGACTTGAAAAAGAGCTTATCTTGGTTACTGATGCTTCAAACTTCTCTATAGCAGCTTCTTGTTACAAGTGGGCGAAGATAAAGTAGAGCATCTTGAAGGATATTAAAGTAGAATAATGTTTTGCATGAGTTGAATTACGTTATTTATGACAAAGGGTTTTTGGCAATGGTGGATCGCTGACATATTGGCGTCATCTACATGGCTCTTCCCAACCATTCAACATCTATGCAGATAACCGTGCTCTATAGTATTATATGCCCCTCTTGTTCTGACCCCGCGGCAAACGCACTTGTATGAGACCTTGGCCCAATTTGTGTTATCTTATGAGCTTAAAAACAAAGAGAATAGTTTTGCTGATGCTCTGAATCAGAACACTGCTTTAGCTCCAGATTCTAAGGAGGTGGCTGTGCACAATATCCACTTGGTAATTGACACTGGGTAGATTGTATCCCAGCAGCCTTTCTCCATGGCATGCGTGCCAGATCTTGCTCCTCTGTAAAAAGCAGAGGAATATTTTTATGTTTATGAAGGTTGTCCTTTCTTAGCCCTTTTTTAAGAATATAGGTTGGCTCTCGCTAAGAGCAATTTTAATAAGGAAGATATCACCAGGAGCTACCATGTAAAGAACGAGATGGTGTAGATTCAGTGGCGCTTATGGGTTCATGATGGACCACTCCGCTTGTAAAAATATATAAGGACCACCATGATGGGATTACAGTTATGCACCGCGGGAGGGTAAAAATCTTGGAACTTAATAGCTGCAAAAATAATTGGATGGGATTGGCTGCACAGGTTTCCAGGTATTGTAAGGAATTCTTTATCCTCAACAGGATGAAGATAATTTGCAATCCTCTTGCAGGGTTTTTGGTAACTTTTTAAAAAGTCATAGGGGCATAGGACTTCCCTATTATTTGATTTTATTGTGGAGTTACTGCGTCTGAATGCTATGACGCTGTTTTAGTAGTGGTGGTCTGGTTTAAAAGATTGTACTTCCTTACTTGTAATACCACAGTAATAGCGGCAAGAGATAGCTAGGCTTTTTGTTCTTATGAGTTTTCCCTCCATGGATTGCCCCAGGAGATTATCAGTGACCTCAGACCCCTGTTCACATCCAAGTTCTTGGAGGAGTTGTGCAAAATGATTTAGATTCATCCGTGACGCTCTACTGCCTACCACCCCCAGTTATATGGTCAGACATAGCGAGTGAACAAGTGCCTTGAGCAGTTCTTGCGGTGATTCACTGCAACCAACCATTATGACTGGTCTCCCATCTTCCTCTGGCAAATAAAGTAAAACAACGCCAAACATGCTTCCATTATATGCTCTCCCTTTTTAGCTACCTATGGTTTTACCCTTCATTTAATATCGAAACCAGTGGGTGGTCCATGGTGGAAGAAATAATGGATTTTGCAAAGTCCATTAAGAAAGTATCATAGGAGTCAATACCAATTTATAGCTGCCAAGAAGTTATATAAGGATAACGTGGATGGTAAGAGACATGTGGGGCCATTATACAAGGAAAGTAATCTCGGATTCTGGATGCCAGAAATATCCCATCAAAAAGCCATGCAGAAAACTGGGACCAAAAATGATAGGACCTTGCCGCATTGTCAGAAAGGTGGATCATGCCTCATATTAGTTAGATATCACCTCATCGTTTCAGATCTTTGTGGTGTTCCATGAGAGAAAATTGTCCTTGTTTGAGGGTCCCCTGTCTAAGACCCCAAATATACCTTGTGGAAGGGACCCCAGAGTTGGAAGTAGTGGAGGTGGTAGCCTCTCGTCAGGTAAAAAGAAGACTGGAGTACCTGGTGTCATGAAAAGGGTTTTATGTGGCAGAGAGCAGCTGGATCCCATCACGGCATTGCGTTCATGCCCAATACCTTATTGATGCCTTCCACTAGCATTTCACAGATGCATCTGTGCCTAAGGCCAAACCAACCATTGCTGTCATGAAGCTGACCCCTGTTTACAAGAACTTTTCCTTGGATAAGCCCCTAGAAGGGGATGGAGCCCCAAATGAACAGGATGTTGTGTCATGGTTAAATAACATTATAGTTGGTACAGATTTAAAAATAAAACAGAGCGTGAAGGTGACAAGAGGACAAGCTGATTAACCTGCATTACTTGAAGAACACTCTGGACCAACGGTGGGTAAGGGCAAAATATTCCCAAATTTTGTTCTTAGGGTGTGCGATATTAGTATGGGGCGCTACATCCTTGGTCTTACGGTTCATCAGTTTTTTAAATGACGATATTAAGTTACATTTTTTAGAACGGAACATTAAAACCCGTTTGGTTTACTTATTTTCCAAATCTAGTAAGTCCAATTGCTGTAAATTACTGTGCCAAGAAAACATGAGCTGTAGTACCACGAAGTATGGTGGTTTAAAATTATTTGATTGGATTGGTTTCTGTTAAAGCAAAGAGCAAGGAACCTAAAATACTTAAAAAGTAAAAAACTTGTGACCTACCGTCTTTGTTTGTATACTGGTTCTAAAAAACTATGTTTGTTTCTATTTTTGAAAAAACCCATGGTATTCCCTTTCTAGACCTCCTTGAGGATGCCTCTAATAATATAGTTCATTATATTTTGTCTAAGGTTACAATGAATTCTGGTACACACCTGGGAAACTTGTCCCATCCAGATCAAGGCAACTAAGCTTTGAGACTGCTTTGCACTTGGTTATGGAATTCTCCCTGGAGTCAAACCAAATTATGGCAATCTTAGGATAATGTAAGGAGAGTATCTATAACCCTCCTCTTTCCAGCATAGAGGTGCACGGTACACAGAGCCAACGCTATGAAACTAGATGTTAATTTAAAAGGTTATTAGAGCCTAGCAGAGGGTGCATGAACCCAATTAACACAAATTACTATGTCAAGCAACTAGTGAATAATCTAATATGGTTATCATGAAGGTTAGAAACCAAAAGGGAGCAACGCGGTTCATGGAGTGGTAAGGGATAGGCGCCCTAGGCTGGAGGGAACCTGGGTGGCCCACTGGTTCACAGGCAGATAAATTTAGCGTTGTTAAAATTAAGTGGTTAACATTGAGCAAGACCTCCTCAAAGAGGTCTGCGCACAGGATCATCAAAGATAACATAAATAGAAAATTGTGTACTAAAGAGGGGTTTATTTTAAGGGAGAAGTCAACCAACGGGGAAGATTATCTTGGCGTGAGGAATTTAAGAGATTTCAGGCAAACAATTAATTTGAGATAAGTGGGTCTAAGCCAAGGCACACTAATAGGCGCATGTTTCCATTGGGCAAGATGATGTATATGGTAATCGACCAAACTTGGGTAATTGATTGTAAAAGCAGCTGACATGAGCTTGAAAGTTCAAAAACTGAACAGGTTCCAAGACCCCGTCCATCTAAAAACTGAAGTAAACTTTTTTATTTAACAAAAAGCTAGTTCATTATAACGCGCCAGCTATTATGCAGGGCCAAACTTCTCTAGCATCCCTGGGACCAACTTGGGTATACCTCACCTCCACCCAGCGTTGGTCCAAGGTATACTTGAGATAAGAGAGGCCAGCCAACTTCACCTTCTTGGCCTCCTGATATGCAGCTTTGTCCCTTAGATTGGTCCCAATGATTACGTCATTTCTCAGACATGCAGATATATAGTCGCTTATACAATCTCATATTCGCTGCCCCTGGGTCGTCTTTGCACTGGCACCTTTTGAGGTACCCTATTACTTCTTCTTCTAGTGACTAAAACCGTATTGTGTGACTGGCATACTGAACCACCTCTCAGTAGATAGGATAGTTATAGACACTCTTCAGACATGGTTGGTGCACTCAAATAACATTTCAGGCGTCAATGCACTAGGGTCAAGCCCACTGAGCATTAGGACGGATGATATAGAGATTGTCTGTCCTTAGAACAAAAAGTAAAAAGAAATAATAGGGGTATATGTCCTGACAATACTCCTTTTTTTTACTTATCTACTGCGGATGCTCGCTGCTCTGCTCTTCCCTACTTACTAACAATCCTCTTATATCAATCTTCTCATCTTGCTTATATATCAGCGAATTTGGTCAATACCAATTCTTTTGCTTATACTAAATGAATCAGGCATATTCTCATTGGTTCTGGCAGAGTCTATTATTTTTTAAATTCTCTATTGCCTTAGTTTATGGCGATCTACTCAATACTTGTCAAATTCAACATTGCTTTATCACCTTATCTAGAGACAATCCAATGATAATCATTTCTGACCCAATATAGCCTCATCCCAAGGCACTTGAATAATCGTACACTATTGATCATAGTCAGCGTATTCTAGTAAATTCAGCGTAGCTAATTAGTGCTTATCTTCCAGTAATATCAGAATTTTGACATTACCACCCCCCTTGACTGGATGATAATCTCCTATTGTTTATATGCTCAAAGGAATTTTGCATACATTTGGTTGATAATCCATCTGCTTTCAGGATCCTTGATAGTATAGGAGCCATTACCTGTTTATTCAATGACTTCTAACGGACCAATCCAGATGCTGGCCAATTTGTGTTTCTGACCAAACCCTTTTTGGTCATGAAATAGAACCATTTCCCATCTTTTATTTGATCTAGGCTGCTATGCCATACATGATTAGCATCATGATTCTTTATCTTCTTAGCTAAGCTGAACAAGTAAGCTTTAATTTGCAATTCGATTAATTTCTGCTAGATTAGTCAAATAGCGTTGGGGATCCATTCCGCCAGTATCTTCTACATAAGAATAAATCAGCGCTGGAAGAGCAGGGTGTCGTCCCTAAAGTAATTAAAAGGGACTCTTCCCTGTGGCGGTCTGGTAGATAATATTATAGGCTAAGACAGCGGTAGGATGCAGGGAACTCCAATCTGAAGGTCAAACCACTACTAATTTATGAATTATGTTCACTTAAGTCCCATGAGCTCTCTTGTCAGTCCCATTAGACTCAGGGTGATATGGGGTTGTCAAAACCACAAAGATGGCAATAAGTCCATTTAGCTTTTGGGAGGATGTGGAAAGTAAAGTTAGTTCAGTTATTGGTAAGGAGAAACTGAGAGCAGCCATTTCACTGGATAATACATTTCATTTTGAACTTGGACACTGTGACCGCCCCCAAATCCCATATCACATGTGCTTCAACCCACCTGGTCAAGTGATCGATCACAACCAGAATATTTGGACCAGTAAGCTCCCATTGACAGGGGGCCAACGACATCAATAGAAACTGTAGGCTAAGCAAAATGCAGTTAAACTAAATGGTCTGAGGTCTTCTGGAAGAATGGCTTTCTCACCAAACAATGGTGGCAGCAGAAGATAGGTACAAACACATCAAAAGTTCATGCTTTCATAGTGATATTAAGGCTGTAACAATTCCAACATCTTTTGCAATCCACTATGTCCAAAAGCATTATGTGCGCTCATAATAATACTAGGATGTGCCAAGGGTCACGGGAATTTCCCCGTAGAATCACCAATCCACTTGTATAACTAAAAGTTCCAATAGAAGGTATTTGCTTGCATCTCATTTTATGCTTCTACGAAAAGAGGCGGTTCATCATCATATTTTCCGCTTAGCATTTTAGCATACATCACAATATTCAGATCTGCTGTGATTTCAACCTTTGGTAATCTTGTTAAACAACTAAAGTTCTAGTGTTTTGCTCCTTAAAAGGTGGAGTATCTTAATGCCAAAAGCCTGAAGTTTGAGGGTCATCAGACTAGCCGCCCTTCAGGCTCCTTGAAGTCTTCAACCAGCATAAATAAGCATGATCCGTTATGACCTTAAACTTCACTCCATTAAAGTACACCCTAAATTTCTTATATCCGTATATCACCACTAGCACTCCCACTCATTCACTTTATAATTACGTTCATGGCAATTTTAGAATTTTACTACAGTATGATAATGGGTGCTTTTCCCCCTCATCATCTTTTTGGGATAGGTTTGCTCCTATGGCGGAAAGAGACGCATCCATCTGGACAAATAAATTCTTTATCAAAATTTGGTTAGTGCAGCACTGGTAAACTGATTAGTGCATCTCAAGTGCATCAAAAGAGCATTATTGGCATTATGTCCATTCAAATGCGACATCCTTCTTTAACAACTCAAGCAGCCGACCTTCAATAAAACTAGACTTAAAGATGAAGCGCCGGTAGAAGCCAACTACCTCTAAAAACACTTGTATATCACACTTACTGTTTGGCATAGTCATATTTTGGATAGCCTCCACCTTGGCTGGTTTAGGCTTCATCTCAGTCGAATCTACCACAAACCCAAGGTACTCCAGTTGGACCTTAAAGAAGTGAAATTTGCGGGGCTTAATATTGATGTTGGCCTTAACAAGCTGGCGGAATGCCTCCTCCAGATGGGTAAGGTGCTCAGAAAACATAAGTAAAAACATTGATATCTTTGAGGTTAACAAGAATGAATGACAGCTTCCAGTCACCAAGGATTGTATACGTGGCCCATTGGATGTGGCCAGGGGTTACACCGCCCTTTTTGCATATGGGTTAGTTGGAAAATCCCTTTGGACGTGACAATGGCGCATTTCTCCTGTTCTGCCATGGGCAACTCGATTTTTCAGTAGCCCAATATCAAAGCCATCACTAAGAAGTAACAAGCTCCGCCTAACTGATCTAGAGATTCATTGATTCGCAGCAAGGGATACATGTCCTTCTTGGTGATAGTGTTGAGCTTCTAGTAGTTGATTACCACCTGGATGGTATCATTTTTTCAAACAATTAGGACGGGTGAAGCCCATGGACTCTGAAAAGGTTTGAGCATCCCTTGCTCCAGTAGCTTTTTGATCACCTCTGTCACTACTTCCTTAGCTTCCCTCAATTGGCGGATCAGTTATGACCTGATGGGAGGATAATCTCCAGTGAACAACTGATGGACCCCCCAAGCGCATCCTAAATCAAAAATCTTTGATAGCAAAAATCTTTCTTATATTTTCTAAAAAGCTATTTCTTGATCCTTCTGTGCCTCCAATAGACCCATTAATTCATTGTGCGGTTCCACAGTCATTATGCCTTGCTCTGTTTTGATAGGAAGACCAAATTCATTTAGTGACCTGAACTCGTGAACCTAAAGGATCTTCTCAACATGTAACAAGTGTAAGTACACCACTATTTGATGTTATTAGATCTTTAGTGGTTCTTTTTGTAATTTTACTATTGAAACCTTAATCTCCCTATGTCCCAGTAGTATAATCCCTGGAGCCACATGAGGCTAAAACCATGATTGATGATTGGGTCCAATAACCTGCCCTTAGAGCCTGGATGGTACATCCACCTATAACTTGGTGTTTGCTATAACTAGGTGTCCAGAGGGGATGGATACAGACCCGGCAGCTCATTGAGGCAGCCCTTGATATTCATATATCTTCTGGGGGAGGGTCTGGTTCCTCTTTTTTAATCAATGATAATGCACCAGAATCACCCCATCACTATAGCAAGGCTGATATATCCCATGTGCACTGGATCATTTGTCATTCCACTTGAGGTAAAGTAAATTTTGGATCCGCTGAAACAAGATTTCAAATGTCTCTTCCATTAAATTAATGACAGCCACAAAGTGTCACATAAAAGCGGTTACAATTAACATGTCATAATTTCATTTGGCAGCACTATCACAAGGGCAACAATGACAATCAACCTAAACTGCAAGGATAGCTCACTGTATGCTCCCTCAGAGACCGTGCTTTCTGCTCCAGCGGTCCATACACCATTCAATGTTTTTATTTAACTGTTTAAGCTGACCAGGGGACGGACACTACCAAACTACACCATTCAATGTTTTACATCAAGTTTTAATTCTAACTTCACAGCTATTTTGATGGAAACTAAGCTACCTGGAGCGCCATTATCTATTAGAGTGTAGACTTGGGTTTTTGCTACAACAATGTCACAGTATGTACACTCAGAGTAAGATGATATTTTGTTATCTAATACGTAACATTTAAAAGAACTCTTTTCCCAAGGAAAATCATAATACCCTCACCAACTTTAGGGTTTTTTAACAATAGCATCAATAGGGAGGGTGACGTTTACCCCCTTCAGGGTAGGCGCATCAGAGGATGGATCTGGCTCGTCTGTAGAGATTTGGTTAAATTTGACAGGCGTAAGGCTGTGGTTGCTCATTAGGTCCTTCTTCCGCCGTGTCCTTGGCTTGCGCTCATGTCAATACACTCACCCCTTCAACTGGCTGCTGATATAAGACTTCATCATCATACTGAGGGACTTCCGCTTATATATATATAGGTTCAGGTGGGACGTTTGGGGTTATAATAGCGGAGGTAGAGAGTCCCATCTCTATTCTGCTTCGACTTTTCCCTGGTAGTAATGATCCTGCTTTATGTAATGGACCCAACAATGGGGGCAACTCCATGCCAGGTGCCCAGGGCAACTGCATTCCAAACAATATACCCCATAGGGCCCATGTACTTGACTAAACTACGATGGCTAAGCTGATAGTTGAACTGTGGGTTATTGACGTAAACAGTCCCAGCCTGATAGATAAACCGCTGATGGTAACTTGACAGAGGACAAGGCGCATAGTTATATTTTAGCCAGGGATTACTAGTTGAACTCTGAACAGAGCAGAATAGTTCCCCATTAGGAAGGTCCATTGATGGCTGCTGTAGGCTTCCGCTCTGTATTGGGTGGAGGAAATGTGGCAGATAGATGGCGCAAAATTGGAAAATTTTTAGCAGGAGTACGTCGTCCCTCAAAAATAGAGCCATGACGTGTTAAAACTTGCAGTATGGCCTCACTGCAGTGGTCATCGCAATTCCCATATCAGCTTCAGCTAGATTGCCTGACACTACTAGTATATGGGCTTCCGTTGTGAAGTGATCTGCAATTTTAAGCAAGCGTCTCATTACAATAAAACCCTATACTCAAAAACACAACCTTCTGCCATAACATCCTAACAGTGCCTCCAAACAACCGCAGCACGGTCTCCTTCATCTTCTGATACTTAAAGAAACTGTTTGAAAGATAGCAAAAAAGGTGGTCAGCACTTCCAACATCCAGGGTCAGAAATCAGCAATTTAGCCTTATGACAATAAGAGACTCCTTGCATCGCTAATTAAAACCATTTGAAGAACCTAATTATGTTTCTATTTCAATTAGATGGTGGTAGATGGTCAATGAAGACCTCCTCTTCCCACTCATAACTGCGAACCTGTAGATTGTAGGCCTCTTCAGTGGGAATGAATGACATTACATGGAGGTTTTGCTGGGTCAGAGCATAATCATCACTAGAGCTGCCAGCATTAGTTGAGAATCTTATATTAATCTTGTATTCAGCATAAAATGACCCTTTCCAAGCGACCCCATTTCCTTCTACTTCCCAATGGGGATGAGGCAAGCTAAAGGTAGGATTCAACTTTCACTTTGTGCAGTGTAACTGATCAGTAGCGTCATCCAGGAAATCTGCAATAGGCCTTTTCTAAAGTCCAAGTATACATATCTGACTAACCGCTTTTTAAGCTGAGTTTTTACATTTTCACGCTCCTGAAGGAGCTCCTCTTGTTGTTTGAGCACTTCAACAACAAGTTTTTTTGTGGTCGCTAAAAGTGCAGCAGATTTGTATGATTCCCTTTTGGTGCAGGCCTGATATGCCATGGCCAGTGACTGGAGAATTTCTGTAAAAATGTGGTTGTTCAATAGGCCTCCTGTAGTAAGCACCACTGTTATAATTTTGGATTATTTCTGAAGATACGCCAAAGGGTTTTTCTTCAGGGTCAAGTCCACCGATCAATAGGATGGATAATATGGAGAATGACAGCCCTTGTAACAAAATTAAATAAATATAATAAATGGGAGCAATTGCCCCAACAACACTCCTTTATTTTTAACTTAAGATCTACAGAGGATGCTCGCTTATCCGCTCTTCCCTACTTACTAACAATCCTCTCATTTCAATCTTCTCATCTCGCTTATATATCAGCAAGATTGGTTGATACTGACCCTTTTGCTTAGACTATTTGTTTCCGCCATATTCACATTATTTCTGGCAGTCTTTTTTTAAAGTACTTATTGCCTTAGTTATAGTCAATCTATTTAATATTTGTTTAATTGACATTTCCTTATCACCTTATTTGGAGACAATCCAATTATAACCCTTTCCAAACCAATATCGCCTCATACCAAGGCGCTCAAATATTTGTACATTATTAATCATGGTCAGTGGATTCTTATCAATCTGCCGTAGCTAATTAGGACTTATAATCCAGTCATATCAGAATCTCAACAATATTAAAGTCAGAAGTTTATGAAAGGTTCTGCTGTTACTCCAATTTCTTTTTTCACTTTCCTTTAGGTTTTTTAAATATATTTTTATGATTTATCATAATTCAAGAAGTTCAGCTTTTCTCTCCATTTACCATCAATTTTGAGCGATTTGGAAAAAAGTCAATATTCCACAACCACCTCACCGCACTAATTTTCAATTAATGTCCTCAATCCACCACTTGTTGCCCCAGTATGGGGCAGCGGTGCTCCACCTGCTAGCGTTTACCGCCCAGCAGGCAAACATATGTGGACTGGCACTTCCAGTCCACCAAATACATCCAGCCGCTATGTCCCTCCAAGGGACTTAGCCTCCAGCTCACACAAGAGCCTACTCTACCGTCCCCCACCCCTAGCCCTACCTCAATCCAATATCTTGCTTTTGCCTTCGCGTTAGGTATGGACATCTCTTCCTGTATGCTGACAAAGCAATAATTGGGCTAGCAACGGCAACCTTTGCGCCAGTAGGGTTTAACATCTTCTACCTTTACAAGGGCTACTTCAAAATTGGATTTCCCACTGAAGAGGATGCAGCTGCTGCATCAGCTATGCCATTAATATACAAAAACAACCCCATTACCACCACCCAAACACGCCTCCCAGATGATACCACACTTGTGGTAACCTTTGCAAACCTCCCCAAACACCTCCCCCTCAAACACTTTATGAAGAGTTGATGTCAAGATTTTCCACTTATAACAAAAACCCTATCCTCCAATTCATTGTCCCAAAAGGTGCTGAACGCCTCATGGCACCTCAGGCAATGGCCACCATTATCCCACACCAGCTAAACATGGTTCAGCGCATCCCACTGCGTGCTTATATCCCATCCGCACCCAACAATTTTTTTGGGCCAACACTGACAATGTCTGCACTTTTTGCTCCCTCTGCCATGAATTGGACCATACAAAAAAGGCATGTCAATACAATCCATATGCTGCAAAGACTGCCAACCCTTCCAGGAGGCCACACCAACAGCGTTCAAGTGAATATTTTGGCTGCCCCCACCTTCACAGGCCATGCACTCAAATCAAAACAAAATCCAGCACCTCAAACCCAAGCTGGCTAATGCACATACATGCCAACCAATTGTGTGCAGGCTTAGATTAATATTCAATCCAGAAGATCTCCCAAATCAAAGCCTACCCAACTAAAGTCACCTACCAAAGTATCTTCCCAAATTAAACAAAATCCCTGGAACTTATTGGAGGAAGTGACCAAATCTAATGAAATTGTCCCATTACTGATTTATCCAATTAATTTTAACACATTATCTAAATTCAGACTTTGATACACCAGCCCCAACCAACTGATATGTTCCCAAGAACAAAACCTTTTTCCAAAATGACCATAAGCTTGCCAAGGTCATGGTGGTTTACCCAATAATCCTCGTTTTTGAATACTGTGTGCAAAATCCATATCGGAATTTTAGAAAGGGCTGCATCCCCTTTATTCCCCCCAATTTTCCTCCTACCGCAAAAGAGTAAATCCAACGCCTCTATGAAACTGCCATCACCGCTGTCAAGCATGTCACTGAACTGGCAAATTTTTCTCCATCCACACGCACCACAAGAGCCAATACTGCAAAATAAGAACAACAGCACAACACCCACATATAGGATGAACACCATGTTGCCAAAAAGATAGAGGTTTGATTCAGGACCAAATTTTTGATCTCATTAACTATCTACTCCACCTTGGTCCTCATCCTGAGGAAGCCTCAACCCTTTTGCTATCAGTATTGACCCTTTACAATGCTGAGCCTGATGATGATCCGCCCAATCCCCCCTTACCCTCCGCCATGATGGGATAAGCAGCTCGCCGCTATGCCAACTGTTAGGTAATTTTCTCTTTTTTTTTTGTGTCTTGCTGCCTGAAAAGAGCTGTTAATTCATGTTTTAATTTGGTTGAATTAGTTTTGGAGTTTCTGTTTTGGTATTGTTCATCCCCTGGTTGGCTTGCCTTAGTTAAATAAAAAACTTAAGAAGTTTGCAATGCTAATTTTCAGCTGAGTTTCAATTTTTTAATTAGCTGGTGGGTGTTGATTTTCCCTAGTCACTTTACACCAATCAGTGTGGATGGCTGTACTTGAGGTATCTCTTCTGTTGTTATGGATGTAACTAATCATAAGTGGCAGTGCAGTCTTAATTATATCAGCAAGCTCCATGACATCTAATCCATTAACTTAGTTGCATCTAATCCATTAACTTAGTTGCATCTAATCTGTAATCCAAAGCTGCTTTTATTTGACATAAAGCTAGTTTTTAACAATCAATTCGCCAATAACTGTTCCACAAATCAAAGTCAACGCATTAACTTAGTACCATTATTTTGCGATCTGAATCTGAAGCAAAGTAATGTAAAAATATGATCACCACTAATCATATCTTTTATCAATCAGGAACTCTTCTTTGCAAAAAGTATAGACTAGCTGCAAAACTGTCCTAGTCCTATTTGATGAAACTTAATGATACTGTTTTAGATGTTTTTGGTGCTCTTTAGTTTGTTTTATAGGCTCACTGGTTTGCTAAGTGGTTTAAATTTATTTGGGTAGTTTGATGGGTTTATTAGTTTTAGCTAAGTACTTGGTATTACCTTTTTTTATAGGTTGCATGGTTTTAACTAAGGGTTGGTGATACCAATGATTGAAACACTACCCCAATTTATATCAAAAAAGTTCAAATTTAATAGTTTTGGTTAAGAGGTTGGTATTAGTAATTCTTTAATAGGTTGAGCTAATTTTACCTAAGTGAAGGTGATACTAATCATTAAAATACTAACAATCAAAACTATATATAGATTAGTCAGGTTATAATGCAATTTCAAAGGCATCTAATCACAAAAAACTTAGCACAAAATTGAATTTATTAATTGCATTTTATTTAAAATTATCTTACTAGAATCTTTGGAGTTATTTAGATTTTATACTTTTACCAAAAAATAATTAATCAAATTAGATCTCAGGAAGTTGATGGATCATATTAGTCAATGAATGATGATAGCGCATTATTATAGATATAACTTTTATGATTTACTTCATTTTGAGCTATAGTATCTTATATTGAATTTTTATTCAACTTAAAAATCACTTTTGAGCGAAATTTTAAATTTAAATTTAAAAACACCACATTGATTGCAATCCATTTAGCCACAACACTGACCCATGGATGTATAAGGCCCCACCGCCTGCTGCTCCCATATGGGCAGTAGTGAAAACATCCCTAAATATACTTATATATCTCGCTTACTGCTTGGTATAGTCATCTTCTGAATTGCCTCCACCATAGCGGGTTGGGGCCCCATCCCTGTTGCATCAGCTACAAACTCAAGGTACTCTAGCTGATTTTGAAAAGTGGCATTTCAGGGTTTGATTTTGATGTTGGCCTCAGCCAGCCAATGGAATACCTCTTCCAAATGGATAAGGTGCTCAGAAATTGTGGGAGAAAACTTTAATATCTTCAAGGTATATGCAAATGCATGACAGCTTTAAGTTGCCAAGGGTATTGTCCATCGCCCCGTGGAAAGTACCTGGGCATTATACAGCCCTTGTGGCATACATGTCAGTTGAAAAATCCCTTTTGATGTGATAATGGCGCATTTTTTTGTTCTGCCACAGGTAACTCAATCTGCCGATATCCAGATATTAAATCCATTGTGGAGAAGTAATGAGCTCCCCCCAACTGGTTTAATGCATTATCAATTCGTGGCAAAGGGTATGAGTCCTTTTTCATAATGCTGTTGAGCTTGTGGTAGTCTATTACTACCCAGTTAGTACCATCCTTCTTTTTGACAACTAGGACAGGGGAAGCCTGTGGCTCTTTGATGGTTCACATTCCTTGCATCAACAATCTATCGATTTCTGCTGTGACAACTTCTTCCACTGCTCTAGATTAGCGGATTGGCAGAGATCTGATGGGTGGATGATCCCCAGTGTCCACTTAATGGATAACTCCTCATGCACACCCTTAATCATGATCATCAACAACAAAATCACTTTGTATTTTTAAAATAAGGCTTCCTCTTGATTCTTCTGGTCTTCTGTTAACCCTACATGAAATTTTCATTGGTACAACTGCCATTATGACAAGCTGTGATTCACTACTAGGCATACTAAATTTATCCAGTGAACCGAACTCATGAACCTGGAGGACCTATTCAACTGGATGAGATGTAGATATGCAACTATTTGGTGTTGGCGGATCTGGAAGTTTTGAATTACACTTCCAATGGGGCAGGTTTTCTATCAAAGTTACTTTAAGTTGATTCTCCAAAAAGCAATGAATTAAAGTAAAAACAGGGTATAATTTGACCTAAATTTTATTATCAAAAAGAGGGGATATTTATAGGCTTTGTAACAGCTTATAATCTATCAGAGTGAATTAATCTCTTTGCGATTGAATCTTCAATAACTGATTAGGATGAGATTTGATCATTAACTTTAATAGATTGAGATAATTCTCTCTCCTTCTGATGATTCCTGGGGAATTGATGAAGTGAAACTTTCAGATAAGAGAATTTGGTGAAATCCTGACACTTCCCCCCCCACAAGATTAAATTGCGGTTGAGGGTGACTTCACAAAAACCTAGGATGAATATGATTTACCACTATTGGCATCAACATGAACAATCAAATACTCTAATCCCTTTTGAAATATACTTGTAAGGGACCAGACAATTAGTTCTTAATTTTCAGTTCGCCCACCAGGCTGAGAATGATAGTACATGGTGTAATCCCCAATCTGGTATTCAGGTAAGTCAGGTTTATGTTTATTGCTTCTTTGAGTTTTTTTTGAGTTTTTGTTTCAATTGATTTTTATTGCTTGAGCTTGAAGGCAAATAATCTCATTGGCCAGATTCCTCATAATTAAATTAGAATTTTTTGGAAGAATTCTAAAGGATCGTCTGAACACTAGAAGGGACTGAAGGATTCCGCCCATATATGCACTTAAAAGGCAACATCTTGATAAATACAATGATAGCTTATCCAATAAGCAAACAAGGCACTAGACAAGTAAAAATTCCATCGAGTTGGGTCAGTGGATGACACTTTCCTTAGAATTGAACTAGGGTTCCATTAACTCATTCAATGGCCCCATTTGTAGATGGATTATATGGGACAACAAATCGCTGCACAGTGTTAAATAATTTAGATAACTCCTGTATAAGTTGTGAGGTAAAGTTTTGTCACATTATCTGACATAAGGACCTTGGGACACCCATGTTGAGAAATGATAGGCTGTTATAGAAATAGCGCTGTAGACTTAGCTGAAGGGGGTAGCAATGGAAATGGCCTCAACCCATTTAGAGCTATGATCGACAGCCATAATGATATACTGATGTCCATGCAATTCCAAGGAAAAGGAACTACAACATCAATGCTGACCACATCAAATGCTTTAGTTGGAGGCATAACTTGATGTTGAAAAGTAGGGTTAGTAGTCCCATGGTGTTTACAAATAAGACAGGAGTCAAGAGTCTCTAAGATTAATTCTGTCACGTTGTTCCAATAGTATTTAGTCTTCAACCATTCTTAAGTCTTCTTTAAGCTGCTATGATCAACTTGTTCATGACCTTCCCATAACAGCGTGAAATATAGAATTGGGATGCTGAAAGGGCAACCACTTAGATTTGACTTTCTTGTACAAAGCTCCATCTTGAATCATAGTATCCTTGGTAATTGACTTTAGAAAGGCTCAATCCTCTTCAGTTTTCGTCCCATAATTCAGGTCATCCAATAAGATTATATAAATGTTCTCTTTTTCTAGTTTCAAGGTCAGAATAGGCAATCTGGACAGCCCTTCAGCATTTTGATGTTGAGCACCTGAGTGATGAACAATGGCGAAATTGTACTTTTACAACCCTAAAGCCCAATGAGCCAACCTCCCATCAGGATCCTTCATGTTCTGCAACCGTCTTAAGGAATAATGGTTGGTAATATTAGTGAAATGGTTATCATATAAGAAGGATGGAAGTGCTTGATTGGTAGAATTACAGCCAAAAACTCCCCGCTCAGTGACACTGTAATTCCTTTCAGCCTTTGACAAAGTTTTGCTATGAAAGCAACGTGAGGATCATTCTTCTCTTCAAAACACTGGGATAAAATAGCCTTAATGGCGACATTGCTTTCATCAGTATGTAAAAAGAAAGGCTTGTCAAATCGGGGATAAATTAGAACAGGTGCTTTGATCAAGGCAGTATGCAGAGAATTAAATGACTGTTCTTGAGCTGATCACCACTCTAAGGATACTCCTTTCTGCAACAGTGAAAATAAAGGTTCAGCCATATCAGCAAAGTTGGGTATAAATTTACAGTAATACCAAAACATGCCAAGAAAGACTTGAATATCCTGCAAAGATGTGGGAGGAGCATTGAATGGATGGCTTGAATTTTGTCCAAGATGGGTCGATTCACTATAGCTGAGACCTGATGTATGAGAAAGTCCAATTATTTTATAAAAATGAATATTTGGAGTGTTTGAGCTTTAAAAGAGCTCCAATTCGTCTGAAAACTTTTTTAGATGGTCCAAATGCTCAGTAAAATTTTTGGAAAACATGATAATGTCATCAAGATATACCAGAACACAAGTAAAGCTTTAGATCCCTTAACATACTGTCCATGGTCCTTTGGAAGGTTACTGGGGCATTGATTAATCCTTGAGGTATACTAGTTAGTTCAAACAAACCTTCACTTGATATCAGGGCACACTTGGTACAGCCTTCTGGTAATGACTTGATTTGCCAGTAGCCACTGTCTAAGTTCATGGCTGAAAAATAGGCGGATCTAGCCAACAACCTAAGGGAATCATCGATCCTAGGTAAGGGATAACAATCTTGTCAAGTAATATCATTCAGTCTGCAATAATCTATAACAACTAGGTGGGTACCATCTTTCTTCTTAACCAATAACAATGATGATGCCCATGGACTATTGGAGGGCTTCAACCATCCAGCCTCAAACTGATGCAGCTTCTTAGTAACTTGGCTTCTTCTACTTTTGACTTATGATATGGCTTTGCACAAATAGGAAGGTGATCTCCAGTTTCAACATAGAGCATTACTCCTTTTAGCTTCCCAAAATCGTAAGTATGCTTAGCAAATGTGTCAGAATATTCATCTTACAATTAAAAAACTTGTTTCTCCGTTCCTTAGTGAGGTGTTTTCCAATAACTTGACCCACAGTAGGGATTTCCTGATCACTTTCCAACCCAAAATCTTATAGACTACAGAAGGCTTTAACATCATAAATCTGAGATAAGGGCAGTAAATTGACATAAGCAATCAGATGCTCTCAATCTACCAATATCAGCTCATTGGTTAGGTTCGCCAGTAAGACAGATAATGATTCTGAATAAGCATAATCCAATACTCCGGGACAAAGCAACTGTTATTTAGCAGAAGGGTTGAAAATGCCTTGAAATTATAACAATTGCCCTTTGGGAATCAAAAAATGTAAAGAAGTGTTAACAACTACCTGTGATTTTTGTGAAATAACTAAATTTTAGGGGGAGAATATAGGCATCCCCTCTTCAATATCAGCCGATGTAGGGGGAATTTTTATATAGAGAATCTCCAACGTGATATTGAAGTGAATAATACCTTTTGGTTCCTTTTTAGGACATAACTGACGTTGGGTAGAAGCATGATTGGATAAAAGTAAGGGAACTTTATACCCCAATAGAGACAGCGACAAGTCAGGGTAATTGATAGTTTTATCAGATTCTCATAAAAATCAAGTCCCTAAAAAGTAGGTCATAACTCAAGTTATTGAGTACAATGGCAGAAATTGTAAAAGTTAATTTCCCAATTTTCAGGGGAAGAGACGAAAAAGCTCCAATTGACTGTGTACTCTGAGGTCCAGCCGTGCCATATTCTTCTAAGTGATAAATATTGGGAGTTAATTTGATCCGCTTGGTAAATTTTGATGAAACAACATTCACTGGAGATCATGTATCTATGATAGCCTTGGCATTGACTTGATTCACTCGAAAGTTAATATGGGTAATGGTACTTCTAAACTGAGAGGACAAAGCTAACAAGGAAGGCAAGGAATAAGAAGAATGTTCGTCTTTATTATACTTGATGGGCTTTGATGTTCTTGCTGTGCACTCATATCATTATCAAGGTGGAAAATCTTATTGGGCTTATCTCTTTTCTTCTTCTCATCTGCTTCCTTCTTGAAACAACAATTCTCAGTATGAAAATATTGATGACAGTAGTTATACTGGATCGCCCTAGTATCTCAGGCATAACAGACTTTTGGGCGACTAGGTCTAGGAGACTCATAAACTCAGGGTTTTTAGAGAATTGAGGAGGCAATTTCAATAAGGCCTCCTTAATGTCCAAAATACTTTGGAAATTCTTTTTTACGCTGATTAGATAAACTTGCATTTGCGTTCTGGAAGAAAAGCTGACATAATTGTCAGAATAGCATCATCCAAATTTAACCAACCACAAGCTACTAGAGTCTGAGCTTCCTGATAGAACTGATGAGCAAAGTTTTTGATGAATTTATTTCAGTGTGGCTGTATACCCATAAAAGCCTGTTTTTGAGAGGATTAAGTTTGCTCAGTCCAAAAAGTCTTTAATTAGCGCTTCCTTCACCTGAGACCAAGTAGAACAAGTCATCAAGTGGGGTACCATGATATTATGAGCCAAACGAATAAGGCAATTTGGCAAATAATTCATCTTTTGGTGATCTGTAGCCTGACTTAACGCTTTTTCATAAAGATAGAAGAAGGAGATATTGCTGCCTTCTCCCAGGGAGTACTTGTCCTTAAATACTGCTTTTAAACTCATGGGGCATTAGAGGTCAAAACATGTACTCCAGGTTGTTCTGATTGAGTGGAAACATAAAAATTGAAGTCTGACACTTGAGAAGAAAATCGAGGATAAGGACCAGCAGCTTTGTTACAAACTTCACTAATCTGATAACTCAGCTCGTTAAGCCCCACTTTCTCATCTAATCGGCGACATAGCTCAAAAATCTGTTCCTGTTGGGAATTATACTTGAGTTCCAAAATCTCAATCTTCACTTGGAGTATTTCTCCTTTAGATTCAAAAGCATGGAGCAGGATATCAGTGTCCTTTGTTATATACCCAAATTGACCAACTCATTGGATAAAAACTGAAGTGACAAGAGAGGATTGATTGGTACCCCATTGGGTGTTAAGTTACATTCCTTTCCCAATTTTTAACTTGTTCACACAAGCAATCCATCATTCTCAAGAGAGAGTCAAATTGTTGAAGGGATCCGGAATGCCCATCAGCACCAAGAGGCCCCCAAGTCCTTCTATGCCTGGGGTCCTCAAGGCCCTACATTCCTGGGAGGTCCTTGAGGTCTATCAGCACCGCGTGGTCCACGTGGTACTACACCCCCAGGTGGCCCACGAAGTCCTTCAACCCCTAGGGGAACCATAGATCCCTAGGTTTTTTCTACCTCATTGACCCAGAATTAAATTCCTGAGTACAGCTGCTCCAATTGAATAAAACGGGTTCTAATTTCTGCCTCCATTGATTGATTACGCTCAGAGAGTTGAGAAAGACCCTCTCTCCATTCTCTCTGAATCTCCTGAACTCACTTTGTAAACTGATCATCAACAATACCAGACATCCCAATATCAAGCTGAATAAGCTGTAGATTAATTTCATTGAGAAAAGTCAATTACTAATAATGGCCTCACAATTATCTTAGCTAGATTTGGAGGCAGACTAGAAAAATTCAGAAACATGATCATTCAAAAATGAAGTCCTTCTAGCAAATTGAGCATCCTTTGATGGTGCTTTACCACTACGGTTAATAAATGGTACAAGGTTGGGTGAATGAGCTGGTGCAAGTATTGCTTGGGGCCAATTCCAGACATTCGAGAGGATTGCAACACTTCCCGCAAGATATAGGGTATGGCATTAGATCAAGATCAGGTAGCATAGATTCCAGTGATTAAAGCACCTTCAAGCAGTTGTATGGTAATATTTTATAAAACATCAGGTGGTATTTGAAAATCTGAGGTAAAGCTTAAGTTAGGGCCATAAAAATTCAAAGTTGGCATGAAAGTCCAACGTGAAGGGTAATCATCGGATTTGGGTTTCTTATAAATGAATACATCATAATATGCGGCCTTGCTCATGGTCTTGAGCTTCTTCAGGCGAAAAATGAGAATCCATGGTAGTGATTGACGTTTTCACTGGTGTGTAACTTAGAGTGCCCCTGTAGTGAGCACAAGTCTGAAAGATTTGAATTACACTTCCAATGGGGCAGGTTTTCTCTTGATGTTACTTTAAGTTGATTCTCAAAAAGCAGTGTTTTAAAGTAAAGACTGGCTATAAATTGACCTAAATTTTATTAAAAAGAGTGGATATTTATAGGCTTCATAATGGCTCATAATCTATCAGAGCGAATTAATCTCTGTGCGATTGAATCTTCAATCAACTGATTGGGATGAGATTGATAATTAACTTTGATAGATTGAGATATATCGCTCTCTCCTTCCAATGATTTTGGGGGAATTGATAGAGTAGAATTTTTGGAAATAAGAGAATTTGGCGAAATCTTGACAGCGGATTTGCATTGGTTTATTCTGAAGATTTGCTACCAGGACCTTGATCTCCCCATGCCCCGGGAGTATAATACCAGGGGCCACGTGGGGCTTGAGCCATGATTGCTGATAGGGCCCAATGACCTCCCCATATAGCCCAGCAGGCACTTCCACCACAAACTAGTGCTTATGATTACTTGGTGTCCAGATGAATAGATATAGGGTCAATAGCTCTAAGTGGTAGCCCTTGATAATCATAAATTTGGTGAGAAAGGGATCAAGTCTTGCTATTTAGGCAACAATAGTGAAACGAAACTACCCCACCACCATATGCAATGTTAATGTGACTCATTTGTACAGGATCCTTGGCATTCCACTGGAAGTGAAGTAGATTGGGATCCGCTGCCCCAGAATTAAAAATGTCTCCGCTGTCATATCAACAACAGCCCCAAAGTGATGCATAAAAGCGGTTCCAATTAACAGGTCATAGTTATTGTTTGGTAACACTATAGCTGGGACTATAATGACAATGAACCCAAACTACAAGGGTAGCGCGCTGTATGCTCCTTTAGAGACTGTGATTTCTGCGCCTAGGGCTTCATAAACCATATGATGCTCCACGTCAGGCTTTAATACCAACTTTGACACCAACTTTGTGGACACTATTTTGACTGGGTCACCCATATTGATTATCGCATGAACTCAGGTTTTTGCTACAACAGTTTCACAGTAAGTACACTCAGAGTAATATGAATCTGATTGTTTTAAAAAGTTGACATTTAACTGATCTCTTTTTCCAAGGAAGCTCATAATACCCTTCTCCACTTTAGTGTATTCTTTTACAATACCGTCCACAGGGAGGGCCGCGTTTACCCATTTTATGAGAAGCGCATCAGCTAGTAGATCTGGTTCGAGTTAGAAAGGTAATTGAATAATTGGCAAGCATAAGGTTTGGTTTCAACTGGGAACCTGCTTCCGCCATGTTCATGAATTGCGTTTGTGTCAGCACATTTACCCCTCCAACTGGCTGCTGATATAAAAGGCGTCATCATACTGGAGAAACTTCCGCTGACTGTACAGGAAGAATTTCAGGTGGGACATATTGAGTCAGAATAGCGGAGTTAGAGAGTCCCATCTCTACTCCGCTCTGACTTTTCCCTAATTATACTGATCCCATGGTAGGTACTGGGCCTGTTAATTATGACAACTCCTAGACAGGTGCCCAGAGCAACCGCACAAAAAATCAACCCCATAAGCCAAGCATCCTTGATTGTTCTAAAAATGGGCTATCTAAAAGTTGGGCTGTTATTAAAAAGTCTAACCAGGCCCCTCCCAATAGTTGAACTGCTGTTGGCAACTTGGTTGGAAGCGAGGCTTGTGATGATAATAAGTCCAGGGAATGCCAACCGGATGCTGAACAGGGAGGGATTATTCCACCAAATAACCAAGGCTAGCAGCAGAGGCAATAGGGTTGCGCTCTATATTGGGTGGAAGGAAGGTAGCGGATAGATGTCGTAGAATTTGAATAAGTTTAAGCAAAGGTACGTCAACCTCTAAATATGGAGGCAAGGCATTAAATAGCTCAAGGTATGGATTCACAGTGAAGGTCATTGCTATGCTTATGTCACATTCAGTTAAAACTCCTGAACCACTTAACACATGTGATTCTGCTGAAAATCTATCAGCAAACGCAGTGAGGGTCTCATAATGGTGAAACCCAATGGTTTGAAACTCAGCCTTCCATTGCACCATTTTTGAAGTTCCTCCAAACAACCACAGCACAGTATCCTTCACTTTTTGATAGGTAACAGAAATGGTGGGAAGATAGCAAGTTATTTGGTCGGCTCTTCCTGTTTCCATGGTGGAAATTAGTAATCTGGATTTACGCCAATCTGAAGCTCCTTCTACTGAAAACTCAAATCGCTTAAAGAATCCATAGATGTTCCCATCATGATCAAACAGAGGCAGCTTTTTGATACAATATTATTGCAGAAACTCCTTCTTCCAATTGAGCACAGCGTTTAGGGCAATCTTGAGTTCTGCATATTCATCAGTTGCAAAGTTTTAAGATGAATTTTTGACAAAGCAAGCCTGATATGACATGACTAGAGACTGAAGAACTTTTATTAGTTTATGTTTAATTATGGGCCCCTAGTTGTGAGCACTACTGTCATAAAATTAAGCGTTATTTTTGAGATACGCCATAAATGATATTTTCGCAGGGTTTGACCCACTGAGCAAGAGGATCAATGATATGAGGATCATTGCCCTCAGAAATAACAAAATAAACTGAAAAATATGGAACACTTGCTCCTGCTATACTCTTTTTATTTAATATAATAACTACAGAGGATCCTTGCTGTTTCGCTCACTCTAAACTACTAACAACCTAACCTCACTAAATCATCTCATCTCACTTATATTGTAGCAACTTCGTATGATACTGCTTTCATGGCTTAGTAATTCAAATTTTCTGTATCTCATTGGTTTCGTCAATTCTTCATTTGTTAATCTCATAATGCCTAATTTGAGGCGATTTCCCTACAACCCAATATCGCCTCATTTTGAGGTGCCCATATTTCCATAACTCATATCAAACTTGGCAGATACCATCCATTCCACCATAACGACTTAGGGCTTATCATCCATTCATATCGGAATTTTGACATGCCTGTTTCACAAAATCACCCAGCTACGGAATGACCAAAAGAAGTTAAAATTAAAGCATCCACCTCTATGGGTCTATCTTCTTCAATTTCTCATTTATCTAACTCTAGTCTGAAGCCTATCTCCACAAGGCAGCACAAACCCCCTGCTCTGAAGGTCAAAAGTCAAGCTGCATAAGTTCCAACGCCTCCCTTAAAAAAGGTGGAGTAACAAATCCCAGGACATATCATCCCATTAGGGAAGGCCTGAATCTACCCCACCTCCTATGGGATCCCTGCCCTGCATTGATAACCCCTCTGACGATGATTCTGAAGGGGTGATGAAGATTTTGGTCATTACGTTCTATGAGCCCCAGGTGAAGCGGAGTTACCTGATTAATTGAACTTAGAGAAAGTAAATTGGCTAAGATCCCTCATTAAACTTACCTTTAGCAAATCATGAGGGGTCTCAAGATTATTGACACTGCCAGTGATGCGGATCATCTCACAGCCGCATTTCTCCAATCTACCAGTTTGTGCATACCCTGCATACTATACAGGAGAAATACCCTGAAACTGGCAAACGGCTTTCCTCCACTTCTCATCTAAAAGAGGGCCTCACTCTTCCCCACATTGTGTGGTACTTTAGTTAAATTGGAGGTCGTTGTTAATGTGTTATGTGGGCTAAAGCTATCCTTGACACTGGGTCCTCGTTGAACGTTGTATCAACTTAAGATCGTTAAGAAAATTAAGCTGGCCCCTGACCTTGACTACACTCAAGAGTTTTTGAATGGCAGCCCAAACACCCGTGCCATTGGAGCCTGCTCTTCTCTGCCCATTCATTTAAAGAAGATTCTCTTGTCAGCTCCAGCACTGGCTTTGGTCAATAATACCTACGATTTAATCATTGGAACCCAATTTATGCTTGATATGAAGGGGCTATAAACTATAAGCAGGGTTATCTATCCTGCTTAACTACAAGAGTCCTTTGATTTTGTCTAATAAAGAGCTCAATAAAAAGTATATGTTTGCAAATCTGAGTATCCCTCTTCCGCTTTATCCGAGCATTACACCATGTCAGGACGGCATACAAAACTGTTGCCTCCCTCAGTGGATGCCCAGGAGGGTATTCCTTTCTATGCTTCTGAAGAGGTGGTCATTAAGGCTGTGGAACAAAGGGTTGTTGACACGGAATTTACCATGCGAATCCCACACAACTGCCTACTGCACCTCATTAGCATAGATAGAGTTAGTCCTTTCAAGACCAGAGTTTTTCTTGGCATGTTATACTCTGACTATCATCGGCCTATTAACCACCCACTAGTGAATCTCACCAAGAAGGATATGGTGGTAAAGAAACATCAGGAGTCTGGAAGAGGCCTGCTGTTACCTATTGAGGACATCAAGCATGTCCACTGTATTGGGTCTATGGCAGATATGGGCTTACCTGCCCAATACTCCATATGTACCCTACCTTTTGTTCAACACTCTGATGAAATAACCTCAGCTGAGATAGATAAAGTCCACGACTTATTTGAGGCCTACAGCGACATTTTCTCCAAATCTGAAAATGACTATGGGCATATGAAGGTGTGGATGCATATGATTGACGTTGGTGATTCTAAACCCATCCACTCCAAGCCCTATTGCAAATTAAAAGTGGAGGAGCTAAAGATGCGGACGGAGCTCAAGCAGCTGTTATATGCTGGATTTTTGGTGCCATCATAAAGCCCTTGGTCATCCCCTCTTCTACTGATAATGAAGAATAATGGAATTCATTGAATAGTGATGTACTATCAAAAATTAAAAAACATCACCAAGAAACCTAGTTATCCTATCCCTCACATTGATGACGCTCTTGCCCAACTCTCTGGATCTAAATTCTCCTCCATGGACCTGGCTATCAGTTATTGGCGAATGGACCTTTCACCACAAGACCATAAGAAATGTGCTCCTTTTTGCAGTGAAGGTCTCTTCCAACCTACCCAACTACCGCAAGGGTTGTGCAATGCACCGCTACTTTTCAGCGAGAAATGGATCATACCTTGCAGGATCTAAAATTAAGTTGTGTCATCATCTATCTCGTGGGTATCACAGTTTTCTCTAAGACTATCAATGAACACCTTGCACATCTAAAGGAGGTGTTTCAACGCTTGAAGTCTTCTAAAATTAAATTAAAGCCCACTTAATGCACATTTTTCCAGAGAAATTGGATTTCATTGGGCATGCCATATCAAAAATGGGATACAACCGCTTCAAGATAAAGTCAAATCAGTATCTAAGATGCCTGCGCCAAAAACCCTTCGTGAAATCCAGTTATTCTTGGGTATGATGGGGTATTACCATCAATTTATCCCAAAATTCTCTCAGCTTAGTGAAGTCTAGTAAGGCTCTTAATTAAAAACACCCCCTTCCAATGGTGTGCTGAACAAAAAGCCGACTTTGAGACCTTGAAGGCGCCATTACAAAAAATACCAATACACCGCCACCCTGACTACAATAAAACCTTCATATTGGTCAAAGATGCTTTTAAATATGCTGTTAGAGCTATCTTAGCTCAATTGGATGAGCATGGAATCGATTATCCCGTGTCCTACTTTAGTAAAATGCTTTTAAAAGCTGAGAATAACTATAGCATTATGGAGAAGGAGTGCTTGGCTGTCCTGCTTGCTGTCAAACACTACCCGCCCTTCTTATATGAGGCCACTTTGAAGTAATCAGGGACCACGCCTCATTGATGTGGTTGAAGAATATGAAAGATCCCAATGGGCAATTGGCTCGCTGGGCTCTTAAGCTCCAGCTTTACAATATGACCATTGAGTATCAAGCTGGGACACACAATATGGACGTTGATGGGCTGACGCGGCTGCCTGTTTTTCACTTTGCGTTAGTGAAGCTGAGCGGTTTGATGATCTCTTAATGACTCCTGACGTTTAAATTGATGAATTGAACCAGTACATATGATGCTCGCTCTGCAGTCCCACAACATGAAGGTAGAGGAGGGAAATCATATGAGAAATTAGGATGAATTGGTTGCTCTATCTCCAGCCATCCAATCGAGTGCCTGTCAAAGTAGAGTCTCACACTATCATGAGGCATGATGGAGTACGCAAAAGCATGAGTGGATAAACGAGCAGTACTATTGGGAGGTCATAATGGAAACCATAACAGAAGTCTTAGATGCATGACTGACCTATAAAAAAACAAACCATCATCAAGACCTGACTTCAATACCAACCTACGACGCCCCATCAACCCGTCCACACCATAAGTTTGGAAGTGATAGGTCCTCTCCCCAAACTACAGGTTGAAACCAATAAATCTTAGTTGGTATTGATCATTTCATAAAAAAGGTTTAAGCTGTTTCTCTTTCCGCTCAGACTGCTAAAGCTACAGCTACCTTCTTACACCAGTACATTTTCACCTGGCAAGGGTGCTTCCAGGCCCTCCTATGTGACAATGGGAAAAACTTTACTTTCTGAGTGGTCAAGCTCATCGCCACTTCTATGGGAGCTCACAACTCTTCTCAGCCCCCTATAACCCATCCACAAATGGTGCTGTAGAAATAGTTAACGGGACCCTGGTCTCAATATTATGCAAAATGGCCTCTTCCGACCCTCTCCACTGGTATCTCTATTTGCCCAGTGCTGTCATGGACTACCATATTAGCTACCATCGCATTAACAATATGTCTCCCTTCTGTGTGAATATAAGTGAGAACCAGGGGTGCCAAAATTATTAGCTAAGGACATTTTCTCTGATTTGACTGATCCTGACTAAGCCTTGAAAAAGCTGGCCAACACATCATCCAATTACAATCAGGGGCCATTACTAATTTAGCTAAGACTGTTACAAAGTTGGCAAAGCTGCAAACTAGCTCAGGGACCTCTTCTTTATTACAAGTATATGACTTGGTACTCTATTACCATAACCAATTTACTCCAAGAAGTGAAAAGCTCGGCTCTATCTGGGAAGGGCCCTTCTCAGTTACATACAAACAAGGGGATGAGTATTTTATCAAATCCCTCTCCTACAGACTCACCATCATCTGATTCATGGCCGCTTCCTTCAGCCCTATTCACCACCCAACATTATTGAGGGGGGTAATGTCAGACATTTGGCTCCAAAGCTTCAGAATAAGAATGTTGTGGGTGAAATTCGGCCAAATAGAGGAAATGTCAGGCATTAACAAGTCCACAACAAGGAGGAAATTAGTTTTATAATATTAATGATTTAGTCAGCCAAAAAGACCATGGCCAATTCAAAGTTGAACCCCACAAACTGACATAACACTATTTTGACTCCTCTACGGGCAACTAAATTAATAACCAATAGTCAGATTACTCTGACCAAGAAGTGAACCATGGGGCATACATTTAATGGGTATTCCCCAGCCATGACCAGTCCATTCAGGCACCTAAGCAGGGACTACCCTTTTTATAGGCTTGATGGGGTCCCTCAAGGTGAACTAACACTCTCAGATGGGGATTGGCTGAAATACATCAAATTATTACCTCACAGTTACATCTTGGTCAATAATGTTTCCCCATTCATCATTCTGTCAAAGAGATGCAAGTTTGCCAAGCCTCAATAGGCTAAAATCGCTGATTACCTAATCTGGATTTTCCCAAGCTATTGAATGTCGAGCCTCAACTTTAAGTACTCATATTGACTTATTATATGATATACTCTCTTTTACCCCAGCACAGCGCCCTATTAAAATAACTATAGTTTTAACTTTTTTATATTTTCTATTTTTTATTTTCCTATTTTAGGTAACAATAGCCACTGATTTACATTGTTGGATTCAAGGCATCAAGCACCAGCGAGCTGATTTCCAAATCAAAATCCAACAACTTTGCTGATAACAATTAAACTTCTTTTGGTTCAACAGTCGAATGAGCTACATACATCTTTAGATTTGTTGATCATTCTGCACATACTCCAAGGGTCAAATCTTGTGGAAATTCTTCTCTACTGTACGCTTCCTTGGTATTGTCATGGAACTATCCTCAATCGTTAATTGTCCCTGTAGCGAGCATCAGCTATTGCCAAAGTGGATCCATCCCTTAAGTGATGCTGATGAAAGGGAGGAGCTTCTTGTAATAAATCTTTTGTTTGTTCACATGGTGATCCATCAGGCGAATCAGAGGGTTTTGTTAACCTGTAAATAGCAATTTTTTATGATTTCAAGCATGTCTAATTGTGTTAAAGCCTTGGAATTGAACATATTTGGGCTACTCAAGAGCACTTTTCAACTAATCAACCTCAGCTAACAACAGGAGGGGTAAGTCCAAATTTTTTTTTAATATTTTTATATCTGGTATTATAGCTCCAATTTAGACAATTGTAAAAGAAGACCTATGAAAGATGTTAGTTATTGGCATATATATAAAAAGTATTTACAGTGCTTAGGGATTTTGGGTGCATAAAGTAGGATATTATTTTTATCAAATTGAAATTTTTGATCATAAGGCAATTGTATATCTGCAGTTTTGGTTAGGGCCAGCGGAGTCCATTTACTTGATCCCTGGTGTCTTATGAGCTTCTTTATTTATATTATTATATTATATTATATGGAACTCTGGCCTTCTTGTGTATGCGTGGCTGCTGCTCTTAATGCTCTAGTTGTTAACGTCACCCTTGTGGCTCTTTAAGATGCATGGGTACATGAGTAGTATCAATTGGTGAGTTAAATAAAATATCCTTGTTTCTCATTCTAGTAATATATTCATAGCTCAGCTTTGTAAAGTTAGAAAAACTCTCTTCAGACGGGGCTGTGGTACATCTTCTGTCATTGGCAGTCAAACATAAGGGTAATAAAAGGGGTTTGTTGCAATCGATTTGACCAACCATCAGTTCATGCTATATTTAGCTAATACTTTTATTTTACTAATAGACTAGAGACTGGTTTGATAGTGCAAGAAGTCTTAAGCGCACGGCCCTCAACTCCATAAAGAGTAGCTAAAATTTTGTAGATTACTTTTGGTACTCTTGTCCAACTCTGAAGGTTTATAGATATGGCAGATTAAAACCCATAGCCCTCTAAAGCAACTTCTATCTCCTCAAACTAGTACTTGTTTTAGCCCTTGGACTCAGCAGATAAAATCTGCTTCCTTTACCAATATCCTTATCCTTTATCTTGTCCCTCTCACGTGTGTAAAATTATTCATTATGAGGAAGCCTTAATTAAAATTAAATGAGGTGGGCTGACCTTGGGACAAATACCGCGCTGAGTTTTAATCATGTGCTGGTTTATATATGTTTTGATCAAAACCCGACTTAGAGTGGAGCAGGAACACCCCTCTATGCTATACACTCCTCAATGAAGCCGTTTTTTATTATGGTATTTCTCCAGAATTTCTGATGCAGTCAGTTGATGGCGCCTACAATGGAAATCTGCTAAGCCTTAGTAAACCAATCAATTTGTCTTATTTTTTTATTAGTCACTAGTCTGTTACTTTTAGTTTTGCTTATTATACATAAAGTACATATTTAAGATCGCTTTTAGAAGGGCAATCTAGGCTGGATTTCAAGGGATAAAGGATCTCTTTTCCTAGGTTGCTAGAAGAAACCTAGCTAAATATTATATCTGGGTGAGTAGTTGAGCCTTTGTAAGTACTCAATACTATATTGCGATTTATTTTACTTTTAATAAAAGTATTTTTTGCCAAAAATATTCCTTTTGCAAGTTACTAAGGTTGCTGTACTCATACAACACTTAATAATTGAGTTTAAAAAACTTGTGCCTTCAATATTTGGCGCCAAAGCGTCATTTTTAACATTATGGTACTTATTATAGGGGATCTCACTATAGTTCTCTGTAGTTCAACTTAATCAGTATGGATCCCATTAGTTTTAGGGAATGAGCTCTTACAAAGGAAGTAGTACAATTAATGGGGTTGATGAGAACACCTTAGTGGCTCTTAAAACCAAGAATAATGATGTTTTCCAAGTACAATTGTATAACGCTCACATTAGTCAACCGTCAAATATTATACTTGATCATGACTGTCAAATCAAGGAGTTAAAAAATATTACTGAAATATGAATGCTGCCTTGAGATATTGGACGCCAATGTGACTCTAGCTGTCCACTCTGTTATGAGTTGTATCAACTCCTTGAGGCCTTAGATCTGAATTACATAGGGCCAGAAGGTTAGGTTTTTAGTGAACTAGAATATCAATATGACAAGTGGGTATTTCTGACCAACACCCAAAAATTTGAAAATATGGAAGTTATATTACAAGTGGAACATCGCCATTTCATTACCATGTGGAACTAATTTAATACCAATTTGTCTACCATACTGCCAAGCGCTCTAATTCTATGCACTCATCTTGTGTTGTATGTGACCAGTATGGAACTTTGGTTCACCTCCTGGAAGAGTGTCCTCCCTCAAAAGTGATCTGGCGTGAGGTTCAACGTCTTTTTCGCCAGGATCAGGCTCATCCTTCAGCCTATCTAAGGACATCTTCGCCTTGTCCTTGGTTTCCCCTATACCACCTTCCCTCTGAGCCTTAGTGGTTGTAATCGCTATGTGGACTATCCACACGGTTGTCTTAGATGCTATCTCAGGTTCTACTCCCACCCTTCAGGAAGCTGTACGCCAGTTCCAGTCGCACCTTGTGGACCACTTTCAAGATTGGATGTTTGGGTACCTACCATCCCGCCGCCGTCAGTTGGTCCCATCCTGGTTTCCAGTTTGGTTCATCACTTCAGACCCCTTCCTTCATACGTGTTCTATAGTGGCGCAATCCCCTACACAAGTAACCCCCCTTTCACTTCTTGGTGTTCCAGCTGGCAACAGGAGATAGCGTTTTTTTAGTACTAGATGGTCCCAACCCAAGGGGGGGATTCATCGATGTTTATTGAATTACGCCTGGACTCCTAAGAGCCTGAGGCGAGGGAAGGGGAGGGAGGAGGCATCGAGAAAGGGAGGGGGGTTTGCGCGCCAGAGCCGTGCTGCAGTTACAACTGAGCGGGGGAGCGTTGGCGACATAGTGCAGACCTTCAGGGCCATCTCAAAGTGTACCCGAAAGTGGGTGATCATGTGTGCAAGGGTCCACACCTGCTGGTCAAAGGCAGCACGAAGGAAGGAGTTATGGATGGTCCAGATGGCTGTGGCATAGGCGAGGACTCGGAGGGGTCGGTGGCAACCAGGAAATGTCTGCTCAAACATGAGGTCTTGCACAGGGTGTCCAGACCAGGGCTGAGAATGGAGGAGCGCGCGGGCCTTTGGCCAAAATGTGGCGACACCTGGACAGGTGAAAAAACGATGGAGGTGGGAGTCAATAGGCTCCACACAGCGTGGGCATCAATGGTGCTGGAAGGTAGGGCCAGTCTGGTCCCCTGTCCTGTATGAACAGTGGAGCACCCTCCATAAGGTGTTGGACACCTTTGCTGACAGGATGGGGTGATAGACGTCCTTCCACAATTCCTTAAGGTCAAATCTCACGGAGGGAGGGAGGAGCTCAAGGAGTCTTGGGCGGATGGGAGGACGATCTTGGGGGTTGAGGCGAGTTGTGACAACTTGTCCATTGTGCACAATTGCATGGCGACGGGGCTGAGGCCAGGGCCTTCCCTTCTGTATGGGAAGGCATGGTGGATCCGCGCGCCTACTCGTTTCAGGGCAAGGAGAGCCTGGTTCCAGTAGGGGGATGAGGATGGTTTTAGGCGATGGCCTTGGTGGTTTATGAGCTACTCCCCTAATGAGCTCAGAGATGCTCTAGGAAGACCCAGAGCTGCTGACACTGATTGGCGGAGGGCGGGCGCCAATTGGGACATGGGGGTCGCGTCCCAGCAGACAATCGGCCATAGGAACTTCAGGAAGATTGTGGTGGCATGGGATCGCGTGTCCAGAAGCCCTATGCCCCCTTCATTGCAGGGTCGGGCAATGGTTGAGAGGGCCATTGGTGGATGGTTTGTCCCCCAGATCCAACAGGGAGGAGTACATTGAGCCGCGTATAAAAGGCATCTGTGAATGGGCAGACGTGCGCTAGGAACCAGACTTTGGAGAGGAGGAACACATTGGCCATCAGAGCTCGACCCTGGGGGTGATGTGCCGCCGGTTCCAGCTGGCAATCCTGGAGTTAACTGCTGCAAGAAGCAAGTCCTCATTGTCTTTTAGCGCAACTCCTTGTTGGTTGGTGAGAACGCCCAGGTGGCGGAAGGTACCGCGCTCAGGTTCAATACCGAATGGTGGGGGGAAGGTGGGGGAGCCGACCTGTACAACTGTTGTCTTGAAGGTGTTGACCATGGCGTTGGACGCCTTGGTGTACCTCTCAATGGTCACAGCAGCGAGGGCAACATCCCCAGGGCAGCCAAATGCAATGGCAGTGTCATCTGCAAATGCCATGGTGCGTGTGGGGGCTTTACCTGGGACCAGAATCCCTGTTAGCTTGTCCTGTAAGGAGGCCAAGAGGGGGTCAAGGGTGATGTTAAAAAGGATAGGGCTCAGGGGGTCCCCTTGCCGGAGACCTTGTCCAACTGGTACTGCCACTGTAAAACCCATTGGCGCCAGGACTCTGGTGTGGAGCTGGTCATAGAGCGCTGATATCCAGCGCCTAGCTGCAGGTGGGAGGATGGAAGCGGGCCAGGGAAGCATCAATATAAATCCAGGCTACCCGATCATATGCTTTCTCCATATCCAGGAGAGCCACAAAGCCATTCACCTTACGAGAGTTAGCAGTCAAAGTCACGTGAAGGTCATTATAGTTGTCCCATAACGACCTCCCCAGAATAAAACCGTGCTGGGATGGGGAGAGGCGAGGTGACACCCATTTGGTGATGCGGTTGGCCAGAAGCTTCGTGAAGAGCTTGTGGTCTGTGTTGATCAACGTTATGGGGCGCCAGTTCGCCAGGTTCTCACGGTCTGACTTCTTGTGAATGAGGTCGTGATTGAGCCTCTGGAGTCGGGGAGGACCTCGCCATTCACCAAGAGTGCAGCAAAGAGGTCGCGGAGGGTTCTGGCTATCACTGCAGGTTCCAGAAGGTACACCTCCAAGGGTATTCCATCTGGTCCTGGGGCTTTAAGCCGTGGGGATTTCAGAAGGGTTTCCTTCACCTCCTGGATGGAAATAGGCGCCAGTAGAGCCTCATCAGCCCGTGGGTCAATGGGCGGCTCTGGAGCCCGCCACAGGAAGTCTTGGATGTCCGATGGGTCCACCTGGGTGGCATGGAAGAGGCTGGAGTAGAAGCGGTGTAGTTCCTGCGTGATTACCTCCTTATCTGAAGTGGTTGTAGTGCCAATCTTCAGTGCAGTAATATCCTGCGCTGTTGACCGGGCTTTCTGTTTCTGAAAGAAGAAGCGGGTGGGGCGTTCCCAATGAGCATAGTAACGAGATGTTGTAAAGTTTGCTGCCCGTTCTTCTTGTAGTGTGAGCTCCAAGCGGAGTGCTTCCTGCGCCGCTTCCCAGTCTTCCAACCATCTGGGAGAGGGCGAAGGCTGGCAGTTTCGCTCTAGATGTCTGATTCTGGCTTCCGCCCTTTTGACTCTGGAGCGAGCTGCAGTCATCTGGGCTTTGGCACAGTTGTAAGCAACGCAGGTGATGCCCTCCTTGGTCACCGTCCATCTAGCCTTGTGGTCAAGCAGGTGGGGTGAGGGGGAGGTGAGAGTCTCCCGGATGGTCATAGACAGCTTCTCCTTAGTGAAGGGGTTGTTGAGAAGAGCTGGGGCAACCCAGGCCAGAACCTACGCGACGGTCTAAGTGTTGTGGTGAGGACAATGGTAAGTGACCTGTGATCATTCAGATGGTTGTCACGAGAGATGGGAGAGGAGACGCGGCCAATTAGTAGGGGGCCAATCAGTGACATATATATGCGTGACGCTGACTGGAAAGCTCCTCCATCATACTGGATCCTAGTCATGCAACCTAGGCCAGACGCGGAGGGTGGAAGCGCATCTATAAAGCCACTCAGGCGAAGGAAATCCTGGAGGCGACTTGATCCAGGGCGTTCCTTTGCTGCAGGGGTAAGAGTCACGGACGCGACTTATGGTTGTGTTGAAATCTCCTAAGAGGACTGTATTCCGTGGGAGATTGAGTTGGAGGAGCTCTTCCAAGAGCCGATTTTGCTCCTGACCTGCATTAGGCAGGTAGATGCTTGAAGCGAAGAAGGAGAAGTCAGGAGTGGTGAGTTTGGCCAGTATGAGGCGGCCACCTAGATATTGTGAAAAAGAATGGGTTTTAACCCGGGGATTCAAAACAATAAGGGCGGCATGGTTTGTCCAGAGAGAGTTGCCTCCAAACTGTTCATTCCATGCAGATTGTTCGTGGGGGAGGATATGGGGCTCCTGGACAGCAGCGATGTCAATTTGTGCTGACCTGAAGTTTCAGAGGAGGCGGGCTCTCCGCTTAAAGTCCTGCAACCCATTCGCGTTGATGGATTGCAGGGCCAGGGTGCTGCCATGGGGACTCATAGCTGTTCCCCTCCATGTCCTGGGGGGTTGCCAGCGCTTAAACCTGCTGCTGTGAGGCGGCTAGTTTTGAGTCCTTTAGCTTGACTATTAGCTGCAATCCGTGAGGAGCGTCGAGGGTTCTGAGGGGAAGGAGAGGGTGGGGGGCGGAGGACCCAGTAAGCCAGCCTAGGATGCTGCCCCCACTCCATTGCAGGGGAAGGACCTGAGGGTGCTCAATGGTGACCTCCGCGGTGTCCCCATTTGATGAGTCTGAGTCCATATTCACTTCCTCCAACACTGCAAAGGATCCGCGCGAAATGGACTGTGGGGTTGGGGTAGGACTCTTTGAGGTGGCACTTCTACCGCAGGCCGCGGGTTGCCAGTCCATGCTGGTGGGCATAGCTCCATTGGGAGCTGAGGGTTGATGCGATAAATCGCTGGTGGAGGTTGGTGGGGGTGCCGCGGAGCCCTGAGTGGGGGTGGCTGACGAGGGGCACCCTGTGGGAGATGCCTTGCGCTTGGTGAGAGAGGGAGTTGACTCTGGGAGATTAGAGGGGGTGCCCATTGGAAGGGGGGCATGAGCGCGAAGGTATCCTATACCAATAGTGGGGTTAGCTGTTTCAACTGCTTGACGTAAGGCCTCAGGGGACAGGTCTTGAACGGGAACCCATTGTGTGGGTTGTAGAATTGCTTCTGCAGTGTAGTGGGATCGTTTTTGGCCCGGTTTAGGCCCCTGGGTGGTGGCTAAGAGGGCTTGTTTTCGAGCTGTGCAGCCACTATACAAGTGTCCAAGGGCGTTACACCATGAACACCGGGGGCGCGCCTGATCAGGGTCGACAAAAAAGATCTCAGGGCATGCCCCAACTACCCCCACACGAGGAATAACCTCAATGTTGCGGGATACAGTGGGGAGGGGATGAACGACGCCCTAGCAGTGCGAGCTCTTTGAGTGGGAGCATAGTAAGAGGGGACGCTAAAGTCCACTGAAAGAACAGACCCAAACTCCATTAAACCACGATGGAGTGCCAGTTTAAGAGACTCAGGATCAACAGTCGTTGGTAGGTTGGAAAAAGTAACCCATGAAATTTTCTCCAGGTGAGAGCGTGTGCGGGAGATGCGAAGAGATCCGCGTGGAATAATGACCTGGAGGGTGGCAGCATGGTCAGCAAAGGCAGCTTCAGTGAAGCCCACATCGATGTAGTGGCCCTCCACTGATTCATGGATGGTGGTGTTAATTGGGAATGTCTCCGCAATCGCTGCAAAGTATGAGAAGTAATCCTCTGTATAGAATTCAACAGGGTTATGTCCATAATAAAGGCGAATTGCGTGGGAGAGGTTGAGCGAGGTAGAGCTTTTTGCGCTCTAGTTTCGGCCCATTTCTTCTTAACATCAGCAATAAACGCCACTTCACGGGGATCAGCTTTGGGTAGCGTTGGTGCCAGAGGTTTTGCCACGCCCCAGTGGCTCCTTTGGTACGTTTGTGTTTGCTTTGGGCTGCAATTGCGGGGTGATTGTGAGCTGATGGTTTGGACAAGTTTGCGGAGTTCCCTTGTTGCTGGAATGTTACAGCAGTTGCTGGTGTCATATTAAATTGAGGGGCGGTTTGTTGGGCCTCGCTAAATTGGGGAGGCCCATTCAGATTGGAATTAACTCCAGCCAGTTGGGAGGAGGAGATGTTTCATCATCATCCCAATCTATTTGGGTAAATTCAGCCCGAGTATTTTCTGTGATTTCGTGGGCAAAACTCACTGGCTGATTGGTGAATTGGTCGTTTTTAGCATATGGAGATAAAGTGCTGACTTGAGAAGTGCCGATTATGGGGTTTAAATGGGACGGGTGAGATTGGAACTGGTGTGATGTTCCAAAATCTGAACCATTTAAATCCCCATTGGGAAGAGTAGATTGTCCCAATTTGGTGCTTAGTGAACCAGAATGTGCGGCTAATCCAACCTTACATCCGAGGGTTTGGGGGCCAGGTGATTGTTGGGCCTCGCTAAATTGGGGAGTCCCATCCAGATTGGAATTAACTTCAGTTAATTGGGAGGAGGGCGATGTTTCATCACCATCCCAATCTATTTGGGTAAATTCAGCCCGAGTATTTGCTGTGATTTCGTGGGCAAAACTCATTGGCTGATTGGTGAATTGGTCGTTTTCAGCATGTTGAGATAAAGTGCCGACTTGAGAGGTGCCAATTACGGGGTTTAAATGAAACGGGTGAGATTGGAACTGGTGTGAAGTTCCAAAATCCGAACCATTTGAATCCTCATTGAGAAGAGTAGATTGTCCCAATTTGGTGCTTAGTGAACCAGAATGTGCGGCTAATCCAACCTTACATCTGAGTATTTGGGGGCCAGGTAGCTGGGTATCGCCCCTCATGGAGGGAGCCAGAAACACGGCGTCAGCAATAATAGATGGGGCTGAATTAGCTGACACAATGGGGGAGGTGAATGCCTGGATGGGCTGAGTTGCATTCAACTGAGCAGACGCCATTAAAACAGCGTGGGTGATGGCCTTGGTTGGAGGGGGCCCAGCGGGTTGGTGGGAGGCAGCGCACACAGAGTTGTTATGAGTGCAGGTTGCAGAAGTGCGATCAGGTGAACTGGCGCTAGTTGGAGTAGCTCCAGGTTGGGGGTGGTGCCTGCTTTCATGGCTGCTGCTTGAGAGCGGGTGATTCTGGTTGGCCCTGAGGTGGGTAACCGAGGGTTGCTTCGTTTGGGGGTGGTGCTGGCTCGTTTGGCATAGCCTGCGGGTTCTTTTGCGGGGTTTCCCGCCATATTTGCTAATAGTTTTCGTAAATCTCTTTAGTGGAGCTAAATTTCAGGCTGAATTGATTTTCGAAAAGTGATGCTTAGCAGAAAGAGATTCTCAGGAGATAGCGTTTGCTTCTCTGGGATGCCTTCCTCTTGCTGATGTTTGTTTCGTTAATTTAATTATCAGAATGTTCGTCCCCTGGTCGGCCTTCCCAAATAAAAATTTAAATTTATTTCAATAGTAATTTGCTGTTTGAGCTACTAATATACTCAATGATGACCCTACCTTTTTCAAAAGGGTTAATTATTGAGGGCGATGAGGCATGAGGAACATTAAAATTGCCTATAGTCTTCATCTACACTCTAGGTGTTGGAACCTCAGCTCAGTTAGAGATGCCAGATCCTCCTCATCTTGAGCCATATGACTCAAATAATTATAAACCCTCAGTTAACCTGTGTGCACTTCGTTGGTATCACTATGACTAATCCTGTAGTCAATTCTACTCGAGATGCACTGGCATTTCAAGACCAGTTCACACTTACATCTTTACTTTGCCACACAGGAAGTCGTTTAGGGGAAACCCAGAGCCTTCAGTCATATAAGCATGAACCTCCAGTTCAAGTGAATCCTATCAACTTGCCAAAATTTAAAGGAACGCTAATGTAAATGATCTTATTAGTTTCTTTAAGATTGGCATGGCAAGGGCATCTGAGAACACTACGTTGGCGACTGTCAGGTTTATGCTGGACACAGAAAGCCAGGAGTTAGTGATGCCTATGTTACAGAAGACTGGCATTACCTACCGCAATGCCAAGAGCCTTCTCATACAGGAATTTGGTGGGCCAGAATGGATGGCCACCCATAAGAATAAATTACTTAAGATCTATTTTGAAAAAAGGTAAAATGGTGAAAGCTTTCACATAATGGTTTTATTTGGAAGCCCAAACGCTGAGAAGGAGCTTGTGTGATTAATGACATTGTGCAAAAATTGCTCTTTAACACGCCTGTGAGCCTTACTAAGACTTGTATTGGTAGTATTCCCATTTTTAATGAAGAAAACGACATCACTCATATGGTGAATTATCTCTGGCGTTGTGCCAGAACTTATGGGGCACCTATAAAAAGCTATTGAGTCTAACAAATTCTGCTTAGGGCCAGTTCTCTGAGAAAATGTTGCCCTCACCTCCACCTTATATCCCTCATTCAGAAAAATCTGACATTAGTAAGATTATCTGTAACTACTGCAGAAAATTGGACCATTATGCCAATCCATGTACTAAGTTAAGTGCTTAACCCATAGTTCAATCTGTGCACCCAATGGATGATGATGAGATGGAAAAAGGCGGATTAGAATCGGGATTTTTTAATTTCGCCTCTTCTAATAAAATTCCAAGAAAAAGAGTCGCAAAACACTCTCCTGTGTGACTTATAAGTGATTACAATGAGCTGCCTACGTCAGTCTCAAGGGCACATATAATAGTATAGCAGTGACCACCCGCTCCCAAGAAAAACATGCCATCAATTCAGCAATTGAAGTAGTAACAAATATTATGCTCAACATTAAGAATCAAAATGAGGGTCATTTTCTTCTAATGAGACCCCTAAGTTGACTGGAGTCCAAGTGGCGGTACTCATCGAGACGTAGAAGGAGTCCAGCTGACAGTCATGTGAATAATTAAAGAATTTTTTAGGACAAGCGTGAAAAGTAGATTTTCTTACAATAAAGACTTCTGATATATATAATTATAAGTGTACCTGCATTGATCTAGCTGTAAATAAGCTCAAGGCCCAAGCTATTGTAGACAGTGTGGAACCAGTTAATATTTTGTCTACTCAACTAGTGAGGAAATTAGGGCTTGCTCCAGAACCAGATCACCAAAAATCTATGTTATTTCTGACCCCATACTATAACTTCAGAAGAAGTGTATATTGCGCTACACTGCTTTTTGGTACTTTATTGATATCCGCTCTTAATATTGTTTTCTCTAATCATAATTATAATTTTTGATTTGTACTTCGTTTGTGAGGAAATATGGATTCAAAGTCAACATTGAGGAAAATTTCTTAAATTTATTTTGACAAATCCTACCAATTTAACTGGAAGTATGAAGCTTCGATGGCCCCTAAAGCAGGAGTTTGTTAACAGTGTATACAAAGGATGGTATAGTATTAATTGAGTAAAACCAGATACATGTCCATATCCAGAAGTTACCAGCGCAGATTATGAATAGAAAAGCATTCCTATATGCGCTAATTATACCCTAACCATTCCGCTGAGTCATCAAATTACAATTAGAACCAAATTTTGTGTTAAACATTCCTCAAGGGTTATATGGCGAAGTAAGTGCCCCGTTTAATCACTCTAAGTTAGAGCAGTCGCGGCGCCCAGATTTATTCTGCCAGAATATACGAAATCCAGGTGCTTTTATCTAACCTGTACCCCTCTCCTGTAAAGGTCAAATGACACCAGGAAGTCACTTTTGTTCATATTTTAATTGTGGGAGAGGTAAAAATATCCATAAATTTGGTGATCTAGAAAAACTTGGGCTGGAGGACAACGATTGTCAAGCTGTATGTTCGCTGATTCCTTGAAAACGTCTTTCAAGGCAGACAGAGGATGAGAGCTATTATGCGTTGGCTTTATTAAGAAACTACAGTATGATTTTTGTGAAAGATGACTACAATTTGTGGTGCGCACATGATGTGTTGAACAAAATTGATTATTGTAGTCATCCACTTTTTGACTTCATCCTATTCAGCGTACTAAAGTGGTAGATAAGGTGGTTAATGCTGAAATTAATCAACTGGTGAAGCAGAGGTTGTTAATACCTTCTAAGAGTCCCTGGGCTGCCCCAAATTTAGTTAATAAGAAGAATGATGAGTCATAACGAGTGGCAGTAGATTACCAATAGTTCAACAATACTACCAAGAAGGATTCCTACACGTTACCCCATATTGATGATGCACTGGATCGCTTGGGTGGCGCCCAATACTTCTCTGCTATAGACTTAATCTTTGGATATTGTCAGATTGATCTGCCAAAGAGGAACAGTTGAAGTGCACGATAATTACTACCCAAGGTCTACAACAACCCACTTGGATGCCATAAGGACTGTGTAATGCCCCTGCAACATTCCAACGTTCTAGGGATAGCATATTTGGGATTTAAGAATCACATGTGTGTTAGTGTATCTAGATGATACAAAAGTGTTTTTAGAATGTTTACAAAACGTCTACAACATTTAGAGGAAGTTTTCCACCGAAAGGCCCAAACCAATTTAAAAGTCAAACCTTACAAGTTTAATTTCTTCTACAAATAACTTTAATATCTGTGGTTTTTCATTGAAAAATAAGTGTTATGGCCCCATCCTCCTAAGGTTGAGTATATCAAAAAGATTTCATGAACAAGTAGCTAATATTGATTTTCAGGTATTTTAGGGATGATAAGCTATTATTGCCAGTTTGAGAAGATCTTTAGCAAAACAGGTAAACCATTATCTTACCTCCTCAAGACTGAAGATCCATTTGAATGAATGAAAAGCTTTTCAACTCGCTTTGGATAAACTACGCCTTTTTTAAACCAAGCACAAAAATTAATGTATCCTAATTTGATAAGCCGTTCATTATATGTTTGAATTTAGGGTTTATTTTGCTCTCTGGTGCTTTTTTTTACCTAATTCCAACAATTATGTGCAGGAGAAGTAGGTTCACTACTGCAATATTTAATTAGGGGATTGTTGAATAATTTATAATTAATAAATGTTAAAACTACAACTAAAATAAAAGAAGATTTAAATACTTTTTTATTAGTTATGATATTGGGGTCAAGAAGTAAACCCTCTCAATAAATCGATGCTATCATTTAAACAAAGAGGCTCAAATTTTCAGATTGCTTAGTAATGTCCAAAATAGGTAATATCATTTAAATTTAAATTTATTGTGGGAAAGGCCGACCATGGGATGGACTTCCGAATATGACTCAGATGAGACAAAACTTAGTACCAGGAGGCACCCCAGAGAAGCGATGCTATCTCTTGTTGCCAGCGGGAACGCCACTTATGGGAAGGGGGGAGAGAACGTGTGTAGGGGACTTAGCTACTATTGAGCACGTGTGGAGGAAGGGGTCTGATTTGATGAACCAGACTGGGAACCAGGAGGAGACCAGCTGTCGGCGACGCGGTGGGAGATATCCAAACATCCACACTTGAAAGTGATCCACCAAATGAGACCAGAATCTGTGGACAGCTTCAGGGAGGGTGGGGATGGATCCAGCGATGACATCCAAGACAATCGTGTGGATAGTCCACATGGCGATTGCAACCACCAGAGCATGGAGGGAGGGTGAGAGGGGGAGGCCATTGATGAAGCAAACATATCTCTTGACAGACTGAAGGGATGTGTTTGATCCTGGCCTAGCAGACGTTGGACTTCGCGCCATATTACTTTAGAGGTGGGGCACTTCTCCAGGCGGTGGAACAGAGTTCCATACTGGCCACACACGACACAGGATGAGTGTAAAGCATTAGAGCGCTCAGCTGTACAATACACCCGCCTCAGGCAGCGCCACACATGGGAGCGGACTTGAGGCTGCAACAGAGGATGGTGTGCGTATTTCCAGAAAGTCTTGTGGGTCTCAGTGGAATAAGGGATGTCCATCATGTCCAGGTAGTCCACCCTGGATATGACTTGGGGTCGAATGGGGATCACGCCATCCTGGATGGGTAGCCCCTGTACCTCTTGTGTGAACTGAGGAGAGGGGCGGCCTCTTCGGGTTGTATGTCCACTAATACAAATTCTCCACTCTGCGCTTCGCATGGAGAGTAGGCTTCGTTTGTAGTGGGTTTTGGTCCCATGAGGACCTGTGGCCGATGTGTGTGATGCCAGGTATTTCATCAGGGAGTGGGGGTTTGATGGATTGTTGAGGCCCAAGGCTTGGGAGAAGTTGGAGCGGGCCGCGCGGGACCAGTGTTGGGATGGGAGTGTAGGAGCAGTGACAGCCGCGATCCAGGTGCCCAGGATCTTGGCGGCATGGGCTTTGAAGTCAAGTAGGCCCATGCCACCATGATGATGAGGGCCAAACATGACATCTAGCCATACTGGTGGAGGGCGGCCTGACCAAAGCCAACCTTGTAGCAAAGCATACAGGGATTTGAAGAAGCTTGGGGAGAAGGGGATGGCGTGGGCTCCAAACCAGACTTTGAATAGGAGTATAGTGTTGGCAAGAACAACCCTGCCAGTGAGGGTAGTAGGGTGGGCTCTGAGAGAGGCGATTCGCTTCGTCACGTTGTCCAGTATATGGCACTCCATTACTGCTGACGCGTATCCACCTGCCTCCATCCACACGCCCAGATGGCGTACCGGTCCTATGGTAGGTCGTGGCACAAAGGGGAGCACCAGTGGAGCGGTGTGTGTTGAGTTAGTAAGGCGTGGATGTGGGCGAGCAGATGGGCCGGGTTGGGAACTACTTGCTGGGGCCCAGCAGTTTTGAAACTGACCAAGGAGGATGATTTCGGTTTTGGAGGCGTTCAGTGCCGCGTTGCCTACCCAGGAATATTCCTGGATGAGGGCTTCAAGCGCGCGTGCATCTTTATTATTAGACACCCCACCACGCAATCATCTGCAAATGCCATCATCTTGACAGGGTTTGGCCTGGCACATGGACCCCAGTGAGTTGGGCATTCACATTTCGCAGTAGTGGGTCAAGGCTGAAGTTGTATAAGAGTGGGCTGAGGGGTCCCCTTGTTGCAGGCCCCTTTGAGGATGGACTACTTCCATTAGGAAACCTGGGCCACGCACTGCCATTGTTGCAGATTCCATGAGCAGCATCACCCAGTTAATGAAGCGGGGAGGTAGGCGGAATTGTTGGAGGCAGGCCTTAAAGTATTCCCAGTTTACTCTATCATAGGCCTTTTGTTGGTCCAAGAATACAAGTGCCCCTGAGGCTGTGGACTGACACACATTAGCCACAGAGTGCACGTTATCCCAAATCAACCTTCTGGGGATGAAACCAAATTGTTTTGGGGAGATGGTGGCAGATGCTACAGTCCCTAAATGGTTATCCATGATTTTTGTTAAAATTTTGGTGTCTGTGTTTGTTAGAGAAATGGGGCGCCAGTTGGCTAAGTCTAGCCTTTTCCCTTTCTTGAAGAGTGTGACCGTAAAGGCCTCATGTCCTCCTGGTAGGAGGCGCGTTTCCAACAGGATTTGGTTGAGTGAGGCTAGCAGCAATGGGGATATATATTTAAAATATTATTTTGTAGAACTCATATGTAATGCAATCTGGGCCTGGGCATTTTCAGTTTGGCGCACCACAAATGGTAGTCCATAATTCGTTTGGAGTAACTAAATTCATTATTTCCGGGTATTGGAAAATGGTGCAGATATGAGCTCAGTCGAGAAATTCCGCCATTTTGGCTGGCTGAATTGGTTCGCCTCAGTATAACTCAGATTAATATCTTTTCATTTCGATTGCCACTTTGGCTGGTGTGTCCACAATAGAATTATCTGATCTTCGCACCTGTGTGCAGGCCACGCTCTGGCATGGTGCAAAAATTTTTTGAAGAAGTATGCGGTGCACTTGTCACCTTTAGCGATGCATGTGGCCCTGTATTGGACACAAACCTGATGTTTGTATTGCCTTTCAAGTGCATTGAGGTGGGCGGCTGCCTCAGCCCACTTCTGGCCCCATGCAGGGCTATATCCTATGGCTGGAATGTTGGACTCCAAGTGGGCCAATTCTGCCAGCGCGCGCAATATAACCGCCAATGTGGCTCATGAGCATCTGGATGAGGATGGCGATAGTGGCGGATGGTGTCTTCTTTGAAAGTTGCCCATGTGGAAATGGGGTCCGCGCAAAATGGTGCAACAAACAATTTTGCCAAAGTTGCCTCTTCCACCCATGTGGAAAATCCTGATGACGCGAGCTCTGGGGGGCGGATTTTGCACCAATGTGGGGCCTTTGCAACTGTGATGGGTAAGTGGTATGTTATTGAGACCAGTCAGTGGTTGGAGAATTCCATTTTTGTTGTTTTGAAGTGGGAGATGTGGGGTTGGAATTTCGCCGGTGCTAGAATAAGGTCAATGCGGGTCATGGACCTTAATTGGCCGTTGTGGACGTGGGGACGCGTCATGTTTTCGAGCAGTGGGGCATGTTGCAGCAGCGCATCCATTAACCCAAAGGTGGCTTTTAGAATGCATAGTTCTACATGACCCTGTGGGGCGTGGGGTGAGGGCAGCCACCAGTCCATTGGTGAGGTTAGCCAACAGTTCATGTCACCAATTAGGAAAGAATTGGGGGGTAGCGGGAGGGATTTGACTGACGAGAAAATTCCTGATGCACATGTGCACCGTTTGGGGCATAAATGTTGATGATTGTGTGTGAAACATTGGCCCATGAGAAGGTGACAATGAGCACTCGGCCATTTAGGAATGTTTCTGAAGATGTAAAATTTGAAAAAATTGTTTTTCCGAATTAGCACCCCACAGTGCTTTGACCTAAAGGATAGGGATGGTAGGAGCATTGTTTTCCAAGCTTCCTCAGAACCTCGTGGACAGTGGGACTCCTGGATGGCCAGGATATCCATGGGTAAATTGTTTTGTAAAAAACTCAGTTTCCTAGCCCAGGATGGGGAGGCCTTGAGTCCGGCGATATTCAGCATCCTTAGAGTGAAGGTTTCCCCCATCGCACCTTAGGTGCGAGGGGGGCCCCTGGGCCCACCAGCCTCTTCCAGGTCCCCACGGGCTTTCACAGCAGTGCGGGTATTAGCAGCAACACTATTGGGGTTTTTGTTAATTTTTGCAGAAAGAGTCGCATTGGCTTTGGCCTTTGCTTTTTGTTTTCCCGACGTCGGCCAAATTTTTGTGGTGCGGATAAGTTTGGTGCACCGTCGAGTGGGGAAAAAAATTTTTTTTGGTTGAGATAGGTCCCAAGTCAGTTTTGACCCGGGGCTTGGGTGCAGTAATTGGGTGAGATCGAATCTCTTATTGGATCCTCAGATTGAGTGGCCCATTCAGCATGGGCCTCCCAATCTGATTGGGTGATGGATTCTGAGTTGCTTCCGCCGGAAGGTCTCCATGTCCTCCTGGCGTTGTGAGTGTGGGATGGTGGTGGTGGCCTTGGCCGCTTCCTGGCCGCAGTCCTATTGGCCTGCTTGCCTTCTTCCGCTCCTGCGGGAGATGGGCTTTACCAATAGGTAGCAGCCTTGTGTGCTCCCCATGGGAAAGCCTCCTTGGAGCTTGTGGTTGGTTCGTAGTGCACCTCTCCGCTGGCCATGGCCGCTGAGGGGTGCTCTTGGAATGTGACACCCTCTTTGATGAGGCATGCATGCGCCTTATGGCTGAATGCATCACAGTGGGTGCAAATGGGGGCGCGCTGTCCACGGTTACCCAGAATGGGTGGGTGGTGTGCCCTGCAATGTCAATAAAGGTGGAGTGCAGGATCTGGGTTAGGTCCTTCACGATCTCCTCAGTTGGGGTCAGAACTGCAATGGCTTTGCCGGTGCACAGGTGCAGCATCAGCATGAAACGTTGCATTTCGAAAGATTGTATTTCGCCATATATGGTGAGACCATCTTTCAGGTGTTGCTCCAAAATGTCACGTTTTACCGTAGTAGGCAAAAAGTCAAATGTGAGGAAAATTTGGTTTAATTTTGTCCATCTGGTGCATTTAGTTTTGACAACCCGTTGCCCTTTGGGAGGTTGACCACTATGCGCACTGCTGCAGCCTCATCTGCTGCTATTTTGCTTTCGAAACCTAGGTCCAGCCAACTGCGCAACATGGAGTGAGGTGCAACGTACACCGCGGTTGGGAAAATTTTGTGTACATCCTTACAAAATTTTCCCATAGGGCCGTTTTTTGGATGTCCAGATACACACGGACTCCAAATTCCACCAATGAAAGTGGCTGGGAATGTGGCATGTTGATGTACTGGTTGCATCATGCTTGCCACGCAAGTATCTCTGGGGAAATTGTGACCGCCGGTTTTTTTTAGATTTTTTTCTATTCTGCCAGATTCTCCAGGGCATTTTTGAACGTTAGAGGCCGTGGGCCTTCCGCCTGCTCCTCTTGCCTTGCTTGCCCAACTGCTCCCAGACATGGGCGCAGACTAATCCCTCTATGAGATTATCAAACTAGATTTAGCCTTGAATTGAATGGGTTGCAAAAGTGTTTGCAACTAGAAAGAAAAGTCCAAAATAGGTAATATCATGATTTAACATATTGGATCAATTGAGAATCGCCTCACTTCGATAAAAAGCAGATGGAGAAGTGACATTCAGGAAGAAGGACACATGAGGAAGGAATTATTAAATTTTGACCATGAGAAGGTGGGAAAATATCTTCACATTGCTGGACCCCCTATGATCCTATAAGAGGAGCCATTCTCCACGGGGTAGATTGTACTAAATTAGATGTGTCCTGAGGAGCCTACAATAAATCTCTTTAATTCACCACATAGTCAGCGCAATTTGACTAACCAAGCTCGTGGTATTTGCCTGAGAAGTACTAGTAAAAGTGTTACCAAATTAGACGGATTCTACCTGGAATTAATCAGGTTCTTTTGACTGAACTTACATTGTTTGCCTCCGAACCACTCTTTTTTATACATCAGACTTGTAATTGTCTGACATCACCCCTTTAAGAGTGTTTGTGGAAGAAAAAGGCTGCAAGAATTGGCCATGAACTAGGTTGATAGTAGCTCCTGTATCAAGGGATTTGATGGAGTACTTCTCCCATCACTTGTAAGTGAATATAAAAGGTCCTTCCCAAATGGACCTGAGTTTTTCCCTTCTAAGGTGATACAATTGTGGTAGTAAAGCACCAAGTCAGATACTTGGAAGGAAGGAAGGAAGAGGGGGCTGGAGCTCATTAGCAGCTTGATCTTCTTTGTTACAGTTTAGGCTAAATTCGTCATAGCCTTTAACTGTAACTGTATGTTGTGCGGGGTTAACTTCTTCATGGCTTGCACAGGTCAGTCCTATCAGTGAAAATGTCTATGGCTAATAATGCTAGCACTCCAGGTTCCCATCTATACAACACGTGGAATGGAGACATCTTAAGGAACTGTTGGTAACTGATACAGTAATCCAAGAGGGCACTTGTAAATACAGATCCTAGTGAAGGGGGTCTGAAGTGGCCATTCTTTGTAATATAAGACTAGGGTCCCATTGGCTCTTTCCACAGTACCATTGGTCAAGGGCTGTAGGGTGCGAAAAGAGCTGTTGTGTGCCCATGTTTTAGTGATGATCTTCTCACTTGGGAGGTTAAGTTTTTACCATTTACACAGTACAAAATTTTGGTCAACCATGTTGAGCAAATATACTGATGGAAGAAAGTGGCAGTGGCTTTGGTCGTCTGTTCTGGAAGAGCCACAGCCTCAACCCACTTGGTAAAGTGGTCAATCCCTACTAAGATATATCTATTTCCACTTTTAGTTTGGGGTAGAGGGCCAACCACATCAAGGATATTGTGTGTAAGGGATTTTGAGGCGTAGTGGGTTGGTATTGATACCATGTCTTGAAGCTGGATTGCTTCTTGCAGGTTAAGCAGGCTTCCAGGACCTCATTTATAGTCTACGTGATGCCCTTCCAGTAATAGCGCTCTTTAACCCACTCATATTTCTTAAATACCCCACTATGCCCTAAGATATAATGGGACTCCAAAATGTCAGGTACTCGCTAAGTTGGCCAGAGATAGGGTAACCAGTTCACCCCTATTTTCTTATACAACTTTCCACTTTCCATTTTTGTATTGCGGGAATGCCAAGCTATCATTTTTTGCACAGGTTCATCCTTATACCCCAGGCATTGGGAGTCATCAGGAGGTCATGTAACCTCTCGCTTTGCTATTATCTAAATGAAGGGCGTGCAGCTACGTCAAACCATAAATGTTCATATGGCTAGTTTCCGCCTGAAGTTCAATTTCCATGTTGTAATGCTGAAGCTTCAACGCCCAGCGAGCCAACCGTCCTTTAGGTTCCTTCATATTCTGCAACCACTTTAAGGATTCAAGGTCAATAACCACTTTAAAGGAAGTCACATATAAGAAGGAGTGGTAGTGTTTTACAGCGAGAAGGACAGGAAGGCACTCCTTCTCAGTGACGCTTTAGTAACATTTAACTTTTAAGAGCAATTTGCTGAAGTAGGACACAGGGTGATCGACCTAATTCTCATCCATTTGAGCCAAGGTATCTCCCATGGCGTAATTTGAGGCATCTGTGAACAGCATAAAGGGCTTGTCATATTCAGATGGCTGAGGATTGGCCGTTGTTGCAATATATCCTTCAGGGTCTCAAGCACAGCTTTTTGTTACGCACCCCAATGAAATGGAGTTTTCTTAGCCAAGAGACGGATGAGGGGCTCACTGAGCTAAGCGAACTTGGGGATGAATTGATGGTAATACCCCATCATGCCCAAGAATACCTGAATGTCATAGAGGGTTTTGGGCGCTGGCATCTTGGATATAGCTGCTACCTTATCTTGTAATGACTGAATGCCATCTCGTGAGATGGTGTGTAAGAAATTCAGCTTTTTCTGGAAGAACGTACATTAGGGTGGCTTCAGTTTTATGTTAAAAGTCTGCATGCGTTGAAACACTTCTTTCAAGTGGGTAAGATGCTCATTAGAGGTCTTGGAAAATACCGTGATATCATCAAGATAGACAATAACGCAGCTTAATTTTAGATCCTGCATGTAATAATACATTGCTCACTGGAAAGTGGCGGGCACATTGCACAACACTTGTGGTAGTTGGGCAAGTTGGAAGAGACCCTCACTGCAAATAAGAGAGCATTTTCTCTGATCTTGGGGAGAAAGGTCCATTTGCCAATAACCGCTAGCCAAGTCCATTGCGGAAAAATAGTTAGAACTGGAGAGTTGGTCTAGGGAGTCGTCAATGCAGGGATAGGAAAGCTATCCTTCTTTGTGCGGTTGTTCAATTTATGGTAGTCCATGACTACCAAATGACCTTATTTTTCTTTTTTATATGGAGGAGAGGGGACGACTAAGGGCTTTGAGAAGGCACCAGCAGTCCCGCATCCAGAAATTGTTTCATCTCCGTCCTCATTTGGAGCATCTCAACCTTAGATTTCTGATAAAGCTTGGATAGAATAGGCCGAGCATTACCAACGTCAATGGTATGAGTATAACCCTTAATATGTCCATAGTCAGTATCAGATTTCGAGAAGATTAAATTATAAGACTCCAGTACAGAATTAACTTTCACTAAGCCTGGCGGGGTTATATTCTCAGAAAATTGAATGTGGGGCAGAGCGCATAACAATTGATATGTAGATAGTCCCATATCTAACATAGACCCAATATAATGGACTTTTCAGATATCCTCAATTGGAATCAGCAGGGCTTTTATAACCTGCTGATGCTTCTTTACGGCCATGTTCTTGTTAGTAAGATTCCTCAGCAGGATATTGATGGGTCGCTGGTAGGCAGGATCTAGGATACCCAACAACACCCAAGAGTCCAAAGAACTTGCCACATCAAAGCTTGTTATTGCAATAGGCAGTTGCGGGGGATTTGCACAGTAATCATGTTGACTATTATCTTTTGTTCACCTGCTTTTACTACTACCTCCTCTGACGCATACAATAAAAAGCCCTCTGAAGCATCCACAGAGTCAGGCAGCATCTTTGTGTTTATTCCTGACGTGGTATAAGAAGGGTAAGGGCGGAAGGGGGTACTCAACTACGCATGTGTATTATTTCTTCTCAGGCTCATCGTTGGTAAATAATAGGGGAAATTATTAATTTAAAAAAGGGGAGAAATTTCACTTATATGTTGATAATCCCATCATACTCAAAATATGAATTGCGTGCCAATGAGAAGGTCGTATGTAATATTTTCCAATGCCACAGCGGTGGCAGACAGGAGAAGCTTCATAATATGTATGGGTAAAGAAAAGTAGGTTCTAATAGCTTGTGTGTTGTTGGGCCCCGCAATTGCAAACTCATTGTAATAGTCCAGGCTTAGCTCCAACTTGGTTATATTAATGAGCTTTGAATAGTCTACGTTCACTTGAGCACCCATATCAAGGATGGCTAGAACTCACACCTTATTGATTACCTTTACTTTGGTTATCATGGTGAAAAGATTAAGGGGAGGGAGAGAACCTCCTTCAAATGGAGAGAGGAGACAAGGCGTTAAGCCATCGCAGGGTATTTATCTTTAATAAATTGTAGGGTATGAATCTGCTGGGTAGATTATAGCACTGTATCAGTAAGCTGGTCAGCATCACTGGCGGTATTAATCACCTTTGAAAACCCCAACATCTGTTGAGAATAAGTTCGTTGTGGTATCATGGCTATATCAGTTCTTTCAGGCCTCAGCCTATCAGGAATCTTCACCCCCATTTGAGCTCCCAAAGCAAAATAACCTGCGTCTTCACCACCCCATCAGACTCTTCATCAGAGGGATTTTCAATGCACCTCAACGAGTTACTAAGATGGGGAGGAGAAAACGGCTGAATCTCCTCACAGGGGAGGGCTTTGTCAATCTCATCTACCCCTTGACTTTTGAAGGAAGTTCGTGGCTGTACCAACTTTTAAGGAAGGCGTTGCAAGTGTAATGACTTTAACTTTTGCCTTAAAAATGACAGGCTTGGGCTGCCCCATGACTGCATGTTTTGAACCAGGGGAAACCTGAGGTGAGGCTGAGGGGTTTCGAGACAGCATTTTTGGGGGACGTGATAGTTTATTAACCCTAGTAGGCCGCTTAGAAAGAAGAGAACAAGGCAAAGTGATAATTGACTTCACCAGCTGAGCTTTTGAAACTGAAGCGGGAGTAAAGCGCTGCCCCATAACTGCCATTATTTTTGGGCTATCCTCACATGGTGGAGGAGTATCTTGTCAAGGAAGCTCTTCAGAAGCTGGATTTGTAAGAGAGACAGCCATAAAAGAGGCTGGAGTGGTCAGATTTGATTCTCTCTTTAGAGTCTCTTTGCAGAAGTTCAACTTTAATGAAAGTTAGTCACTGCTGTTAGAGCCTCTTTGATAGCCTTTACAGTTTGGAAGGTGAGCTTGACAATGGAGATATGCATTGCTAAATAGGGATAAGTCGCCAAGCCAGCTACAATAGCAGCAATAGCATCATCTAGAGGAAGCAGTCTGGCCAGAAACAAGGTTGGTTTCACTATAGAATCGCTCAATAAAAGAGGGGATCGATTTTCCCTCTTGCAGGCTAAGGCACATAAAGGCCTGTTTTTGCCATTGAAAACTTTGTTACGGGCCAAATTCTTCAATGTGCGCTTGTTTCACCTCCGCCTAGGTGGTAAGTGTGGCCATATTGGGAACCATGAAATCCTGAGCCATCTGACTCAAGTAGTATGGATATTTTTGAGTTTTTTCTGTCAATTGCTCCTTCCATCTCAGATTCATACACAAAGAGGAAGGAGCAATACTGCCCACACAAGGGGTAAACTTGTCCCTGAAAGGGGGTTTGTGAATGGTGGAAGCCTCATTAATGTCCTGGAAAACGTGCTGTTTGAGCGTTTTAAGCCTTGACAGTGCGCTGTCTAGCTTCTGGACTAAAGCATATAGCTGGAAATTAGAAACTATGGAGAGGTTGTGAGGGTTATTCACCCCAGCACTCTCCATTTTTTATAGTGTTTTTGTAGTATAATAACCCCTGTGATGAGCATCACTTGTGGAAATTAGGTTTTTTTTCTCGCTGGTGCATTTTTCCCACCTAATTCCAACAATTATGTGCAGAAGTAGTTGGTTTCTACTGCGTGATATTTAAGTAGGGCGTTGTCAACCACTTTTTTAATTAAAAAGTTAAAACAACAACTAAAGTAAAAGATTGTTTTTATAGGTTTATATTAGTTGTGATATTGGGGTCAAGAAGCAAACTCCTTTAGTAAGTTGGTGCTAGTATTTAAACATTAAGGCTTGAAGTTTGGATTGCTTATTATTGTCTGAAATAATAAATACTGGGATTTGACCTATTAGATTGGTCGATCTCGCCTTGCTTCAATGTGAGGGCAGATGGGAAGTGACAGCTGGTAAGATGAACCCATGAGGAAGGGATTTAATAAATTTAGAACAATTAGAAGTTGAGAAGATATTTTCACCTAGCTGAACCCCCTCAATCCCTCTAAAAGGAGCCAGTCTCCGCGGGGTAAATTGTACTAAATTAGACGTGGCCTGGGGAGGAGCCTCCAATGGATTCCCCTGAATTCGCCACATAGTTGGCGCAATTTGACTAACCAAACTCATGGTATTTGCCTGAGAAGTACTTGTAAAAATGTTACCCCAATTAGACGGATTCTACCAGGAATTGACCAGGGTCTTTTGGCAGATCTTTTCATCAATTACCTTTAAACCACTCTTTTTTATGTATTGGACATGCAATTGTCTGACTTTATACAGATGAATCCCTCCCTCAATGCTGCAGGGGCGGTGTTATCTCAGCTTGATGTTTAAAGGGAAGAACATCACATTGCTTACTGCACCTAGCCCTGGATATCTATGAACAAAATTATACTTTTATATAAAAAGAGTGCTTAGATGTCAATTACAATTATAAGCAAATTTGAGTGTATATCCATGGTGTGCATTTCACTATATAAACCAACAATGCTTCTTTATGCTGGCTGCACAACTTATGGAGCTGAGGGACAGTTGGCCCGCTGGGCCTTGAAATTACAAATATATGATTTAGAAATTTTACACTGACCCGGCGTAAATCATCAAAACATGGATGGACTCTCTAGGTTGCCTACAGCAGCCCTACTGACTGATTAAACATATAAAATGTTTGAGAAAATGTTAATCAGCAATACAATAATGAGCTCATCGAGTGAATGAATGTTAAATAAAATCAAAAAGATAATTTGTGACAATAGAAAATAATATAAAGTTATTGTTGAAAAACCATTTTTGTTCCTTGATTGACTGAATAAAAAGATCTGATTACGCTGCTCATAAGGTGACAGGGTACAGTAAATTTAAGAAAACGTTTAACCATCTATGATCCTATTACTATTAATATTTCATGTCATATGAATTCATGAGACGTTTAGTTGTTTTAGTGAATGTAAAGCGGAAGCTCCCTATCAGAAAGTCACATCTTACCATTTGTTAAACCCAATTTTGCCTTGCATGGTTTTTATGGACGTGAGGGATAACTGACCAATACTCCTGGTTGATTTAGACATATTATCGTGTTTATTGATCATCTTACTAAATGTGTGGAGGCCAAGTCAGATAAGGACTTAGGGATCACCACTACCACTAAGTTCAATTTTGAAGATGTTATATATCAGCATGGTTGCCCCCATTTTTTCTGATGAATAATAAGACCAATTGTATGTCTCAAATGTATTTCTAAACTCAACGAACTAATGTGCATTCATGTAGTATTATCCACTCCCAATCACTAGGAGACCAATGGGACTATCAAATTAGTAAAAGGTAAAATGGTTGGTAACTTATAAAGTTAGTTTATAAGCAAAGTGTCCAGCTGGAACCTCTTTTTGCCTTCAGCTTATTCATTTACAATAAACTTATCACTCGTCCATGGGGCACTATCTGTTTTCATTATTACATAAGAATCCTGTGTTGCCTCCTCTTTTATATTCATGCACTGTGGAACAGAATATGAGTCTTATTGTACCTTGTAGAGCTTGTGTAGAAGTTGATTCGGAAGTAAAGTTTTGCTTACTTAAATGCTCTTTTGGAAGGTCAAGGTTAGCCCAATATAATGGGGACCACTGGCCCTTACCTAATTATGAGGTAGGGATTTGTTTGGTACCATGACACAATGGTTTGTATATACCAGAAAATTAACGTATATGTAAAAAGGGTCTTTTGAGATCATGTAGAAGACTTCTATTGATGCCTACACTCTAAAATCCTACTAAGGGTCATCTTTATCAATTGAATGCATGCCATGTTCTTAAAAACACTAACTGCACTCTAGCCTCTGGCATCTAGTTCCCAATAACTGATTGAATACTCCGCTCATTTTTGCTAACTGATATTGGTCAAGTTGAGGAAATGTTGCAATTGGTTTGACTAACCATCTTTTCATCATATTTTTTGTTGATACATATATTTCACTTATTTATTAGAGACTGGTATTTATGGTGTAGGAAGTCATAAGCGCATGGTCTTTGACTCCATAAGGAGTTGCCAAAATTGTATAGCTTACCTTTAGTAATTTTGTTCCAACTCTGAAGATTTATAAATATGATAGATTGAAGCCTACAACCTTCAAGGCAACTTCTATCTCTTGATATAGAACTTCCTTGGTTCTTGGCCTCTGCAACTTGCTCTGATTTTATAACCAATATATTAATCCTCTATTTTGTCTCCCATGCCAGCATATATTTGGTATGTGTAAGCCTATTATTTTACATTTTATTTGGGGAATGCTGACCATGGGACGGACACTTCCAATAAACTCCAACTACTCAACACCAAGAAAATAATGAGGGGTACCCCAGAGGTGCCATAGCTACCTCCTGTTCCCAGAGGGACTGCCAGTGGAAGGAAGAGGAGTGACGGGGTTAGCCTGGGCCAAAAATTAACATGAATGAAGAAAAGGATCCGACGAAAGGAACCAGATGGGGAACTATGATGACACCAACCGACATTGGCAGGATGGCAGGTGGCCAAAAACCCTGCTTGGAACTGATCCGTGAGGTGGGAATGTAAGCAACGCGCAGCTTCATGTAGGGTTGGGGTAGTGACAGAGAGTGCATCAAAAACAATTGTGTGTATTGTCCATAACACTATTACAATAATTATGGCGCTGTGCGATGAGTGGATAGGGGAGATCATGAAGAAGGCAAAGATTTTTTTGTACTGGCTGAAAGCATTCTCACTCTTCTGGCAAAAGAGGCGCATAACATATTGCCAAATTGCATGTGATTGTGGGAAATCTTCCAAGCGATGGACTAAAGTTCAGTATTGATTGCATACAAAGCATGCAGTTTGAAAGGCATTGGACTGCTCAGCCGTGTGGTACACTTTTCTCAGGCGTCTTCACTCTTGGGCGCAAATTTTGAGTTGTAAAAGAGGATGGTGTGTAACGCCAAATGTCCTTATGGGTCTCTGGAGGATGGGATGTTGAGCTTGTCAAGGTAGTCCACATGGGCAATGAGGTGGGGATGTTGGGGTACCAGGTTGTTCAAATAGACTTTCCCATGGACTTCTTGTTTGAAACGGGGAAAAGGCGATCCCTCTGGGCGGTGTGTCCACTGATACTGATTATCAGGAAAAGACATAATAAGTTAGACCAGCCTGCCAGTCAGGATGCGTAAGCACCCAAAGAGAAAGTCAAAATGCCAGTGGCATTGTCGCTCAAATGATGTTGTATGGTGCACAAAATTGTGCAACAATGGCTTGTTAATGTACAATGAGCGTGAAAAGAAACCTGGCAATGAACCAAACAGAAACAACACCAGTCTCTGCGGGCCTTGCTGCAGGGAGTTGCACTACTGGATTAACTATTTTAAGAATTTTAGTGGAAGGGTTCATCACCAAAATAGACAAGGGAGAGGATCCTTTCTTGAAGGTAAGATATGAGGCCACAGGATTCTAATATCCTGATAGCGGATAGCTTCAATAACGAAATTAATTTCCCAGAAAATTCTTACATAATGGATCCAGTTAACTATGGTTGGAGCAATTGTGATCATCAGAACTGGTAAAGCACATTCAGTATAGGGGCTGTCGGGTCACCAAGTTAGTGCCATCAGGACTTTGGCAAGAAGAATTTAGAGTAAAATAAAATAACTGGGTACTAAAGAAAGTTATATAAAAAGTAAAGTTTAAAATCGATAAACAATTTCTTCAGTGCAACGTGACTGATTAAATAGTGTTTGATTAGGGTCAGCTTGTCAAAGCAGGGATTGGGGACCTCAAATTTGACCTAAACCAGTGAATTTTTGGGGGTGGAGGATTTGATTTTATTTGAACTGACATTGAAAGATTCAGTGGCAGGACAAGTCACTATTAGTTTATCTGCGAACGCTTGACCTGAGGCTCTACTATGTTTATGTCATGTAGTGCGTTGGCATCTGTCCTGATGGGCAACAGGAATCCCCCTGGGCCACCCCACATAGGGGCGGTCGCAATGGGTCAGAAATGGGTTTGGTAAGGCCAACCCACCCATGCCCGGTCGCTGGGGCATTCATTTGGCCAATGGGTTACATTGGGCACCAATCCTGATTCTTGAAATGAGGGTTTAATTATAAGCAACAGTCCCTAATGGTGATACCTGCTCATTGGGGATTGTCCAAAATAATTTAGAGGGTAGTTTGGCATCCGCAGTTGTACTACTGGATAGCTCAATGACTTTGGTGATTTTGGCCAATAATTCAATACTTGTCCCTTTTTGACTAATAGTTTTTTGCCTGTCAGGCTTTATTCTTGTTGATTTTTAACATTTAGGCTTCGATTCTGAGGATTTGGTGCCGTTGTTTAATAAAGTCCCTCTCACTCTCTGGGAAGATGGTTACCAATGATTTTTGGTGAAGATTTCCTTAATTTTGCAGACTAGTTTTGCAGAGGCAAGAGTGGGAACCTGGTGAGGAATCTTCAGAGAAAGTAATATTACCCAGCACTCATCTACCACATGGGTAAGTCGCCCTGGTTGAATAGGGTTAAATCAGCCCTCTTTAGACCCTTCTTATTTGGAAATGGGAAAATCGCAAATACACACAAAGGGGACATTCCCCTGACTTACACTGTTTCTCCATTAAGCGATCCGCATGGTAAGGAGAATTTGTTTGAAGTGGGGCAACGTCCCATGTGGGCCCATGACTGATGGATGCGAGGCAAAAGAGTTTAACAGTGAATGAGGGTGGGTAGTATTGCAGAGGCCCAGGGCGAGTGAAAAATTGGAGTGGGACGTGCATGACCAGTGATGACTGGGAGCGTGGGGTTGATACTGCAGCAATCAAAGCGCCAAGTATTTTGGCGGCATAGGGCTTGAAGTTGAGAAGGCCCATACCACCATTATGCCAAGGGCCAAACATGACATCCAAGAGCACTTGCGGTGGGCGGCCTAACTAAAGACACCCTTGAAGGAGGGCTTACAAAGAGGTGAAAAAAGATGGGGAAAAGGCGATATCATGGGATACAAACCAGACTTTGGACAGGAGCATAAAGTTGGAAAGCACAAACCGTCTTGGGAGTTAGTCTGGTGGTCTTTGAGGGAGGCGATGCTCTTTGTGACATTGTCAATGATGTGGTGCTCCATTACCATTGAGGCGTACCCTCCCACCTCCAGTAACGCTCCCAAATGTCATATTAGACCACCAGTGGGTCTTGGCATGAAAGGGAGCACAAGCGGGCAGCATGGAGTGGGCGGGGCAAGTGAACCTGTGTGTTAGCTGCTGAAGCAGGTAGGTAACGGGGTGCTGGTGACCAGCGGGCTTGGTACCTGCCAAGGTAAATGATTTCGAGTTTTGGATGCGTTAAGTGCGGCGTTACTGAACAAGGAGTAATCCTGGATAGTAGCCTCAAGCGCATGTGCATCTTGGTTGTTAGACACCCGAACTACATAATCATTAGCAAATGCCAGCATCTTAACTGGTGCTTGGCCTTACAAATGGACACCAGTAAGGCGGGAATTCACATTGCTTAAAAGTGGGTCAAGGCTGAAATTATATAAGAGTGAGCTCAAAGCATCCCTTGGCGGAGGCCTTTTATGTGTGAATCTTCTCAGTGAGGAAGCTAGGGCCACGCACAGCATTGTGGCGGATTCTGTAAGTAACATCACCTAATTAATAAAATTACAAGAGATGGAACTTGTGGAGGCAGGCTTTGAGTTAAACCAATTGACCCTATCATAAGCCTTCTTCTGGTCCAATAAAACAAGTGCCCCAGTAGCCATGGATTAGCAGACGTTGGCTACAGTGTAATGTTGTCCCATATAGACCGCTTGGAAATAAAACTTAATTGCTCAGAGGTTATTATATCAGAGACAACTTCCCCTAGGCGGTTGGCCATAATTTTTGTAAGCAATTTAGTATCCGTGTTAGTAAGTGATATGGGTAACCAATTGGTCAAATCCATCTTGCCATCTTTCTTATATACCTTTAAAATATAGGCCTACTGGTCCCCAGGAAGGAGGCGCGTTTCTAACTGAAACTTGTTCAACAAGGCAATCAACAAAGAAGAAATATCAAAATATCTCTTATATAACTCATATGGAATCCCATCTGGACCTGGGCGTTACCTGTGAGGTGAGCTGCGAACGGCATAACAGAGCTTTTCCCAGGGAATTAAATTCATCAACTCCATGTAACAAGAAATGGTGCTGATATGTGCACTATTGAGAATCTCCTCAATTTCAGCCAGTTAAAATTGTTCAGATTGATACAAATCATAGTAATAGTTTTGAATTTGATTATCACTTTGTCTGGACTTTTGCAATACAGTGGTCCAGCCTCACCTGTGTGCAGGCCATGCTCTGTCACAGTGTGAAAAAATATTGTAAAAAATAGGCGGAGCACATGTTTCCCACCGTGATATTTTTTTGCCTTGAACTGAACACAAACGCAATGTTTATGTTACCTTACCATGCATTGACACGAGCAGACACTCCTTCCCACTTACAACCCCAAGATGGGCTGTAGCCTGCATCAGTGACATTGGACCCCAGGTGATCCACTTCTGCAAGTGTGCGCTTAATGACCACCAAGGCATCCTGAGAGCGACGCAATGAGAGGTGGCATGCCTGAAAGATGGTGTTTGCTTTAAAGTTTGACCAGGTAGTAAGTGGGTCCACACAGAACAGTGAAGTAAACTCCAGTGCCAAAGTTTTGATGTCCACCAATGAGGAAAACCTGGGCAACGTGATCTCGTCTGGATGAAGTTTGCACCACTTTGGCGCCAGTGCTGCTGGGTTCACTAAAGAGAAATAAAGCAATACCAACCTGTGGTTGGAGAAATCTATTTTTGTTGTTATAAACTTTGCAACCTGAGACCACAAGTTCAATGGGGCAAGAATAAGGTAAATGCGGGACATAAACTTTGGCTGACCGTTGTGCACATGGGGATGGGACATGGTGGGGAGCAGCTGTGCATGTTTGTGAAGGTATCAAATAGCCCCAAAGTGGCTCTTAGAACATGAAGTTTGACGTGCCCCTGTGGGGGGTGGGTAGGCGTTGAAGGCCAGCGGTCAGTTGCTAGGTTGGCCCAGCAGTTCAGGTTGCCTACCACAAAGCAATCAGGAGGAAGTAGAAGGGAAGTAATGCCCAAAAGGAGTTTACAGCAGGCTCATGCACAAGTTTGAGCGTAAATTTTGACAATAGCATGTACTTCATTGTCCCATGAAAAGTACAAAACGAGTACACGCCTATCAAGGTACACTTTTTGAAAATAAATTCAAAACTTCAGATTACAAATATAAGCACCCCACAGTGAAGTGACCAAAAGGAACGGGAGGGGAAGAGCATTGTTGCCCATATTTCTTGGCACCATATGGACAGTGGGTTTCCCAAATGGCCAGGATGTCCACATGTAAATTATTCTTTAAAAACTCAAATTCCTAGCCTGAGATGGATAGGCCTTGAGTCCTTTGATGTTCAACGTCCCTATTGTGAAGGCTCCCCCTTCCCATCTTAAGTTCTATAGGAAGGGCCCCTTACCCATCCTTTGCACTTTCGCAGCAGTACTTCTAGACCATATATTTGAAGCTTTTTATGAGGTCTTGAGGAGATCCTTTACAGAGGGCGTATGGTAGTTTTTTGGTAGTAGCTGTTTTGTTTTGACATTTCGAATTGCTGTGCTCCTGTGGTGCATCATTGGAAGTTAAAAAAATTGGGGAGGAAAATGGTGTTATAATTGGTACTGATCAAGGCTTGGTAATTTTGCTCAGGTAAATCTGACTCACCCATTGGGTCCTCGGGTTAATTGATGCAATCTGATTGGTGAGTGATTTATTGAGCCAAATCAGCAGTGAATGACTTGATGTCATCCTGGGTCTGGGAAGGCAAGATAACGGTCAGACAATAGTTACTGCCTTGGATGCTGCTATGTGGGCCTGTTTGGCCTTCTTGTGCTCATGCAGGGGACACAGGCTTGACCTGAATGTAACACTTCTGCATGCCTCACGGATAAGGCGGCGTTGGTGTCAGTAGCTGGTTCATAATGGGAGTCTGCACTGCCCATTGCGTCGGGGAGGGTTTTGTTTTGAGTTATGCCCTCTCTGGAAGGGCATGTGTGAATCTTGTGGCCAAAAGCGCGACAAAACGTGCAGATAGGGGGCGCACTATCCACTGTGATGTGGGATGGGCAGGATTCCTGTCTGTCAATATTCATAACTGTGGTGTGAGGAATTTGGGTAAAGTCTTCCTTGATGACTTCAGTGGGGTGATCACTGCAATTGCTTTGCCCATGCACAGGTCTGGAATGAGCTTAAAGCGTTGCATTTCAAAAGGAGTGATAACCCTATAGCTCTTAAGCTCAACCATGAGGTGGTGCTCCAGCACTGTGCGCTTTATTGTTGTGGGGAGGAAGTCGAACATAATGAAAATTTGGTTTGATTTGGTCCATCAAGTGTGCTTCGTTCCAACTACCCATTGTCCATACAGGAGGTCTACCAGCACATGCACCTGTAAAGCTTCGTCCACTGTTTTTAGTCACAAACCTGAGATTTAACCAGATTCAGGTCATAGAGTGTGGTGCTATGTATACTGCATCTAGAAAGTGTTCATGCACATCACCACAGAATTTTTACCAAAACGCCGTTTGGTTAATATCCAGGAAACCTCAAACCCCATGCTACACTGATGACAGGGGCTGGGAATGCAGATTTTATGTCCTGGTTGCATTTCGCTAGACAGGCTAAAATCCGCGGTGAAAACTCACTTCCAGTTTATTATTTTTATCTAGGACGCTGGTGTCACTGGGGTGTTTATAACTTTGGATACTGCGAATCCTAATCCTGTGCCCTTTATTTTGCTAGCCCAACTGCTACCTGACATTGGGTGCACACTAATCTCCTTGAAGAGCTTATAAAACTTACCTAGTCTTGAATTGGATTTGTTGCAATTAGTGATTGCAACGAGAGATAAAAGTTGAGGTTGCCTATTTTTAATCTTAGCATTTATCCAGAATCTCTAACGCAATAGTTGTTACCAATTACAGTGGAAATCTGCTAATCCTTAGGAATATAATCAATTAGCTTGAATTGAATTATTGATTCACTATTCTACCGCATTTAGCTTTGCTTAGTATACATGAAGTGCATAAACAAGAACGCTAGTAGAAGAACATATTTATGCTTGATTCCAAGGGTTAAAGGATCTTTTTCATAGAATGTTAAAAGAAACCTAGCTGAAGATGATATCCTGGCGAGTAGTTGAGCCTTTGCAAGTACTAAATACTACATAGTGTTTTTGTGTAATTTATAGTTAAGAAATAGCAAAAGCTTGTTCCTTTTTCAAGTTTACCATTGTTTCTGTTCTCATACAGTACTTATTTAATTTAATTTAAAAAACCTGTTCATACAAAATTTATCAACAAAGAACAAATTATAAAGGGTTCTATGAGGCATTGTCAGTAATGTTGTGAGCATAGCTGTGTGTACCAGTATTTAAGCTTGTGTTTTAACTGACGTCATGTGACCTGCTAGTAAATTGTTTTGGTAGTCATTGGGTATATAAGAGCTTCCGTTGTCAGGGATTTAAGTCCCTCAAAGCCTATAAAGGGTTTTTTGATATCAAAAATTTATTTGGTAGCTGGTTATGTCAGGTAGGGATTAATCTTTGTTTTGACCAGATGATTCATTATTACCATTATAAGACATACTATTGTGGGGGTTTCTGGAGCGGTTTTATTTAATAGAGGAATTAACCCCTATAGTTGATCATTTCTCTTCACCGTTTTCTTACTACTTGGCGCATAATACACTAGGTTTTTGATTGCTTATTAAAGGTCACCAACTTTATTGGAAAGGCCGCGACCAGCCCTTTGAGGTTGTAGTTGGTGCCATGGTCTTCTATGCAAGTTGTTGAGTAGGCGCTGTCAAGTTGTGTGTGTTGGTAGTTTGTGGGAATATTTTCCAAATAATAAGTGAACTCTTGCAAATGATTTGATTGCATTGCTGAAAAATCATTTTTATCTAGTAACTCTCCTTACAAATTGTAACAGTGGACATTGCTAAATAATGAGATTAGATATTTTTATACATTTGTTTTTTCCTTCAGAACAAGTGCAAATTTTCAGCATTTTAACATTCTTCTTGATAATAAATTTTAGATTTATTTTAAGAAGGCTGACCATGGGATGGACTCTTCCAATAAACTCTAACTAAAAAACACTAAGAAAATCGAGGGGCACTCCAGAGGAGCCATAGCTACCTCCTGTTGCCAGCGGGACTGCAAATGGAAAGAAGAGGGGGAGTGACAGGGGAGACCTGGGCCAAAACTTTACACAAATGAAGAAAAAAATCTGACGAGAGGAACCAGATGGGGAACCAGGATGACACCAACTGGCATTGGCAGGATGGCAGGTGACCAAATGAACCAGCTTGAAAGTGATCCATGAGGTGGTAATATAAGCAACGCACAGCTTCATGTAGGGTTGGGGTAGTGACAGAGAGTGCATCAAAAACAATTGGGTGTACTACCCATAGCACTATTGCAACAATTAAGGTTCATAATAATGGTGGATAGACGAGGTCATGGAAAGGTGAAGATGTTTTTGGACAGGCTGAAAGCCTGCTCACTCTCATGGCAAAAGAGTCGCATAACATCCCACCAAATTGCCTGTGAAGGTGGGCGACCTTCCAACAAATGGACTAAAGATCCATATTGACCACATACAAGACATGAAATTTGAGATGCATTGGAAAACTCAGCCATTCAGCACGATAAATCTCAGGCATCTCCACGCATGGGCGCGACTTTGGAGTTGTAAAAGAGGATGGTGTGTAACACCAAATGTCCTTATGGTTCTCCAAATATTATGGGATGTCAAGATTGTCAAGGTAGTCCACACGGGCAATGAGGTGGGGACATAGGGGTACCAGGTTGTTTAAAACGACTTGGCCATGGACTTCTTGTTTGAAACAGGGAATATGGCGACCCCTCTGGGCTGTGTGTCTACTGATGCTGATTCTTCACTCAGCACTCCTCATGGAGAGGAAACCACATTTGAAGTGGGGTGATGTTCCATGAAGGTCTGCTGCAAAGGGATGCAAGGCAAGATAGTTTAGCAGAGAATGGGGTTGGGTAGGATTTCTGGGGCCCAGGGCGTGGGAAAGATTGAAGCATGCCACATGTGACCAGCGTTGGGCTGGGAGTATGGGGTTGGTTACTGCAGTGATCCAGGTGCCAAGTATCTTGTCAGCATGGGCATCAAATTTGAGAAGATCTATCCATTACTATAGCGAGGGCAAACATGACATCCAGGAGTACTGACGGTAGGTGGCCTAACTAAAGCCATAATTGTAGGAGGGCGTATAAAGAGGCAAAGAAAGAGGGGGAAAAGCGATAGCATGGGCCACAAAACAGCCTTTGGGCAGGAGCATAGAGTTAGCAAGAACAATTTCGGCCTATGAGGGTAGTCTGGTAACTCTGAGGGAAGCGATGCACTTTGTGACATTGTCTAAAATATGGTGCTTTATTACTGGCATGGCGTACCCTCCAGCCTCCAACCACACTCCCAAATGGCGTACCAGACCAGCAATGGGTCTTGGCACAAAGTGGAGTGCAAGTGGAGTGGTATGGGTTGGGAGGGGAGGGGCAAGCAAACCTGTGAGTTAGCTTCTAAAACAGTTAGGTAACAAGGTGCTGGTGACCAGCGGGCTTGGTACCAGCTGAGGAGAATGATTTCAGTTTTGGAGGCATTGAGTGGCATTGCTGTGAAAATCCAAGGATCGCTCACTTGATTAATTAATTCCTGCACGCTTAATTGAGCTGAAGTTTAGCCAAATGATCCTCGATTTTGCCAGTGGCTTATAGTTTATCAGCCCTTAGGAAACTTACTAGCATACTCAAATGGCTCCAACATTTTTAGCCGATTTTGGGCTTGATTTTCCCTCCATAATCGGGAACTTCAACTGAGGCATACAAAGTTACAAGCTGTGGATCCTGAGATCACAGCTTGCTGACACCTTTCAAAAGTGACTTGAGGTACAAATCAGAAAGAAGATTAAATAAAAGAATGATTTGTTAGACTAATTTTTTTTATAAAAATTCATTAGGTCAGGCGCCAGTATTTAAAGCTTTAGGGCATCTCCTGGCCACATTTAAGCACGAAATCTTCACAGATATTTCCACTTCAGTTCAGCCCTTGAACTGACATGAATGAAATTTATTGCTAGGTTTATTGATGGCAAAATACTCTCATATTTGGGAGAATTTCATGGACGAAAATTGCAACATTGAGCGTGAAAAATTGTCCTAGGATCATTCAAAATGAGTTTTGTCATACTGCTGACAAAGTATAAAATTTTGAGAAATTTTGGTTTCTAATTAAATAAATGATGTACCCTTAATCAGGATGTTGGCAGGCCTCACTTGATAGCACTAGGCTCATATTCAGGCGGTCCATGTGCAAGTGCTATCATGCCAATTATGCATATTGATATATTAAAATTATTTTAGGATCAGCTCAATATATATTTTTGTCATACATCTGAAGAAAATGTCTCCCTAATTGGGATGTCAGCTAATCCTGTTGATAGCACTAGGTACTCCAATTCAGGAAGTCCATGTGCAAGTGCTATCATGCTGATTATGCATACTGACATACAAAATTTGCCTTAAAGTGAAATTGATTTTTGATCCAGCTCAATCATGTTATCATCATACAGATGACGAAAATGACTCCCTAATTGGGATGCCAGCTGTTCCACTTGATAACACTAGGTATCCCATCTGGGTGGTCCATGTGCAAGTGCTATCATGCATATTATGTTCCTTTTGTTTTTTTCATTCATGTGATTTGTAGACATTATCTTTGGGTCGATCCAAAATGTTTGCTAAGCTGATTATTTAATATTAGTCCCAATTAGTCAGAACTAGTTGCCAAGGTTTGGTGCAGTGATAATCGGCCCAACTGTGTGAGTGTATTCAGCCTGAGCTACTGATAGAATAATTGGATTGAATTGACATTGAGTTAATCAGCCTTAGCCATTTAGGTGCAAAGAAGATTGTCCTGAATGTGCAAGTGTATTCAGCTTGAGCTTTAATTAAATTTACGTTGCAATAATCAGCCCAATCCGTGTTATTGCAGAGAAGTTCGGCCTAAATGTGCGAGTTATTTGGCCTGAGCTTTCAATAATATAATTAGATTAACATTGCAATAATCAGCCCAAGCCATGTTATTGCAATAGGCTTAATTAAAGTTTTAGCTTGAGCATTAGGAGGATAATTGGCATGATCTGTTAGTTGTCAAATGGTTATTTTCGAATCAACAGCCAGAATCTAACAGTTACTGGCCTTAGAGTGATCATGGATAGTAGCCTCAAGCGCATGTGCATCTTGGTTGTTAGACACCCAAACTACATAATCATTAGCAAATGCCAGCATCTTAACTGGTGCTTGGCCTTGAAAATGGACACCAGTAAGGCGGGAATTCACAATGCATAAAAGTGGGTTGAGGATGAAGTTGTACAAAAGTTGGATTAAAGGGTCCCCTTGGCGGAGACCCCTTTGATGGTGAACCACATCAGTGAGGAAGCCAGGTCCATGAGCAGCCATTGTGGCGGTTTTCCATAAGCAATATCACCAATTTTAATGAACTGACGGGAGAGGTGGAATTTGTGGAGGAAGCTTTAAGATAATCCAGTTGAACCTATCATAAGCCTTCTTTGGTTAAATAAAACAAATGCCCCAGTAGCCGTGGATTGGCAGACGTTGGCTACGGTGTGTATGTTGTCCCATATAGACCTCTTGGAAATAAAACTGAATTTCTCAGAGGAGATTCTATCAGAGGCAACTACCCTTAGGCGGTTGGCCATAATTTTTGTAAACAGATTAGTATCAGTGTTAGTAAGTGATATGGGTCGCCAGTTAGGCCAAATCCAGCTTATCTCCTTTTTATATAGTGTTATAATATAGGCCTCCTGGCCCCCATGAAGGAGGCGCGTTTCTAACTGAAACTTGTTCAACAAGGCAATCAACAAAGAAGAAATATCAAAATTTCTCTTATAGAACTCATATGGAATCCCATCTGGACCTGGGCGTTGCCTGTGAGGTGAACTGCGAACAGCATACCAGAGCTTTTCCCAAGGAATTAAATTCATCAGTTCCAAAAATACTTTTCTTTCTCGTTGCAAACACTTTTGCAACCCATTCAATTCAAGACTAAATCTAGTTTGATAATCTCATAGAGGGGATTAGTCTGCGCCCATGTCTAGGAGCAGTTGGGCAAGCAAGGCAAGAGGAGCAGGCGGAAGGCCCGCGGCCTCTAATGTTCGAAAACGCCCCAGAGAATCCAGCGGAATAGAAAAAAATCTAAAAAAACTGGCGGTCACAATTTCACCGGAGATACTCACGTGGCAAGCACGATGCAACCAGAACATCAACATGCCACATTCCCAGCCACTTTTGTCAGTGGAATTCGGAGTCCATGTGTATCTGGACATCCAAAAAATGGCCCTATGGGAAAAATTTTGTGAAGATATACACAAAATTTTCCTGACCGCGGTGTACGTTGCACCTCACTCCATGTCATGTGGTTGGCTGGACCTAGGTTTTGAAAGCAAAATAGCAGCAGATGAGGCTGCAGCGGTGCGCATAGTGGTTGACCTCCCGAAGGGCAACAGGTCATCAAAACTAAATACACCAGATGGACAAAATCAAACCAAATTTTCCTCACATTTGACTTTTTGCCTACTACAGTAAAATGTGACATTTTGGAGAAACACCTGAAAGATGGTCTTGCCATATATGGCAAAATACAATCTTTCGAAATGCAACATTTCACGCTGATGCCACACCTGTGCACTGGCAAAGCCATCGCAGTTCTGACCCCAATCGAGGAGATCGCAAAGGACCTAACCCAGATCCCACACTCCACCTTTATTGACATCGCAGGGCACACCGCCCACCTATTCCAGGTAACCGTGGACAGCGCGCCCCCCATTTGCACCCACTGTGATGCGTTCAGCCATAAGGCGCATGCATGCCCCATCAAAGAGGGTGTCACATTCCAAGAGCACCCCTCAGCGGCCATGGCCAGCGGAGAGGTGCACTATGAACCAACCACAAGCACCAAGGAGGCTTTCCCGTGGGGAGCACAAGGCTGCTACCTATTGGTAAAGCCCATCTCCGCAGGAGCGGAAGAAGGCCAAGCAGGCCCATAGGACCGCGGCCAAGGAAGCGGCCAAGGCCACCACCACCATCCCACACTCACAACACCAGGAGGACATGGAGACCTTCACTGGTGGAAGCAACTCAGGAATCCATCACCCAATCAGATTGGGAGGCCCATGCTGAATGGGCCACTCAATCTGAGGATCTGATGGGAGATTCAATCTCACCCAATCGCTGCACCCAAGCCCAAGTTGAAACCGACTTGGGACCTATCCCAACTGAAAAATTTTTTTTGCCTCACTCGACGGTGCACTGAACTTATCCGCACCACAAAAAATTTGGCCGACGTCGGGAAAACAAAAAGCAAAGGCCAAAGCCAATGCGACTCTTTCTGCAAAAATTAACAAAAACCCCAATAGTGTTGCTGCTAATACCCGCACTGCTGTGAAAGCCCGTGGGGACCTGGAAGAGGCTGGTGGGCCCAGGGGCCCACCCCTTGCACCTAAGGTGCGATGGGGGAAACCTTCACTCTAGGGATGCTGAATATCGCCGGACTCAAGGCCTCCCCATCCTGGGCTAGGAAACTGAGTTTTTACAAAACAATTTACCCATGGATATCCTGGCCATCCAGGAGTCCCACTGTCCACGAGGTTCTGAGGAAGCTTGGAAAACAATGCTCCTACCATCCCTATCCTTTAGGTCAAAGCACTGTGGGGTGCTAATTCGGAAAAACAATTTTTTCAAATTTTACATCTTCAGAAACATTCCTAAATGGCCGAGTGCTCATTGTCACCTTCTCATGGGCCAATGTTTCACACACAATCATCAACATTTATGCCCCAAACGGTGCACATGTGCGTCAGGAATTTTTCTCGTCAGTCAAATCCCTCCCGCTACCCCCCAATTCTTTCCTAATTGGTGACATGAACTGTTGGCTAACCTCACCAATGGACTGGTGGCTGCCCTCACCCCACGCCCCACAGGGTCATGTAGAACTATGCATTCTAAAAGCCACCTTTGGGTTAATGGATGCGCTGCTGCAACATGCCCCACTGCTCGAAAACATGACGCGTCCCCACGTCCACAACGGCCAATTAAGGTCCATGACCCGCATTGACCTTATTCTAGCGCCGGCGAAATTCCAACCCCACATCTCCCACTTCAAAACAACGAAAATGGAATTCTCTGACCACTGACTGGTCTCGATAACATACCACTTACCCGTCACAGTTGCAAAGGCCCCACATTGGTGCAAAATCTGCCCCCCAGAGCTCACGTCACCAGGCTTTTCCACGTGGGTGGAAGAGGCAATTTTGGCAAAATCGTTTGTTGCACCGTTTTGCGCAGACCCCATTTCCACATGGGCAACTTTCAAAGAAGACACCATCCGCCACTATCGCCATCTCTCATCCAGATGCTCACGAGCCACATCGGCGGTTATATCACGCGCTGGCAGAATTGGCCCACTTGGAGTCCAACATTCCAGCCTCAGGATATAGCCCTGCATGGGGCCAGAAGTGGGCAGAGGCAGCCGCCCACCTCAACGCACTTGAAAGGCAACACAAAAATCGGGTTTGTGTCCAATACAGGGCCACACGCATCACTAAAGGTGACAAGTGCACTGCATACTTCTTCAAAAAAAAATTTTGCACCATGCCAGAGCGTGGCCTGCACACAGGTGCGAAGATCAGATAATTCTATTGTGGACACACCGGCCAAAGTGCAAAAAATGCAAAGATATTACTCCAAAAACTGAGCTGAACCAATTCAGCCAGCTGAAATGGCGGAATTTCTTGACAGAGCTCATATCCGCACCATTTTCTGATACCCAGATATAATGAATTTAATTACTCCGAACGAATTATGGACTACCATTTGCGGTGCGCCAAACTGAAAATGCCCAGGCCCAGATGTCATTCCATATGAGTTCTACAAAATAATATTTTAAATATATATTCCCATTGCTGCTAGCCTCACTCAAACAAAGCCTGTTGGAAATGCGCCTCCTACCAGGAGGACATGAGGCCTTTACGGTCACACTCTTCAAGAAAGGGGATAGGGTAGACTTAGCCAACTGGCGCCCCATTTCTCTAACAAACACAGACACCAAAATTTTAACAAAATTCATGGATAACCATTTAGGGACTGTAGCATCTGCCACCATCTCCCCAAAACAATTTGGTTTCATCCCCAGAAGGTTGATTTGGGAGAATGTGCACTCTGGCTAATGTGTGTCAGTCCACAGCCTCAGGGGCACTTGTATTCTTGGACCAACAAAAGGCCTATGATAGAGCAAACTGGGAATACTTTAAGGCCTGCCTCCAACAATTCCACCTACCTCCCCGCTTCATTAACTGGGTGATGCTGCTCACGGAATCTGCAACAATGGCAGTGCATGGCCCAGGTTTCCTAACGGAAGTAGTCCATCCTCGTAGGGGCCTGCGACAAGGGGGACCCCCTCAGCCCACTCTTATACAACTTCAGCCTTGACCCACTACTGCGAAATGTGAATGCCCAACTCACTGGGGTCCATGTGCCAGGCCAAACCCAGTTAAGATGATGGCATTTGCAGATGATTGCGTGGTAGGGTGTCTAATAACAAAGATGCACGCGCGCTTGAAGCCCTCATCCAGGAATATTCCCGGGTAAGCAACTCGTCACTGAACGCCTCCAAAACCGAAATCATCCTCCTTGGTCAGTTTCAAAACTGCTGGGCCCCAGCAAGTAGTTCCCAACCCGGCCCATCTGCTCGCCCACATCCACGCCTTACTAACTCAACACACACCGCTCCACTGGTGCTCCCCTTTGTGCCACGACCTACCAAAGGACTGGTACGCCATCTGGGCGTGTGGATGGAGGCAGGTGGATACGCGTCAGCAGTAATGGAGTGCCATATACTGGACAACGTGACGAAGCGAATCGCCTCTCTCAGAGCCCACCCTACTACCCTCACTGGCAGGGTTGTTCTTGCCAACTCTATGCTCCTATCCAAAGTCTGGTTTGGAGCCCACGCCATCCCCTTCTCCCCAAGCTTCTTCAAATCCCTGTATGCTTCGCTACAAGGTTGGCTTTGGTCAGGCCGCCCTCCACCAGTATGGCTAGATGTCATGTTTGGCCCTCATCATCATGGTGGCATGGGCCTACTTGACTTTAAAGCCCATGCCGCCAAGATCCAGGGCACCTGGATCACGGCTGTCACTGCTCCTACACTCCCATCCCAACACTGGTCCCGCGCGGCCTGCTCCAACTTCTCCCGAGCCTTGGGCCTCAACAATCCATTAAACCCCACACTCCCTGATGAAATACCTCGCATCACACACATCGGCCACAGGTCCTCACGGGACCAAAACCCACTACAAACGAATCCTACTCTCCATGCGAAGCGCAGAGTGGAGAATTCATATTAGTGGACATACAACCCATAGAGGCCGCCCCTCTCCTCAGTTCACACAAGAGGTACAGGGGCTACCCATCCAGGATGGCGTGATCCCCATTTGACCCCAAGTCCTATCCAGGGTGGACTACCTGGACATGATGGACATCCCTTATTCCACTGAGACCCAAAAGACTATCTGGAAATACACACACCATCCTCTGTTGCAGCCTCAAGTCCGCTCCCATGTGTGGCGCTGCCTGAGGCGGGTGTATCATACAGCTGAGCGCTCTAATGCTTTACACTCATCCTGTGTCGTGTGTGGCCAGTATGGAACGCTGTTTCACCGCCTGGAGAAGTGCCCCACCTCTAAAGTAATATGCCGCGAAGTTCAACGTCTGCTAGGCCAGGATCAAATACATCCCTTCAGTCTGTCAAAAGATATGTTTGCCTCATCAATGGCCTCCCCCTCCCACCCTCCCTCCGTGCTCTGGTGATTGCAATCGCCATGTGGACTATCCACACGATTGTCTTGGATGCCATCGCTGGATCCATCCCCACCCTCCCTGAAGCTGTCCGCAAATTCCGGTCTCATTTGGTGGATCACTTTCAAGCGTGGATGTTTGGATATCTCTCACCGCGTTGCTGACAGCTGGTCTCCTCCTGGTTCCCAGTCTGGTTCATCAAATCAGACCCCTTCCTCCACACGTGCTCAATAGTGGCTACGTCCCCTACACACGTTCCCTCCCCTTCCCATAAGTGGCGTTCCCGCTGGCAACAAGAGATAGCATCGCTTCTCTAGGGTGCCTCCCCTGGTACTAAGTTTTGTCTCGTCTGAGTCATATTCAGAAGTGTCCATCCCATGGTCGGCCTTCCCCTGCAATAAATTTAAAATTTAAAAATTCAAATTTAAATTCATCAGTTCCATGTAACAAGAAATGGTGCTGATATGTGCACTATTGAGAATCTCCTCAATTTCAGCCAGTTAAAATTGTTCAGATTGATACAAATCATAGTAATAATTTTGAATTTGATTATCACTTTGTCTGGACTTTTGCAATACAGTGGTCCAGCCTCACCTGTGTGCAGGCCATGCTCTGTCACAGTGTGAAAAAATATTGTAAAAAATAGGCGGAGCACATGTTTCCCACCGTGATATTTTTTTGCCTTGAACTGAACACAAACGCAATGTTTATGTTGCCTTACCATGCATTGACACGAGCAGACACTCCTTCCCACTTACAACCCCAAGATGGGCTGTAGCCTGCATCAGTGACATTGGACCCCAGGTGATCCACTTCTGCAAGTGTGCGCTTAATTACCACCAAGGCATCCTGAGAGCGACGCAATGAGAGGTGGCATGCCTGAAAGATGGTGTTTGCTTTGAAGTTTGACCAGGTAGTAAGTGGGTCCACACAGAACAGTGAAGTAAACTCCAGTTCCAAAGTTTTGATGTCCACCAATGAGGAAAACCTGGGCAACGTGATCTCGTCTGGATGAAGTTTGCACCACTTTGGCGCCAGTGCTGCTGGGTTCACTAAAGAGAAATAAAGCAATACCAACCTGTGGTTGGAGAAATCGATTTTTGTTGTTATAAACTTTGCAACCTGAGACCACAAGTTCAATGGGGCAAGAATAAGGTAAATGCGGGACATAAACTTCAGCTGACCGTTGTGCGCATGGGGATGGGACATGGTGGGGAGCAGCTGTGCATGTTTGTGAGGGTATCAAATAGCCCCAAAGTGGCTCTTAGAACATGAAGTTTGACGTGCCCCTGTGGGGGGTGGGTAGGCGTTGAAGGCCAGCGGTCAGTTGCTAGGCTGGCCCAGCAGTTCAGGTTGCCTACCACAAAGCAATCAGGAGGAAGTAGAAGGGAAGTAATGGCCAAAAGGAATTCACAGCAGGCTCATGCACAAGTTTGGGCGTAAATATTAACAATAGCATGTACTTCATTGTCCCATGAAAAGTACAAAATGAGTACACGCCTATCAAAAGTACTTTTTTTGAAAATAAATTCAAAACTTTAGGTTGCACATATAAGCACCCCCACAGTGCAGTGACCAAAAAGAAAGGGAGGGGAAAGCATTGTTGCCCATATTTTTTGGCACCATGTGGACAATGGGTTTCCCAAATGGCCAGGATGTCCACAGGTAAATTATCTTTAAAAACTTAGTTTCCTAGCCTGAATGGATAGGCTTTGGTTCCAGCGATGTTTAACGTCCCTATTGTGAAGGCTCCCCCATTGCACCTTAGGTGCTAGGGGAAGGGCCCGCTTGCAGCCATCTCATTTTCAGCACGTTTCTTGATGCCATCACTTGTGCATTATGCTACGGGGTAACTGTCTTTAGGGAGTGCTATCCATATGAGTTACTAACGGATTTTGATTTCATCGATTTTGTTTTAATCGATTTTGTTGATTTGGATCAAATTTTTGAATTGTTGTGCTCCTGCAGTGCATCATTGAAGGTCTACAAAAATTTGGGAGGGTTGTGGGTGGGGAATCAGTTTTATTTGTGCTTGGTAATTTTTCTCAGGGAAATCCAAACCCATCTGGTCTGCAGGTTGGTTGGACTAATATGATTGGTGAGCTGATTCTTGAGCCGCCTCAGCTGCAAATGACTTAATGTCATCCTGGGTCTGGGCAGGTTGGATTATTGATGCAGCTGTAGCCTCTGCCTTGGCCGCAGATTTGTGGGCCTGTTTGGCCTTCTTGAACTTGTGGGGACACAGGTTTAATTTTAATGTAATACTCCTGCACGCCTCATGGGAAGGTGGCGTTAGTGTCAATACCCAGTTCATAATGGGAGTCTGCACTGCCCATTGCTTTAGGGAAACTTTTGCGTGATGCCCTCTCTGGAAGGGCATGTGTAAGCCTTGTGGCCAAAAGTGTGACAAAAAGTGCATATAGGGGGCGTACTATCCACAGTGATGTGGGATGGGCAGGAATCCTGCCTGTCAATATTTCACAACTATAATGATGGGAATTTGGGTAAACTCTTCCATAATGACCATGGTTGGGGTGATCAATGCAATCACTTTGCCGTGCACAGGTCTGGCATAAGCGTAAAGCATTGCATTTCGAAGGAGTGAAGTCCCTATAGCTCTTAAGCCCAACCATGATGTGTTTTACTCTAGCGTTGAGCACTTTATTGTTGTAAAGAGAAATTTTGAATGTAACAAAAATTTGGTTTAATTTGGTCCATTGAGTGCACATTGTTTTTACCACCCATTAACCATCTGGGAGGTTTACCACCAATACGCAACTGTGCAGCTTCATACACTGCTTATTTAGTCTCAAAACTGAGATCCAACCAGCCATGGGTCATGGAGTGCGGTGCAGCATATACTGCATCTGGGAAGTGTTTGTGTACATCTCCACAGAACAATCCCAAATCGGCATTTGGTTAATATCCAGAAAAACTCAAACTACGTGCTCCACTGAGAACGCGGGGCTAGGAATGCAGAATTTTGATGACCTGGTGCATTTCTCTTGCCAGGCTAAAATCTGAGGTTAAAACTCACTGCCAGTTTTTTTTATTTTTTTCTAGGCTGCCAGTGTCACTGAGGTGTTCATGAACTTTGGATGGTGCGACTCCCAATCATTTCCCTTTACTTTTCTAGCCCAACTGCTACCTGACATTGGGTGCATACTAATCTCCTCAAAAAGATTATCAATCTTGCCAAGTTATGAATCAAATTTGTTTAAATTAATGATTGCAATGAAAGAGAAAAGTATCTTCCTAATTATAAAGCATCTAATAAAAGGGTTGTTACACTGGGAAGCCAATCTTAAGCTGAGCATCATCCATTCCCTTAGGGAGAGCCATAAGATAGGTTCTAGATCTTTTGGTTCAAGGACCGTTGCTATCCCAAGCAAAGTAGAGCAACACATGTGCAGCTTCATCATAAGGATGAAAAATTTGGACAATATCTGTCAGTCATGAGTCTCAAAAGTAAGCATGCTCATAACTTCTTTGCATTTGGGCTTAAACAGATATTCCAAGATGATTGAAGCCACTTTGTCTTTGTACTACAGGAATGTACAGATGAGAAATTTAATCTTACTTTCCAGAGACGGGCTCAACGGAAGGATGTAGGATGAATATCAGAGCTTTTGAAAGAATATATTGAGCACCTACACCTTTCCTTTATGGTTTAATCAAGAATTATTCAGTAGCCATCTGAGATAGCATTCTGGAAAACACCATTTTCTCTATTTCCTCAACCGCGTATCTTTTTTTAATTAACTCTATCCTTATAAACCACATAGTTTGTGTGGTTGTCATGGGAGATAGGTTAAATATTGGTGAGTACAATAGTCTCCTGATTTAACGATTACAATCAAATCATATGATTCTTTGGATTTGTAACTGAGTTGGTTAAGTCTGACGAGCACTTCAATGCTTTGAGGTCACTCTCAGAGCTAATTCCTACCACATTGTCATCAGCAAAGGCCTGCATCCTGACAATCGCTTGATTGGAGTGGATCATGCCACATAACTTCAACTCTGGTGATACCAACATGATTATTGTATTAATGCTCCATCATCAACTACAAATAGCACAAGTACAGTGCACTTAATACCAGCTTATTATATTAGGACAGTTCCTGAGTAAAAATAAAGTGGAATTATCCATAAAGTATCAGTACAAGTTCTTATTAAAGTAAGATAACGCAAAATATAATATCTATCACTGGCAATGGAGATGGGGCATACATTTTAGGCTTTCTATAGCTGTGCTGGCTTCAGCAAAAATCAACCAAAGTTTTTAAAATGACCCTTATAATTATATTTTTTAATTATGAACCTATTTTGATTTTGAGTTCCTATAGTATCTTTTTTAGTACTAGATGGTCCGTTCCTAAAGTATCTTTATTAGGAACTTTGGGCTCTTGCATAATTGTTTAAAAGTGGAAAATGATTCTATCATATCTTAATAATTTTACACCAACGTGGGATAAAGTCCATTTTATAATAAATTCATATTCAGAATGCATTTTCATCTGTCTAGTGTCCAAAGATTTATACTATATATATAATGTGATTTGATTACCATAGGTGGGGTGAGGAACGTAAAAATAAATCATTAAATTGTGTTGAGATGCCATCAGGGCAAGTTAGTAATTTCAACATTTAATAATATCTATAATTTAATAATGATATCCATTAAATGCAGTGTACTAAAACTGATTGAAACCCTTGGAAAAAGCAACATTGATCAAAACTTTTATATAAATATCAATATAAATACAATAGGTTAATAGATAGTAAATTTACTCAGATGGTTGGTCATACAAATTTACAACAACTATTATGATGTAAAGTTAGATTCATTGTAGACTTTTGGATTGCCTTTTTGGAGGCCCTATATTAAATTGCATCCATTAAGCATTTGGAAATGAAACCCTTAGTAGTAAGGGCTGAGAAGAGTGTATCTACTTAAGAGATAAAGACTATGTTGGATGCCAGAGTATCATGCGTGCTATAATAGATCATAATTAAATATTAAATAAAACCTAGAAAAATACCTACTTTAGGACCTATACAAACAAATCTAACTTATTATACAGATAAGTCAAATAGTAAAGATGCTCATACAAATACTGTAAACTCCCTTTAGATCCTATTCAATTTATTAATTTCCTAGAATGAAATAATAATTAGTTGAATTTATGGAATTTCAGGATCCAAATGGACAACTACATCTGTTAACTTGAAAAAGCTGCAAATTGGTAGTATCTAAATAGGGTATGAATATAGAATCTTTCCAAATAGATTTGATTATTACAAAGTTTATTCTGAATGGTACATTCAGAGTGCAATAACTCTATAAATATGGCTACAAAGGCATTCATGAATCCGAATGTGACATCCAATGAAAACCCTCTACACAGATAGCCCCTTAATTTATTAACTATTCCCTTTCCTTATTGGGATTATACTGTTAGAAATAACTTATAAATATCCTTTATATTTTCATATAAAGTTTATTTAACCAAGGAAAAATGACCAGGGGATGGATAATACATAATGAAGCTCCAAAACTAAACCAACTAAAAAAAAATGAAATGACTGCCCTTTAAGGCAGTGAGACAAAAAAGAAACTAGAAAATTACTTACCAGATGTCATAGCAGCAAGCCGCTTATCCCATTATGATGGAGAGGGAGGGGGAATTGGGTGGGTCATCATCAGGTCAGCATTGTATAGGCATATCAATGCTGAAGCAAGGGGCTTGGGGGCATCCGCGGGATGAGGGTCAAGGTGGAGTAGATAGTTTTTTAGATTGATAATTTGGGCCTGCACAAAGCATCTATGAGTTTAATAATGTGGTGTTCAGCCTAGATGTGGGCGTTGAGAAGTTGTTCTTATATTGCAGTATTTGCTCTTGTGGTGTATGTGGATGGGAGATATTCTGCCAATTCAGCAACATTCTTGACAGCGGTGGTGTAAATTTCATATAGTTGTTGGATTTTCTCTTTTGTGATAGAAGTCAAAATAGGAGGGGAATGATGAGTGGTGCAGCCCTTTTTTAAATTCTGAAAGATTTTACACACATATTGTGAGTATGGGTAATATTGGGATTGGCCACCGCGGCCTTGGCATGCTGGTGGTCACTGTAAAAAGGTTTTGGGTTTGGGGACATATTGGTTGGTCAGGGCTGGGGTATCAAAGTCTGAATTCATATAAGTTTTTAAATCAATTGAATAACTCAGTGGTGTAACAATTTCACCTAATTTGGTCACTTCCTCCAATAAGTTCCAGGAATTTTGGTTGATTCAGGAAGATTGAGTGGTAGGTGACTTTGGTTTGGTTGGTTTTGGGGGGATATTTTCTAATTTGAACAGTGGTCCAAGCCTTCATATAGTTGGTTGTCATGGGTGTGCATTGGGCAGCTTGTGTTTGAAGTGCTAGATTTTGCTTCTGATTTGAGTGCATGGCCTGTGGGGTGGGGTAGCCAAAATCGCCACTCACATGCTGTTGGTGTGGCCCCATGGGTGGTGTTGGACATGTTCTCAGGGTGTGAATTATATTGACATACCTTTTTGCTGTGGTCCAATTCATATCAGAGGGTCAAATTGTGCGACCGTTGTTGGTGGGGCCCAGATAAATGGTCAGGTGCAGATGGGATATAGGCACGTGGTGGGATGTGCTGTGCCATGTTCAGCTGGTGGGGGTAATGGTGGCCATTTCCCAAGGTGCCGCAAGGCATTCAGCAACACTTGGGACAATGAATTGAACGATAAGGTTTTCACCATATGTGGATAACCCTGACATCAACTCCTCTAAAGGGTTTGAGGGAAAGATGTGATGGGAGATTCACAAAGGTTACCACAAGTGTAGTATCATCTAGGAGGCACGTTCAGGTGGTGGTAATTGGGATATTTTTACAAAATAATGGCGTAGCTGCTGCAGTGGCTTCATTCTCTTTGGTGAGGATCCAATATTACAATAGCCCTTGTAAGAGTGGAAGGTGATAAAACCTTATGGTGAAAAGGTGGCTGTTGCCAGCTCAATTATTGCTTTGTTAATGTATGGCAAGAGTCGTCCATACTCAACGCAGAGTCAAAGTGAATACTGGATTGGGATAGGGATAGGGGTGGGGCGGGTTGGGTGATCTCATGCAAGGTGGAGTGCTAAGTCCCTTGGAGGGACATAACAGCCGGATTTATTTTTTGTGGAATGGATGAGCCAGTCCTCATGCGTTTGCCTGCTGGGCGGTAAACACTAGTGCGTGGAGCACCGCTGCCCCATACTAAGCAGGAGGTGGTGGAGCTGAGGAAGTAAATTTGGAGATTGGTTTAGTGAGACGGTGGTGAATAATCAAGTTGTTTATTCTAAAATTACTCAAAATTGATGGCGTGCAGAAAGAAAGTTATATTTTCATATAAAGTTATGCTTCCTATTCTATATCTCTTTTTTAGCACTAGTGGTGCCCAACTCAAAAGGGATAACTGCCATGCATCTTTATTTGCAAATGGGCCAAACAAAGTGATTATCATAAACAAAAAATAATATGGCACCTCAGCTAACAACCCAAGAAGCCATATCAGAAGGCGAGGAAGCTTTAAGGAAAATTTTGTCCAGCGCTTACTTTAGCTGGTGGACCATGGCGGCAGCATTGGGGTGGGAGCATCAGCGACATGTGACATAAGGAGGTATAATTGTGGATTCTTTCTTTAATGAGGTCAGCGGTGTCCATTGCCTCAACATATTGAGCATGATGATGCTCATACAAGTGATGAGAGCAGGCACACAAGTGAACGCTTGATGTGCTGTCAGATATAGGGATAAACGGGGTCAAACAAAAAGTTTTTGCCATATCAATTCAAGTGCAGCTCGCTCCAAAAGCGAGTTCATTATTTTCATATTTTGCATCCTCATCCAGATCGTAGGGGAAATTTGAGATGGGAATACCCTCAACAAGGGGTTCCATTACCTCATGGAGAAGCTGGCGAAGAAGGGTGTTGGCCGGTGTAGCTGCTGCTTCTACTGCCATTTTATGTACATTTTTAATATTTAAGGAAACCGTTTTTAATCAAAAAAGGTGGGGATGCAAATCATGAGGATTTCCAAATAATCCCTCCAAAGCGAAATCCAGCTTGACGTTAAATAGCTGGTTGCTGTTGTCAAGCCATTTGAGGCAAAAATGGTTTTACTAAGCTAATGCTGAGCCACCCATCAGAGTTGGTGCAATGGCGGAGCCTGATTGGCTGCAAACAGTTGACCATGGCAGCTCAGCTGATAAGTCTCAGTCATTGGCTCAGGATTCTGTAATTATGATGTATTTTAAAGAATAAATAAATTTTGATTGGCTGCTTCTCTGGAAGCAGCATTAGAACTAGAAGAGGTTGGGGTGGGAAGATTGAGCCCCACTCGAAAATTTGGGTGAGAAAGCAGCTGGACTAACGCTGGAAGGAGGAACAGCAGAAGCAGAAGAGGCGGAAGACATGGAGCACTTGAGCTTTGAATGATCTAATTCAAAGCACAAGGGGCAAATGGCGCGGCCATTTTTGATGCACACTCAAAAAGGGTGATCAGATGCAGCTCTGATCACAGTGCAGAAGGGAATTGCGAGGTGAGTGTTGCGTTGGTAATGGTGGATTGTCACAAAGGCGCAAGGCCCTTCCAACCAATCTACCCCATTGGGAACCACAAACTGCAAGATGGGGTCTGCGCCATAAGTGGCCAAACTCTCCATCAGCTCTGGCAAAGGCGTTCAGTTACATAAATGAAAGCAACCTGGCAAACTGGACAACAAAAGTGGCCTCATCCAGGAGCCATGTGAAAGATTTGGGAATGCTATTATAATTCTCTATTTTTGTGAAAATAACTTCAATAGATACAATTTGCTTTCTTACCATATGAAGGATACTCTATTTATTAGGACCTAAGTGAGACTTGGCCTCCCTGTTTAAATTAACAAGGTATTGGCAAATTTCTTTGTAAGCCCTTGGTTCCAGATATTAAGCTGAACAGCAAATCACCCTTTTAGGTCAAAAAGGGGGCCCAGACCCTGTAAGTCTATAGGAGCGCCCCCTCCACATGGAATGGGTGGCGTTACAAAAAAGGATCCAAGAAGACCAGCTGCCCCTCTCATTTCCCAGGGTGACCTTGCACATGTGGTGGACAAGCAATGGGTAATTAATTTACCTTTTAAGGACCCCGCCACCCATCCCAGTATTAACTTAAGATGAATTGATACAACAAATTAAGGGGATCTGTGCTGAGCTATTGGAGTGTCAGCACCTCTGGGGATAAAAGGTTCAAATGAAGTGAGGTCAATGAGCCTTTTGTCATAAAGGCTCAAGAGCCACAAACCTTGGCAACAAAGCCCAACAGACGCGTACTTTTGGTAAACATAGCATTTAGTGTCAAATATCTGCAAAGCTCACTAATGATATTGGGCCATTGGAATATGTTGCTGACAGCTTAAAATCCTCCGTCAAAAAATAAAATCTTCATACAATATCTCTTGCCTGGTCAAATGAACGCCAAGCAACTGGGTGTGGGAATTTTGGGCGCCCCAAATCCGTTTCTTGACCTCTTGGGACCGCCCCTATGGGGGTGGTCTTGGAAGGTTCCCGCTGCCAATCAGACGAGACGCCATTGTTCTAGTTGCTGAAACTTCAGGAAATTGCTATTTGGCATTGTGGATGACTTGACTGTGACTTGGCCTTCTTCCAATAATTTCAAAGTAAGTTAAAAATAATTTATTTTCCTCCTCTCCCTCATTTGAAACTCGTCGGGCTAAGCTGAATTTTAAGGGCCCTGATCTCCAGTTTTCCCAAGATATTCCCAAATTGATTGTATATTTATACAGTTGTAACACACTGAGAAAATTGATGGTCAATTCTCTTATTTTTAATTGCAATAAAAATCTTCCTGTGTTTGAATTTATCTAAGTTTTATTTCCTTGCCAAACCCCATGACATTTGTAATGTGCCCCCACAGCCTGCATATTGACTGGGTTGTCCCAGTCATATTTTTAGCTTTTACTCTCGGCATAGTCACTTGGGCCTATTGTGTAAAGTCTTTATGGATTTTGCCCTGACATCACAACTATCTATGCCCATCCCATTGCCCTGGGGTTGTAACAGCCTTGTTTTTATTGGTTTTCTTTTTACAGTGGCAGCCCACCAGCACTCCATTGTTATTTATCTCTCCGCCTATATAAACATCGTCTGATTGGCAATGCCCCTAGCATTCTGGCTCACACTTTGGGGGCTTCTACATCCCGACTGGAAGACCAGTTTAAACTCTATCTGCCCTTTCCTAAAAGCCCCTAAGTAAGATCTCTTAGCTAGGGTATTCCATGGATGAGAGATGGGTAGCTGCTGCTCCTCCTGCCTGCCACAGGCCTCTCTTTCATCTACCCCTCAACCCAAACTCATCTAAGTATCAAAATTTACAAGTTATTATGTATCTAAAATCAAGCAAATTGTGCATAATTTAAAAAATCTAATAAACTCGCTGCCATGGCCCAATTCCCTGTATCCAACAGAGGGCTCAACTAGAAATCAATCTGAGAGAGGAGAACTTACCTATCAAGCCAAATTAAAGCAAAAGGTCAAAAAAGGGTTAAAATGGGGATAATACCTGAAAAACACATTCTAAAATCAAAAAGTGAATTTGAACATTCAGAAGTCGCAAAAAAATCCTGATAATAGCTTGAAAACAACACCTGATGCTGTCATTGAAAAAGTTGGGGTTCAAAATCTTCAAATTTTTTAACTCAAAACAAGAAATAGTTCCTCACTATTGTGGTTCAGCTTAGCAGCCTCCCCTCCTCCTGTTTATTTTATAATAATTCAGCGTTTTACCTTAGATATGGTGTCGAGTTATTGTTTTAATTTGTCATTATAAAACTATATCCCCAATTATCTGAATTTAATATTTATTTTTTCAAAATTTATAACAAAATCCGCATGTTCAGGATTTTTAAAAAGTGGACAATACCCAAAAGTCAAGTTGGATGGCTTAAGGATAGAGGATCTTTTAAGCGCTGGTTCAACACCAACTTTTTGAAAAACTCAATCCCACAAAGACAAAAGTTTCTTCCCAATCTCCCACACCTCCTTTCTATGAGGCGGAGCTAAGTATCTTGTGCCCGTTGTTGGAGTTGCAAAAGCAACCACATTCAGAGGCCAGTTTTCTCTTGGCACATACTCATCCTAAAAAAATAATTTAAAGCCATAACTCCTTGATTATGTTATATTATTAAGCTCTGATGATTTGGGGACAGACAATTGACCATTTGAAGTGGTTAGCTAAATTCCAACTTCCTCTGTCACGTGAGACATGGGAAATCTTAATAAAGCTGAATAAAAAAACTTCTCTTTACCTAAGTTATACCCATATTAGAGCTCACTGATCAGGGTCCACCCAGGGCGCAACACTCTCAGGGGCTTATTTTGCTTTTCTTTTAATTTGAAGGCACTAAAACAGTTAAACCTCCTAAGTTTACTCCTAGTGTATTTTCTTCCCCAATGCGGTTTTCCTACAACGGTTATACCAACATGCAAATGAGTTGGGGGAGGCAGAAGCTAGAGTACATGAGACAGAACAAGGGGAAGAGTTATATGAAGATGAACCATGTTAGGAAATTGATAACGCCGAAAATTCCAATGGGCAAGATAGTGATCAAGATAGATCCTAACGCACCAGCTATTATCTTATCATGGCTCCCTGTGACCAGATTGAAGCTAAGCGCCAGAAGAATCCAGTTTATGAAGATCTGTCAGAGGTGCAGTCCTCTTCTGATCCCCCACCCCTGAAGAAGATTCTTTATCTTATGCGCAAGCAGCTATACCTACTCAGTTTTGGCCACAACCTGAGATAAGCCAACTATCTCCTATGATCGAACAACTAGAAAATTCATGTGTCCCTCAATAATTTTGAAATGTATGCTGTGCTCACTTTATGTTATATATTCAGATTACAGTGGGACAGCTGAAAGTCACTTAAATGCCTCAGGGACACTGGTGCAACTGGAATCTTATAGACCTGAAGGTAGTGCAGGCTTTGGATATACCAGTTACGATTAGGCCCCTAGTTTGGGTGCTTCCTGAGTCCCTATGCTCACACTTCCGCTTTTTAAGCCTCTTAAGTTCAGAGCACACAAACTCTAGTTTGTAGCTCACTTCTCAGCTATCTTTAATTTGCTGTGCCCAGTGATACTGGGGTTGGTTAAAGGTGCCGCCTATTTATAAAGCATTAGTTTGGTACAAAACATGTTGGCGTTTACCACACATACCTACTCAGGGGAAATTTCCTTGTTACTCACTTTGGTCACAGGTAAAGCCGTGGCAGCAGTAGAGTACTCTGCCTCAGATGCTTTATCTGACCTTCCCAATATGCCGCAAATCTTAGAACCTTACAGTGCTGTGTTTAACTTTGGACATGCCAACCACCTTCTTAAATATTCATGATTTTGATCTGAACTTCCAGTTGACAGTTGATCTCATAAAAATCAATTACCCGTTGTACCCATACATGGCGCAGGAGGATTAAGCTCTATACGTTTGGTTTGAGGATATGGTGGCTAAAGGTCAAATGATTAAAAACCTTTCCCGTGTCCTCACCAGTAGTTTTTGCACAGAAATCTGACGGCACTCTAAGACCCTGCGTGGATTATGGCCACTTGAATAACGTCACAGTTCCAGATCCATATCCTCTTCCTTTACAGGCTGCATTTTCTAATTCAAAAGTCTTCTCTAAACTTGTCCTGGTTAATTCATTACATCAAGTGCAGTAAAAATCTGAACAGGAATGGCTGACTGTTATTCAGACATGGTATGGAATTTATCAATTGAAGGTTATGCCTTTAGGCTTAAAAAATGCCAGCAGTATTTTAGCGTCACATTGATGATGCTTTGGGGATCTCAGGTTCCCTTGCGCAATAACATACATTAAAGATATTTTGATTCACTCTCTTAACGTTGAACAGTATAGTAAAGATTTAGTGGATGTGGTGGAAGCCCTACATCAGGTTGGATTAGTGGCAAAGCGTTTTAAATGTGAATTTTACAAGGACAAAATACAGTTTTTTGGAAACCTTGCTTTGATTTGGTCATTCTATTTAACCTTTAAAAATAGATGCTATTCGCTCATGGCCTTCTCTTGTGACACAAAAGCAGGTATATAGCTTTTGGGATCAGTCACCATTTTTAAAGAAGCTTTCCCCTGCTATCTCCGAGCTTACACCCCCTTACACCCACTCACTGAAAAGAATACTCCTTTTGTTTTAACCCAGAGTGACAAAATGTTTTTGGCAATAAAAAAGTAAAGCTCCACACCCGTTTTGAATCATACTGATGAATACAAGCCTTTTTTAGTGGTTTTATGACGTCTCAGGTAATGCAGTGAGCGCCGTCTTGTTGCAATAACATGTGATGAAAGAACACCATATGGCTTAAAATTCAGGGTAAAGTGTGCAACTGAGCGTAATTAGGCTCTATATGATAATGAGTTGGCTGCTGCTGCTTGGTCCCTGATGCATTTACGGTACCCTTAAAAGAAGCCAAGAATACAGTAGTGGTGCACAATGACCACAAATTGCTTATTTACTACCGCAAGCCACAATAGCTGGTCCACAGTTAAAATGGAACTCATTTGACTTTTCTCTCTCATTGCAATCACTTTTGCAACTTATTCAATTCAAGTCTGATTCTAGTTTGATAATCTCACAGAGGAGATTAATCTGCGCCCATGTCAGGGAGCAGTTGGGCAAGTAAGGTAAGAAGAGCAGATGGTAGGCCCGCGGCCTCAAACATTTGAAAACGCCCCAGAGAAACCAGCGGAATAGAAAAAATATAAAAAACTGGCGGTTACTATTTCCCCAGAAATCCTCACTTGGCAAGTGCGATGCAACCAGTACATCAACACGCCGCACTCCCAACCACTCTCGTTGGTGGACTAAGGAGTCTGTGTGTTTCTGAACATCCAACAAACAGCTCTATGGGAAAATTTTGTGGGGATGTGCACACTTTTTCCTGACCACGGTGTACATTGCACCTCGCTCCATGTCGCGCGGTTGGCTGGACCTCAGTTTTGAAAACAAGGAGGCAGCAGACAAAGCTGCTGCGGTACATGTAGTGATTGACTTCCCCAAAGGGCAATGGGTCATCGAAACTAAACGCACCAGATGGACGAAATCCAACCAAATTATCCTGATGTTTGACTTTTTGCCTATTACAGTAAAACGTGCCATTTTTGAGCAGCAACTGAAAGATGGTCTCACCGTTTACAGAAAAATACAATCTTTTGAGATGTAACGCTTTATGCTGATGCCACACCTGTGCACTGGCAAAGCCATCGCAGCTCTGACCCCAACTGAGGAGATCGAGAAGGACCTAAACCAGATCCTGCAATCACATATATCAATATTGAAGGGCATACCACCCACCCTTTCTGGGTAACCGTGGACAGCGCGCCCCCCATCTGCACCCACTGTGACGCGTTCAGCCATAAGGCACATGCATGCCCCACCAAGGAGTGCATCACATTCCAAGAGCACCCCTTGGCGGCCATGGCCAGCGGAGAGGTGCACTACGAACCAACTGTAAGCACCAAAGAGGCTTTCCCGTGGGGAGCACAAGGTTGCTACATACTGGTAAAGCCTATTTCCCCGCAAGAGCGGAAGAAGGCCAAGCAGGCCCACAGGGCCGCGGCCAAGGAAGCGGCCAAAGTCACCACTGCCATCCTCACTCCCAACGCCAGGAGGACATTGAAACCTTTGTGGTAGAAGCAACTTGGAAGTCCATCAACCAATCAGATTGGGAAGCCCATGCTGATTGGTCCACCCAATCTGAGGATCCAATGTGCGACTCAATTTCACCCAATCTTTGCAACCAAGCTCTGGTCATAACTGACTTGGTTTCCAACCTACCTGAAAATTTTTTTTCGGCACAATGATGGTGCACTGAACTCATCCGCACTGCAAAAAATTTGTTTGACGTTAAGGAAACAAAAAGTGAAGGCAAAAGCCAATGAGAAACTTTCTGCTAAAATCAACAAAACTACTAATAAAGCGTTGCTGCAAACACCCACGCTGCCATGAAGGCCCATGGGGATCTAGAGGAGGCTAGTGGGCCTGGGTGCCCACCCCCTCACACCTAAGGTGCAATAGGGGAAACCTTCACTTTAGGGATGTTGAATTTAGCCGGACTCAAGGCCTCGCCATCCTGGGCTAGTGTACTGAGATTTTTACAAAAAATTTATCCATGGATATCCTGGCCATCCAGGAGTCCCACTGTCCGCAAGGTTCTGAGGATGCTTGGAAAACCATGCTCCTCCCATCCCTATCCTTTTGGTCAGAGCACTGTGGGGTGCTATTTTGGAAAAACAATTTTTTCAATTTTTATCATCAGAATCCTTCCTCATTGGCTGAGTCCTCTTTGTCACTTTCTTGTGGGCTGACGTGGCACATGCTATCGTCAACATCTATGCCCCAACCTGTGCACGAGAATGTCAGGAATTTTTCTCATTGGTCAAATCCCTCCTGTTACCCCCAGACCCTTTTGTAGTTGGCGACATGAACTGTTGGCTAAACACACCCACAGACTGTTGCCCTTCCTCCTCCCACGCCCCCCAGGGGTCACGTAGAACTTCGCGTTCTAAAGGCCACCCTTGGGTTAATGGATGCGCTGCTGCGGTGAGCCCACTGCTTAAAAACATGATGTGACCCCACGTCCACAATGGCCAATTAAGGTCCATGACCTGCATAGACCTTATCCTTACACTGGCAAAATTCCAACCCCACATTTCCCACTTCAAAACAACAAAAATTGAATTCTCCAACCACCGGCTGGTCTCAATAACCTACCACCTACCTGTCACAGTGGCTAAGGCCCCACATTGGTGCAAACTCCACCCTCCCAAACTTGCGTCGCCAGGATTTTCCACTTGGGTGGAATCAGCTCCTTGGAAAAAGAGTTTGTTACACCATTTTGCGTGGACCCCATCTCCACATGGGCAGCCTTCAAAGAGGATACTATCCGCCACTCTCGCCATCTCTCCTCCTGACGCTCATGAGCCACATTGGCCATCATCTCGCGTGCTCTGGCAGAGTTGGCAAACCTGGAGTCCAACATCCCAGCTACAGGATACAGCCCTGCATGGGGCTGGAAGTGGGCAGTGGCACCACCCACCTCAACGCGCTCAAAAGGCAACACAAAAATTGGGTTTGTGTTCAGTACAGGGACAAACGCATTACAGAGGGCGACAAGTGCACCGCATATTTTTATAAAAAAATTTTCGCACAACGCCAGAGCGTGCTCTGCACACAGGTGCAAAGATCAGATGATTCCATCACGGATACGCCAGCTGAAAAGGCAATCAAAACACAAAAGTATTACTCCAAGTTATACCAATCTGATCCAATTCAGCCAGCTGAAGTGGCGGAATTTCTTGACCAAACCCACATCTGCACTGTTTCCCGATACCTGGAAATAATGAATTTGATTACTCCAAACAAATTATGGACAGCCATCCGTGGTGCGCCAAACCAAAAATGCCCAGGCCCAGATGGCATTCCATATGAGTTCTACAAAAAATATTTCAAATATATATCCCCACTTCTGCTTGCCTCACTTAACCAAAGCCTGTTGGAAATGCGCCTCCTACCAGGAGGACAAAAGGCCTTCACCGTCACACTCTTCAAGGAAGGGGACAAGCTAGACTTAGCCAACTGGCGCCCCATTTCTTTAACTAACATGGATACTAAAATTTTAACAAAAATCATGGCTAACCGTTTAGGGACTGTAGCATCTTCCACCATCTCCCCAGAACAATTCAGTTTCATCCCCAGAAGGTCGATTTGGGATAGCGTGCACTCTGTGGCTAAAGCATGCCAGTCCACAGCCTCTGGGGCACTTGTATTCTTGGACCAACAGAAGGCCTATGATAGAGTAAACTGGGAATACCTCAGGGCCTGCCTCCATCAATTCCGCTTACCCCCTTGTTTCATTAACTGGGTGATGTTGCTCACGGAATCTGCAACAATGGCAGTACGCGGCCCTGGCTTCCTAACGGAAGTAGTCCGCCCTCAAAGGGGCTTGCAACAAGGGGACCCCCTCAGCCCACTCTTATACAACTTCAGCCTTGACCCACTACTTCAAAACGTGAATGCCTAACTCACTGGGGTCTATGTGCCAGGACTAGCCCCAGTCAAGATGATGGCGTTTGCAGATGATTGTGTGGTCAGGGTGTCTAATAATCAAGATGCACGCGCTTGAAGCTCTCATCCAGGAGTATTCCCAGGTAAGTAACGCTGCACTGAACGCTTACAAAACCGAAATTATTCTCCTTGGTCAGTATCAAACCTGCTGGGCCCCAGCAACCAGTGCCCAGCCCAGCCCATCTGCTCGCACACGTGCTCGCCCTCCCAGCTCACCCCACACCACCCCACTTGTTCTCCCCTTCGCGCCACGCCCTACCATTGGGCCAGTCCGCCATCTGGGCGTGTGGGTGGAGGCAGGCAGGTATGCATCAGCAGTAATGGAGAGTCATATTCTAGACAGCTTGATGAAGCGCATTGCCACCCTCAGAGCCCACCCTACTTCCCTTACTGGCAGGGTTGTTTTAGCCAACTCTATGCTCCTCTCCAAAGTCTGGTTTGGAGCCCACGCCATCCTTTTCTCCCCAAGCTTTTTCAAATCCTTGTATGCCCTGCTGCAAGGATGGCTTTGGTCAGGCCGCCCACCACCAGTACGGCTAGAGGTCATGTTTGGCCCTCATCATCATGGAGGCATGGGCCTTCTTGACTTTAAAGCCCATGCTGCCAAGATCCTGGGCACCTGGATTGCGGCTGTCACCGCCCCTACGCTCCCCTCCCAACACTGGTCCCGCGCGGCCTTCTTCAACTTCTCCCGCGCCTTGGGCCTCAACAATCCAAAAAACCCTCACTCCCTGATGAAATACCTGGCTTCACACCCATCGGCCACAGGTCCTCACGGGACTAAAACCCACTACAAACGAATCCTCCTCTCCATGCAGAGCGCTGAGTGGAGAATTTGTATTAGCGGACACACAGCCCAGAGAGGCCGCCCCTCTCCTCAGTTCACACAAGAGGTACAGGGGCTACCCATCCAAGATGGCGTGATCCCCACACGGCCCCATGTCCTATCCAGGGTGGACTACCTGGACATGATGGACATCCCTTACTCCATTGAGACCCAAAAAACTATCTGGAAATACTCACACCATCCTCTGTTGCAGCCTCAAATCCATTCCCATGTGTGGCGCTGCCTGAGGCGGGTGTACCGTACAGCTGAGCGCATTAATGCTTTACACTCATCCTGCGTCGTGTGTGGCCAGTATGGAACGCTGTTCCACCGCCTGGAGAAGTGTCATACTCTAAAGTGATATGGCGCGAAGTTTAACGTCTGCTGGGCCAGGATCAAACACATCCTTGCAGTCTGTCAAGAGATATGTCTGCTTTATCAATGGCCTCCCCCCTTCCACCCTCCCCCATGCTCTGGTGGTTTCAATCGCCATGTGGACTATCCACACGATTGTCTTGGATGCCATCGCAGGCTCCACCCCCACCCTCCCAGAAGCTGTCCACAGATTCCGGTCTCATTTGGTGGACCACTTTCAGGCGTGGATGTTTGGATACCTCCCACCGCGTCGCCGACAGCTGGTCTCCTCCTGGTTCCCAGATTGGTTCATCAAATCAGACCCTTTCCACCACACGTGTTCAATTGTGGCTACGGCCCCTTCACACGTTCCCTCCCCCTTCCCCATAAGTGGCGTTCACGCTGGCAACAAGTGATAGCATTGCTTCTCTGGGGTGCAATCCCTGTTACTAAGTTTTGTCTCTTTCAGGTTACATTTGGAAGTGTCCATCCCATGGTCGGCCTTCCTCGCAATAAATTCAATTTTTCAAAATGTAACTCAGTTGGATCTTTTGAGTTTTGATTTCAAGTATAAGTTTTTCAAGGGTTCCGCACATAATTTTCCAGACATTCTTAATTGCAACACTTCAATTAGCATTTTTTATTTAAGACTTATTATTAGTTACAGTAATCCCACCTGAGCAAGCCATAAAACCTTCTTCCCCAGCTATAGCCGCAGTAGCTCCTTCCACTCCGCTTAACAAACCTAAACCCAAACCCCAAGTTTCCAAACCCAAAAGTACCGCCGCCACTATTGATCCTGCATCTTAAGTAGAAGCTACCACTCCCACTCAAAATCTCGCCACTGAAGTGCTCTCCCTTGAATGATGTGTTGGCTCTGCAAGTGGTTGATGCTAAAGGTCTTAACCTTATGCCCAAGATTCTTGACGATAGAACCCCATATGGATGGTATTCCCATAAGGATATTATAATTTACTCCGTGACAAAGTATGGGTTCCTCATGCCCTGAAACCCGCGTAATAAGGGAACATCATGATCCCCCACCATGGGGCACCATGGCGTGAAAAAATTCACTATCTAATAAAGCTTGGTTATGATTGGAATGGCTTTACAAAAAATGTTTCTGCGTGTATTGAAGGTTGATTAACGTGCGTCCGCTCCAAATCTTATTGTACAAGGAGAAATGGGCTCCTCCACCCCCTTCAACAGGCGTAAGGACCATGGGCCTCAATTTCAGTGTATTTTATAGTGGGTTTGCCAGTGTAACAGGCATATGGTGCAGTTATGGTGGTGGTGGATCGCTTTTTAAAGTATGACATCATCATCACCTGCTAGACAACTTTCTCATAAAAAGAGATAGCACGTCTGTTTGTATCTCATGTTTTTTCTTATTTTGGTCTACTCATGAGGTAATCAGTGATATGCCTTAGTTCACCTCAAGGTTTTTGAAGGCATTGTGTGATATGTTGAATATCAAGTCTTTTATAGATCATCAGCTTACCACCCTCAATCAAATGGCCAAACTGAATGAAACAATTAGTTATTAAAGCAGTATCTTTATTGCTATGCTATTAGCTTCCAGGATATATGGGCAACAGATCTTTTCCTGCCAAGTTTTTGTACAAACATTCCTTACTTTCGTCCACAGGTCTATTCATATGTATGCCAACTTAGGCTACAATCCAGTTTTCACCCTTGGGCCAAAATATTTGTAGTGATATCCCATCTGCGGACAGCTTTGTTAAAAATATCCAGAAAATACACCTCCAGGTCTAACAGCAGTTGACTGAATCCAATAATGACTCAAAATGGTTTGCTGACAAAAAGCACCGTTCAGCTTCAGATTTTCTAATAGGTGACTCCTAGAATTTGCATCTTATAAGCCATTACATAAGTTTGCTTGTAAGCGGGCAGTGACCTTCCCTATTTCCTAGATGCTAAATAACGGATCCTTCCATGTGGAATTGCCCTCCCGCTGTAGAATCCACAACTCTTTTAACGTCTCCTCTTTATCCCCATCTAGTGGCCAGGAGCCTGTAGAGGTAGAGCCATCATGGTTGATGGTGCTCCAGAGTTTTAAGTGGATAGAACCTGAACTCTAGGGGAGTCAAACGCAGTTTGCAGTCTTGAAATGTGGAAAGGGTTCCAATTTTATAAAGATAGTTGAGCTCCATAAAAAGATTGCAAAAAATGTCAAAAACTTATTGCTGAGTTTCACAAGGCCAACCACAAGGCACCCTCACTTTCCCTTCCCCAGAAGGATACCATGGCGGCCATTAAATTTTCCACCCCACACAAGAACTACGCCTTTACAAAGGCCCCTTGAGGGATTTTAGACCATGTCCTTTTAGGAAAGGAGCATGTATTTATCTTGGCTCCAGCTTTTAAGCTAAACAGTGTCATGAACTACTTTAGGTCAAAAAAGGGGTCAAACCCCAAGTCTTAGCCCCTAACACAGATCTCTGACCTAGGGCATACCCTGGATGGGAGATGGGTGGTTTCTGCTCCCACTGCCTGCCACATGCCTCTCATTCATCTGTCACTCAATCTAAACTCATCCAAGTGCCAAAATCCGAAAGTTTTTTATTAACTGAAATCAAGCAATTTTTGTATTATTTGAAAAATTAAAGATACTCGCTGCCATGGCCCCCATTCGCTGTCCCCAACAGAGGGCCGACTAGAAGTCATTCTGAAAGGGGAGAACTCACCATCATGCCAAATTTGAGCAAAAGTTCAAGAAGAAAAGGTTGAAAACAAGAGCATGACACTCCATTCTAAAATTGAAAATTGAAATTGGACATTCAGAAGTTGCAAAAACATCCTGAGAAAAACTTGGAAACATCAACTGATGCTGTCAATGAAAAATTGGGTTCAAAATCATCAATTAATGATCTCAAAACTGGAAATCGTTCCTCAAGTTTGTGGTTCAGCCTAGAAGCCTCCCTCCCCCCTGTTTAGTTTAAAAATTCAGCGTCCTACCTTAGGTAGGGTGTTAGGTTATTGTTTTGATTTATCATTATAATAAACTATATCCTCAATTGTCTGAATTTATTATTTATCTTTCCAGAAATTTATTTAAAATCCGCGTGTTCAGATTTAAAAATTGTGGACAACACCCAAAGTTCAGGTTGAATGGCCTCAAACATAGATGATCTTTTTAGCGCTGGTTCAACACCAACTGTTGTAAAGCTTAACCCACAATGACAAAAATTCCTCTTCAATGTCCCACACCTCTTTTTAATGAGACGCAGCTGAGTAGTCTGTGCCTGCTATTGTGGTTGCTAACGCACCCACACTTATAGGCCAGTTTTCTCTTGGAAAGTACTCATCCTAACAGTCCTATACTTGAAGCAAACATTAATTTTGATCCTCTTGGATTAGCGGTATTGAGCATCTTAAAAATGAAAGCCCTAAGCTGGTTATCACTACAGGGGGCACACCATCACTTACTAAAACCTTCATCTATTTGATTGTACCCCAGAAGATAAAACATTTAATATCTTAATCTGCTGGGTGCACAATGGCTTAGTGAAGATGAAGATCAAAAGGAAAGTTTGCCCTTATCTAATTTTATGAGTACAAGAACAGAAAATAGAAGATTTAGAATTCTGACGCATTTTTAGATTTCAAAATGAGTCTAAAGATTAAACCCAGGGTGATTATAGAATAAGGGGAAAAGCCAGCCATAAAAGGGCATTCAATGTGGACAGAAATTTTATAAATTTATACAAATAAAGTTCTCTCTCAGAGATGTAAAATTCAAGTGTAAACCTTAATTATATTTCATATAGTTTGTACAGCTTGCACTATATCATATTGTGCACTTATTAGGAGTCCATAAAGAGGAGCTTCATTAACACATCAATACCTAAAGGGCGTTAAAGTTGGCCTATTAGAAGATATAATATTGGCATTACAAGATATCTGGATATACCCAGACAACTTTAGATAAATCATTCCTATATCATCCAACTCCATACCAAATGGGGACCATTGGTTCCAGAGTTATCAAATATAAGTAGAAAGCTATGGGATTTCTTTGAAAGGCTCTTGCAGGATCAAATGAGAAGACCCAGAAACAGCTGGAAACTTTTCCCAGATAGCTTCAGAAGTAAGATGCCACAGCGCTTGGTGAAATTACTGCTCACGTTTCTACTAGTTGATGTAATGAAGCTGAGCAGAAAAATCACATTGATAACAACAGGAGCTTGGGTATAGCTGATTGATAATTTTGAAGTCCACAAAAAGCTGGAAGCTCATTCAGTGTCACAGAAGATTATTAAATGAGTAGCTGTATTGATAATGATCTGGTATCCTGCACACCCAAGTGGCTACCCACTCAATTGTCAAACAACTTATCAAATTAAAGAGCGTGTTAAGGAACAAAGCAGTTAGCTGAGAGGTCTCTAAACAGATTTCTCGCCATCTCAATGATGCTTAATAGCGCTGGAACTCCATCATGTAAGAATTAAAAGTCAAAATGGATAAAAGTGAGAAATCGCTGAATGCCAGTAAGTGAAAGAGGACTTAAACCTGCGTAATTCTTGTTAAAATATGAGAAAAAAATTAACAGCCTTCTTGCTCTACCAAGCATCTAAAAATTTTTTGTGCTCTCAATATTTGTATTAATAGCCTGGAGAATAATAAAGTTGTTCTTTAAAAATGAATCAAAATTGCTAATGTCACTCCAACTTTCTATTGACAAAATATAACATCATCTTTTTTCATATTAGATCAAACTTGTTGACTCTCTTGACCAAACAAGCAGAGCACTACACATACCAGAATCACTGAACAAGGCGCTTCTGGAGTACAAACAGTCTTAGGTATGTAAGCTATTACCTTCAAAACTACCTTTAAGGACAAGTTTACACTTGGAGAAGGAAGTATTTTATCCTTCCTTTATATAATGAGGCCACAATGGAAGGTGCAATATGATGGTCAAAAGATTAAACATACCATGTCATATTAAAGTCACCTACCTCAGGAGGTTATGGTCCCTCAAACGGATAACTGAATACATGAGAAAATCTGAAAGAAGCACGTATATAGTAATTTATCTCCAAGAAAATTCTGAGTATGAAGAAAAGGCTTTCATGAGATTGTGTTACGCCAAAAAGAAACCCTAGTTATATTTTCAGATCACTTTATTATTGTGGCTTAAACTTGAATGGCCTCAAAAAAGCTCACACTGGATGATGATATATAGCAGCCGTTGTTTTTGTTAGGATAGTAATCCTGCTTGGCTTACACGTTAATTATGTCAAATGAAGCTGTAACTCTGTCCTAGACATTAAAACTCTGCTCAATGTGGTTGATACACACAAGCAAAAAACTGATAGTCTAACAAAACCCATAGTGTCTACCACGGAAGAAGCAAAACTGAAGAATATGGTGGAGATTAAGTGTAATTTTCTGTAATAATACTAATCACGTCAAATATAATTATTTCAAGAAGAAGTCTTCCAACAAAAATTAAAATGGTGATCAGCTTTTGGTCAATTCCTCTAAAGTTGACAAACCTATAGTATCTAACACTGAAACATTGCTATCAAACATTTTGTGTGAGATATAACTTATCTAGTGACTTTGAAAGGTTTATAAAGATACTTGTTATTATACCTGAAGTACACCCGCTGATATAGCCATCTCAAAATGTTTATATTCTGAAAATATCATTAACGCCTGAATCCCAGAGGACACTACTTTAGTCATGTTATCAGATATATAAAAATGATTAAAACATCCAGTGATGCAGACCAGTTCCTTACCTTATTGGTTCAACCCACCTTAAGCATATAAAGTCTATCAGAGATTGAGAAGGAGTATTTAAGACGTCAAGGAAGCTCAATGCAACATTTCACTCTAAAGAGGTTTTGCCCTATATTAGAGTTTCAATAGAAATTATGATAAGCAGGCATTACAAAGGCTACAAAATTATTAGTTCTGTGGATTTAACAAAGATAGACACAAGTGCAATGATGTTATTAGTTCCGTTTCTATAATTGATTCAAATTGGAAATACAGAATCCTGTATGAATAGATCAAGATTGAGCTACTTGAGACAAAAATAGAGGTACTTTATTAGTTAGAAAGAAGGGATATTTATAGTGGTAGAATAAGTAGTTCTTCATGAGGTTTTTAGGACTGCACCTATGGTAAGTTTTTTCCTATTAGATGACCAATATTGCTAATTATTTAGCCATACTTGTTATGGTCAGATCAGATAAGGTTCTTATTAGATAAGACTAGCCTTTTTGTATGTTTTCCCCATTGGATAGCTTAGCATCATCCTTCAGAGGAGGCTGATAACTCTGAAGGGTTGATCGTCAGTCTATCCAAGAATCAGATAACTCTGACGAGGATTTTACAATCTCATTATACTGAGATATTGAATCTTGATCTTGAGTAATTTCGGTCATTGCAGTTGAATCCCCAACAATGCCCACCTCAAGATCTTTGTAGGGGGCACATACTTAGGAAGAAACCTACTATGAACTCTATTGATAACAGTACCAGTATCAATAGCTGTAATGGAGTATTCAATACCCAACAATAAATAATACAGTAAGGAACAGCCCATAACATGTCAAGCTTGTGAATCCTTCCTCCAGGTCTATGATGGTAGAAGAGTACAAGATTCCCAACTTGATATTCTGGTAGCATAGGTCTACTAGCGTTGGTTCTTGTTCCCTCTTTTAAGGTGGGTGCAGCAAGGGAACTTGAAGCTAAAGCTTGTACTCAGATAATTTCATCAGCTAGCCTCCTCATAGCTAAATCAGGAGTTTGTGGGGTAGCATCATCAAGTACAGGTTGTACACTTGAAGATATAATAGGATCCTGACCAAAAAGAGTCTTAAAAGGAGACATTCAAATTATACGATGGTAGCTAACACTATGGGCTAACATCACACTAGTTAAATAGAGATTCCATCTACTAGGATCATTGGAAGCCATTTTTTAAAGAATAGCTACAAGGGTACCATTTGATAGTTCAACCGCACCATTAGTAGAAGGATTATAAAGGGGGCATAAATGACTTATAGGTACCCATTAACCTATTAAGCTCGGATACCACCTGAGAAATAAAGTTTTTACCATTATCCAATAATAGACATTTTGGGATCATGCCTGGTAAAAACTTGCTTAATAATGGAGGACGCAGTAGCCTTAGCAGTGATAATGGAAACTGAGACAGCTTCAATCCATTTGGTAGAATGGTAGATAGATAATATAACATAATGATGTCCATAAGTAGCAGTAGGAAGAGGACCCACCACATCAATACTCATAGTGAAAAAAGGTTCTGAAGGTCCCACAATTCAGTGTTAGTACATCAGCTTTCCACCACATTGTCGTTGACAAGTGAGACAATTCTCCAACACATCGTGTACAGATACAGCATGTTATCCCAGTAACAATGACTTTTCAACCACTGTAAGTTCTTAGCGACAGCTTCATGGCCTAAAGTTTAATAAGCCTCCATAATAATATCAGTCCTTGCTGAGGTCCAAATAAAAGGCAACCATTTAGATCTCAACTTCTTCTATAAGGAACCTTCTTTAACCTGAGTATCCTAAGTTAAGTATTGTAGCTTCGCTATAACATCCTTAGATTCATAATACCAGAGCTCAGGTCTACCAATCAGGTCATAGATACGATCCTCCTCAGCAGAGAATAACGTTATTATAGCAATCAAGAAAGTCCATCAGCATTTTGGTGAATAACTCCAGCGCAATGTTGAATTATAAGTCATAATTCTAGAGCTTTAACGCTCATCTAGCTAAGTGACCATCAGGATCCTTCATTTGTTGCAACTATATTATAGAATCATTATCCGTGATGATTATGAAATGTTTTCCATAGAGGTAAGGGCGAAAATGCTTGAGGGCGGATAAGACTGCTAGGCATTCTCTCTTGGTAATTCTAAGATTGTGTTCTGCCTTAGAAAGAGTTTTACTATAGTACGTGATGAGATCAACCAGGTTGGTATCATGTTGAGCCAGAATGGCCCCAATAGTAATATCACTGGCATTGATAAATAATAAAAGGTTTGGAAAAATTTGGGATGGGCTAAAATTGGTGCAATAACTAAGGCTTGGCGAAAAAGATCAAAAGCTTGCTGCTGCGATTATTCCCATATGAAAGGGACTTCCTTGTGCAATAAGTAAACTAAAGGCTTTGCAATCTCAGAAAAATGGGGGATGAATTGTCATTAATAACCAAACGTCTATAAATACACTTAAATATTGCGCAAGCTTTTGGAACAGACATGTCCAAAATATCTTGTATCTTATTAGATAAGGGTAGATTCATTGCAATTAACTTTATGGCCTAGTAATTCCATCTCCATCTTGAAAAAAGCACACTTAGATGGTTTTAGCTTAGTGAAGCGCGGCGCAACTGGCCAAATACTTCCTTTAAAAGAGCCAAATTCTCGTTTAAAGTGCGAGAGAAAACAGTAACATTGTCTGAGTATACCAAACACAGAAAAGTTTCAAATCCTCAAATAAGCAATCCATGACTCGTTGAAAAGTAGCAGGGGCTTTACAAAGCCCCTGCGGCATATGAGTAGGCTTAAATAACCCTCACTAGAGATTAAAGCGCATTTTTGATGGTCTTCTTGAGCCAGGTCAATTTGCTAGTAGCCACTTGCAAGATCCATAGCTGAAAAGAATTGTGACCCAAACAATAGTCTCAATGAATCATCAATGCGAGGTAGAGGATAAGAATTCTTTTGGCTAACAGCATTGAGCTGCCATTAGTAAATAACCACTCTATGACCCACATCCTTTTTCCAGATGAGTAGAAGAGGAGAAGCCCATGGACTCTTAGAAGGCGTTAGTAGCCCCAAATCGAGGAGTTGCTTCAATTCCACTGAGACCTGAGCCTCTTCAACTTTAAGTTTGCGATAAGGCTGAGCTCAAATAGGGGGAGTATCCCTGGTTTTCACCTGATGTTACACCTCTTTCATTAGCCCAAAATATTCAGGAACTTTGGAAAATATATCCGCATACTCTTCAATCAAAGTCTCAGCTTCATGCTATTGTTCTGGAGTGAGTAAATCTTCAGATTTGATGTCAATTTTAGCAATGATAGGTAGATCTTCCAACCCAAAATCACATAAATCCCCACATCCTGAGATGGATAAAATTTCACTTATAGGAGTAGGCCGCACATAAGCGATGGTATTATTTCAATTTAATCGCATAGGTCAAGAGGTGAGGTTAGTTAGTAAGACTAAAACAGTCCCATTGTAAGTGGGATCAAGGATACCGGGTCAGGTTAAAGCCTCCAAATGAGAAGGATTTCTGTTACTGGAGATCTCTAATACATGATTAGCAGGTACAAATACTTGTACTATAGTATCAATTATGACTTGAGCTTTTGGAGGAATAGTAATCGGATTGTTAGAATATAAAAGCATCCCTTCAGAGGCACAAGCTGATGGAGGTGGAAGTATAGTCCTTGGTCCCAAAATTTGGTACTCAAAATAAATGATAGAAGTGGTATTTTCCAATAAGCAAACGTGTCATTTGAGTTTGCCTTTGCTATTGGGGACATCTTGTACAATTAAAGGCCCTTGGTACCCAGTTAAAGAAAGGTAATTGTCCTTAAGACTGAAAATCGCATCAAAATCAATGAGAAATTTGGTTCCCAAGAGCAGGTCATAGCAGTTATTGTCCAACACTACTGCAGGGGCCAAAACAATCAAAATTCTAAAGCGAATTGGAAGGGAAGAATAAGCTCCTATAGATTTAGTGTATGAAGGACCAGCAGTTCCATAGTCTTGATAATGGTTTAAGTCCGGCGCCACTTTGATATTTTCATAAGTCTGGAAGAGATCATATTAATGGGTGATCCTGTATCAATGAAAGCCAAAACTTTCACCTTAAGCACGATGACTTCCACCCAGGTCAGATCAGTGCCAAAGTTTGGGATTGAAAATACGGATGAACTAAAAAATCAAATTGAACTAGAAGAAGAAACAGAATTGTAAGAAGAAACAGTATCTTTGAAGGCTAATTCATCAGGAATATTAATTTCACCAGGGATGGATATTACATAACAGTCTTTAGTATTGTTAAAAGATTTAGATTGAGGCACAGGAGGTAGGTCAGCACAGGGAGCCTCATGCCCTATGCTGACTTATTTTTTTGAAGCTTCTTCTTGTTTTTTCCAACATTGAGATATCATATGACCCACGAGACCACAATAAGTGCACAGCTCCTTCTTCAGTTTAGGTTTGGGTCTAGGCGGCATCACATGGATATAAGAATGAGGGTTATTAGTGGAGGTCAGGTGTAACACACCATAAGAAATATCCATGAGCACTTATTTGATGTTGAAAATAGATCTGAAATCTTCTTTTAAGTGATTTTAAATGAAGCAGCAACTGAGTGCAAAAACAAACGCACTCATTACAACTGATATGGCAACATCTACAGCAATATGATTGCAAGTAGCAAGAGTATGGGCCTCATTATAGAATCTCTTAGCAAAATCTTGGATTGACTCTCCTCGTTTGATTTGGATACTCATAAAGGCTTGCTTTTGGTTATATAGGATTTGATCACTCTCGAATTCCTTAATAAGGGTGGCTATTCACTTGAACCCACGAATGCAAACTTTCAGGTGAGAAACCATGATTTCTTGAGAATACCAGCTTAGACAAGAGGTAATATGCCATACTTTTTGTTGATACGTCGCCCCATCTCTTGCACAATTATAGACAAATAGAAACAAATGGATGCTACCTTCACCCAGTTCAAACTTACCTAAAAGGTAAATTTGAATGTAGTGGTTTCATTACTCAAAACATGTACAACTGATAACATGACTGGATCAGCTTCAGAGGGTTCAGATTCTGGGATATGAGCTTGAGTGGGAATTTGGTTATCTTGTTGACTTAAATGATTAAGGTCCTCCTGTAAATTTTGAACCCATTGAGAAAGATGATCATTTGCAAGCTGTTTATTTAGGCTAGAAATCTCAGTGATCATCTCTTCCTGCTGGTTCTCAAGTACTCCGCATTTAGCATTAACTATTCAATGGAAGCGTTTAACATTGCAAACTGGTTATCTTGCATAGCTTGGTTAGCATCACATAGACGATGAGCATTATCCACGCCACCCAATAAATTGGTTAAAGAGTAATCTGGGTCAATCAGAAGGCCTTCTAAAAATAAGAAACATCATTGAGCTATGGCTCAGATTTGGGTTTCTAACGCCTGTACACTTGATACTAGTAGTCTCAAAGGTTCAGAATTATGCGTTGGAAGCGAGGATCCAGGGGGACCAGGAGGTCCAGGGGGTCCTTATGACTATCGTGACCTGTAATCTCAGGTGGGCCTTGTCAGCCTGCAGGGCCTTGAGGACCTCATTTACCAGGAGGTCCCAGGGTTACTGAAGGGGAACTAGGTGGCCCCGGAGATCCAGGAGGACCAGCGGGGTTGGGTCCACCTTGTCTGATAGTATCCACAATTTAGACAAGTTGTTAAAGTAACCTGTCGAGCTCTACAAATTGCTCCACATGTTGGGCCCACAATTTTCCCAGTTGTCTCATAATCTCATCCTTAAGGGTAGTGATTCAATAGTGAATAGGGCTAGCGACATCAGCAACCTGTTGAGATACTTCTTTGATGATTTACTCCACAACTCCATTATCAATTCTCACCAAATGGTTATGTAAATTGTTGATTTTCCTTCTATTATCAAGTATGGCTTCCCAATTATCCTAACCGAAGTTGGATGCCATCTCATAAAATGAGGATAATTTGAAATTAAATTGTTGCACCATGATCAACTGGCGTTGGATCTTGAGATGATGCAACCCCAAAATCTGAAGTATGTGATGAATAGCGGGATGTAAGTAATGCCGGAGGTATTGCTCAGTTCTAGCCAAACAAACTTTGGTATGTTGTAACACTTCTCTGTTGTGTAAGTTTATCATATTATTGGCAAGTTTAGACACTCAGTCTCGATTAGGATGGGCAACAGGCTGGATAGCCCCCCTTATCAAGCCTTTGACCATTTCGTCCACATCTGCAGCTTGAATTTGATAATTATTTTGATTAGGGCCCTCAATGGCCAAGTCCATAGAAGCTCAAAATAAAGATTATTGATATTAGCAGAAGGCATCTCCTACCTGTTGGAGTGTACCCATCCAGTAATACACATTGATTCCTCGAAAGAGGGACTTTCTTCACTAGACATATTCATCATCATGAAAGTATGTTTTCACCAGGTAGCCTCAGAAGCAGACCTGGCAGAAAGCATCAGTATTGGAATTTCAATAGAAATTATTATAGGCAGGTGCTATGAAGGCTAAAAATTATTAATTTCATGGCTTTAGTGAAGATAGATACAGGTGCAATGAAGTTTTTAGTTCCATTGCTATAATTGAATTCAATTAGAAATACAGAATCCTGTATGAATAGACCAAAATTGAGCTACGCGAGACAATAATAGAGGTACTTCATTATTTAGAAATAAGGGATATTTGTAGAGGTAGACTTAGTATTTCTTCATGAGGTTTTTAGGACTGCACCTGTGGTAAGATCTTTCCTATTAAATGGCTGATGATGCTGATTATTATTGCCATACTTGTAATGGTCAGATCAGATAAGGTTCTTATTAGATGAGACCGACCTTCTTTTATGTTTTGCCCCATTGGGTAGCTTATCATCATCCTTCAGAAAAGGCTGATATCTCCAAAGGTTTGATCATCAGTCTATCCAAGAATTGGATATCTCCAATGGGGATTTTACAATCTCATTAGACCAATATATCGATTCTTGATCTTCAAAGTTTGGACATTGCAGTTAAAACCCAACACCCTACTACCATATTTCAAAGGAACAGTAACCAAGGTGGAAGTAGTTATTTTGAAATATTAAGTTAAGGCTATTTTGAATACAGGATTTCTGATAAACGTTGTCTCATTATGGCTTATTAATTAGATCAAGCTGCCCTGGAACTCAAATACACCCAGGTTACAGCACCACAGGTTTACTTAACACAAAAGCTATAAGAGCTTACTCCGTTTTAATGATTAAATTTAGAAATTTAATTTCTCAGCTCCTGCAATCACTTTGATAACCACTAAAATTACATACTCATATGGACACAATTTATGATTATTATGAAGGAGTTACTTACTTGAAGGATAGGGTATTTATCTTTCCCAATTATGAAGTTCCCCTTGTGCTATATAGCAATGAATCCAGCAAGAAGTGATATAAGTTTGTCTGGGCTCTGGCAGGATGTGTACCATCCAATACTTTCTAAGAAGGTGTCTAACACCCTATGGCGGGTGCTCCATTGTTCCTGTAGGACAGGGAATCAAACTTACCCTGCATTTCACCACTGAATCTGCCCCGTTGTTTGGAGCCTATTGAGTCCCATCTCCACCAATTTTTCACCTGAACAGGCGTTGTTGCGTTCTGGCCAAAGGTCCATGCACTCCTCAATGCCCTTCTGTGGCCGAACAACCCTGTTTGAGATCTGTTTTTTGAGCAGACCCTACCTAGATGCCACTGATCCCTCCAAGTCATTGCCTATGCTACAGCATTATGGACAATCCACAATTTCTTCCTTTGAGAAGCTTTAACTTACAAGTATTGACCTTCAGCACATGTCTGTCCACTTCCAGGCGCACTTTGAGATGGGTATGTAAGTCTCAACTATGTCGCCAACCATTTCCTTCTCAGTCTCACCGCAGCAAGGCTCTGGCGCACCAACCCCCTTCCCTTTCTTGACGTCTTCTCCCTCCCCTTCCCTCATCTCAGGCTCATAGGATCCCAGGTATTAAATAAACATTGAGAAATCCCTTTTGCGCCAAGACTGTCTAGTTTTTAAAAAAAGAATACTCCAATCTGTTCAGGTACCCTATTTACTCTTTATTTTTACATTCTTATAATTTTGAAAATTATAAAAATCTTTTTGACTCATTAAAAGATGATAGCTACCATTCTATGCTACTAAAGAGGTGAAAATTAAACCATGAGAACAAAGAGTGGTTTCAACCAACATATCCTGAAGATTCCTCCAAACTGCTTATTACAAATCACTAGTGTTGACGGAGTTAAAAGATTATAATGATAGTGTCACCAGGCATCCTTGACCCAGATATCAGCAGCCAATCAAGTTACTTCTTGGAAATATAACAGATCATGAAATCATAATCTCGAAATACCAGGGAATTTTAAAATCTCCAATAAATTCCAAAAAAATTGACAAGGTACATTCTAGTGGAACGTAACTTGCTTTAGGTCTATCCAACAATAACTTAATATAATAATACCTCAAATTAAAATATTCAATAAAATGAAATCAGGAGGAACTTAGGAAGGTGAATCAGCTAATTGAAGATTATTAAGACATTTTCATGTTAGGCGTTAATTACAATCATGTAAAAATTGGTTACACAGTATTGATGTAGACAATCCAAGTCTAATATGCTCAAAGCCATATAGAAAGTTGAAGGTAGAAAATCAATTATGAAGACTAAGATAAAACAAATATTGGATTTCAGCTTACTTGTGCCTTCCCAGAGTCCATGGCCTTCCCCATTATTACTCATAAATAGGAAAAAGATGGTTAAAAAATAATGAAGGACTACAGGAAGCCAAACAGCTACACAAAGAAGGACAATTATTCTATTTCATAGGTAGACAATGCTCTGGCCTGACTTTACTTCTAGAATTTCTTTCCACAATTTACCTCAACAGTAAATACTTTCAGATTGACTTATTTCTAAAAAGACCAAGAAAACATCGCCTTAATATTCATGGAAGTATTATTTCAACCACCCAGCTCTCCAGAGGTTATGTAATTCAACTGCCTCATTCCAAAGATATGTATCATATTGTGCAAGGTCTCAAACTGAGATGTGTGATTGTTTAATTAGATGACATAATGGTGTTTTCAAATCTTTACCAATCATCCTATTCATATCGAGTCAGTATTGAATTATTATGAGTAAGTAACTGTTGATATTTTTAGGAAAATTCAAAGGCTGGGTCCTTTGAAGGCTATGCGATTATTGGTTGGTAGTGGCACCAGTGGAATATCCTAGTAGACCTTGGGTCCCTAGTACAATCTCTTGACAGATTAAACTTCGTCAAGGCAAACTCTGCTACTTTGAGAAAGCAAAAGTCTCTAGTACTAAACTAGGCAAAAAATTTCCTATGGAAGTGAAAAGGTCCATTATTTGTTACCATTCTAGCGCTTTAATAGGGCTAGGGAAAATAGGGAATAGGTGAGAATATGTAATAATTGCCTAAGCTTGCCATAATGTGCAGTTGATGTGAAGTATCCTGCATATTTCTTTATAATCTTTAAATTTAAAAAAGTTGATTGGTTAATGCTAGAGGAGTCAAAACTAATAATAATTTTGGGCCTTTAGCCTAACAAAATCATCAATTTAAATTTAAATTTATTTAAGGTAAGCTGACTGGGGGATGGAAATTACCAATAAAAAACCTAATAAGTGAACTAAAAACACAAACCAAACGCCCTAAATGAGTGACGAGACACCAAAATAAAAGTAAAATTAACCTACCAGGTGTAGCAGCAGTGAACCGTTTATCCCACCATGGCAGAGGGGGAGGGGGGATTAGGTGGATTATCAGTTTCATCTTCACCATTGAAGAAACAGATCAAAGCTGAGAGCAAGGGGGTTGGGGCATCCGCAAGATGTGGGTTGGGGTAAAATAGATAATACAAAATCATCAATAAAAAAACTAATATAGAGTTAATGGTAATTTCAGACCTTTGGCCCAAGGGTGCATTGATTGGTAAACTATTGCTTAAATATAAATTTATTAGATAGATAAATTGGTCAACCATTTGGGAACCCAAAGTTGAGGCTTTACTCAAATTAGGGAAAAGCCTGAAAGTGCCTCTCCAAGCCTCAACTGGGGGACAGTTGCAAGGCCTGGGTTTAATGAGGGCAAACCCAACTTGGCTAGAGCAAAGTTGCTTCAGTCTGACTTGCTTTATTAGGGACAAGGATTTGGGTTGGGTTGGTCTCAAGGTCCAAATTGGGTAGTTTGGAATTTAGATGAAGTCAGTGGCCATATTAATAGTTAAAGCAAGAAATCAAGTTTGGCTCAATGATGCATTTTGGATTGCTAATGCAAATTCTAGTTCCATGTGGCGGGCCCCATAGGGTAAATTTGAGGATCAACCATCTACTATGCAGTTGTTAAATTACTAGAGTAAATCGCCTGGCCAGATTAAAAATCATTTAGTCCATCCAATTGGGTGGATTAGTTGGTTTTGATTTTTTGGCAATAAGTGCGAAATTCTAAGATGTTAGTAAAAACCAACTAGTAATGAAATGTTTAGAACTAGACAAATTGGTAAATGGGTGTGGAACGGATATTTATAATTTGGATCAACTGGGACAAGAAACTCCCTGTACTACAAAGAATCTCATTGGGAGAGGTGAATTAGTTGCAGCAACCCCTGGTTTGACTGTTTTAAGAAATTATTTTGACTTTGCTAAGACTCAGTAAGGAAATACACCTCAGATGTGGAGGCCCTGTTACCAGTTTTGCTGTAAGGGTGGTTTTAGAATACAGCGTGGTATAAATAAATGGTGAAAGAGTGCGCTTTGGCCTCAAGGCCACTTAACTCAGCTAACATGAGGGATTTGTCAAGATTTTTGTTCACCTCACCCAAGAGGAATAAAGGTGGACCTGAGAAATCTTGTTCAGCTAACTTGTCAGATCAGCTGTAAGTCTCAATATTGAGAAACAGAGCGGGTAGGCATTAAGTTGGGTTGGATGCTTCATTTGGCTCATCAAGAGTTAGCAACAAAGCTGCACAATTAAATTTGGTGTTTACTTGTTTGGCTTCAGTAGCTTTGTTTCCAGAACCAAAACAATGAGGGGCATCGGCGCAGAGGAATGGAGAGGGAACTAAAGCATTTGGGTTGGCTGTTTCATTGGTTAACTTTGGAAAGAGTTTCACCATAAATAAAAATGGCACCAAGGATTTTGGGTTGTTCATTTCAACTTCATTGCGATGAAGTTGAGTAGCTTTGGCACAGAGAACAGAGAAGGTAACTGAGGCATTTGGGTTAAATGCTTTTGATTCAGCATCAGAATTGCACAAAGCTTCAGCTCAGAGAACTGGAGATAGTTTTGGGTCACTTGGCTTGATTAAACTGATTTCATCTTTGGAAATAGTATTAGATATTTCCTGTACATCTTAGATTTGTTGTATCTGCTCCTTACAGTGTGAAGCTGCCACAATGATTTCTAATGGGGAGGTGGGGTTTTAGCATCACGTCCAAATTTGTGAACTACTTTGTTAGCTTGACGTCTGCTTTTGCTGATACCTTATTCAATCTTCTGATAGGCAGGCGTTCAATTAATAAATGTATCCTTTACTCAATAAAGTCTTAACAAGATCATTTGGAGCTAGGAAAGATGGTAGGACACTCCTTCCAACAGTTTTTGGTAGTACTGTCGTGCTAAATTTAATTAAAGAATTCTGGATTTTCGGCTGATTGAATGACCCTTTAGTGTGCACTCATATTATTACTGGTACTGTTTCTTGTTGTATGCTTTCAACAGATAGCCTTGGAAAGTCCCTGGCAATATCACCAGTGTTAATTTTTTAAGCTTATTTAAAGGCTGTGTCCTTCAAATGCTACAAAATATTAATTGCTAGTAGCACCAGAGGTATCTCTTAGTAGAGCTTATACCCCTAGGTCAATCTAATGATAGAATTGGCGTCTTGAAAAGTAAATCTCTGCTACTTTGAGCAGGCAAAAATCTCTAGCGTTAAACTAGACAAAAAAGCCATTTAAGAATAAAAAGGTCTTACTTGTTATCACCCAAGCATAAAAAAGGCTAGGAAAATAGTGGCTAGGCGAGAATAGAGAGAAATACCTAAGCTTATAAGAATGGGGTTGTCATGGCGATTTATTCCAAGTATTTCATTGGAATATTTAATTTCTTAAATGGAGATTGGTCAATTCTAGAGGAATCAAAACTAAAATCTAATTTTGGGCTTTTTTTAACACTAGTGGTGCCCAACCCAAAAAGGGGATCCGTCAGTCATCTTTATTTGCAAATGGTCTAAACAAAGGGATTATTAGAAATAAAAAAATCCTAATATGGCACCTCAGCTAACAGCCTAGGAAGCCATATCAGAAGGTAAGAAAGTTTTGGGGAAACTTTTTGTCCAGCACCCGCTTTAGCTGGCAGGCCCTGAAGGACAGCATTGGGATGGGAGCATCATTGACATGGGGCATAAGGATGTATAGTTGTGGGTTTTCTTCGTTTATGAGGCCAATGGTATCCACTGCCTCAACGTATTGAGTAAGTTGATGCTCAGCGAAATTGATGAGAGCTGTCACACAAGAGAATGACTTGATGAAACAGCATGTTTTGGGATAATAGGGGTCAATAAGTAAAGTTTTTGCCGCATAAATGCAAGCGCGTCTTGCACCAAAAGTGAGCTCCTCAATTTTGTACTTTGCATCTTCCCCAAAATCATGGGGAAAATTGGGGATAGGAATACCCTCAACAAGGGGCTCCATCGCCCCATGAAGTTGCTGGTGAAGTAAGGTGTTGGCAGGGTTATCTGAAGCATCAACTTCCATTTTATTGGTATTCTTATAAAATTGGAAAACCATTTATAGGGTGAAACTGGCAGGGACGCAATTTGGGAGGATTAACGAAAAATTCCTATAAAGCAAAATCTGGATTGACGTGGTATGGCCATTTGTCCTCATGAATCCATTCAAGAGCCTAGAATGGATTGGATTCAGCCAGCACTGGGCCAGCCACCGGAATTGGGGTAGTGGCAGGAGCTGATTGGCCACATGCTGTTGACCACGGCAACTCAGCTGAAACTGGGTCAGCCATTGACTCAGGATTTCATAATCCAGTAAAATCTTGAGCATTACTTTTAAGATTTGAATTTTATTGGCTGCCACTTTTGAGCAGTGCAAAATTGCCCCAAGGTTGGGGGCAGGAGGATTGAGCCCATTATAAAAATTGGGGCAAGATGGCCATAGGCCCAACACCCAAGGGATGAGTGGCAGAAGCAGTGGAAGCGGAAACTGTAGGGCACTTGCACTTCAAGTGGTCAAGCTCATTGCACAAGGAGCAAATGGCGCAGCTGTCTTTGACACATGCCCATAATAGGTGATCAGTGGTGGGTCTGATCACCATGCAAGAGGGGGGAATTGCAAGATGGGTTTCATGATGAAATGTGTAGGTTGTCACAAAGGCGCGAGGCCCTGCCAGATGATCTTCCCCATTTGGAACCACTAACTGCAAAACGGGGTCTTCGCCATAACTTGCTAAACCCTCCATAAGCTTGTAGTGGAGGCGTTTGGGGTAGAGATGGGAGGGTAACCCAGCAAACTGGGCCACCAAAGTGGCCTCATTTGGGAGCCAGGTTCAAATGGTGGGAATGGGAATTTTTTAAAAATGATTTGCAGCTTGGCTGCTGCCAATGCATCATCTTCTGAACAGAAGCTGAGATTAAAGTACCCACAAAGGGGTGGAATTCAATAAAGCCATCAGGTTTGAAAACTGCTGTGGCCATATTGATGATGGCCATGATCACATATGGAAAGAGATTCCCATATTCAACCTGGAGGCTGAAATGCAAATTGCTCCTTGGGAGCACCAAAGGGCTCTAGAGTTCCGCCTGGGAGCTTGCAATGTGGTGGACCAAGTACTGAGGGGTATATAACGCCTGGTATCGTTGGGAGGGCTAGCAGAGCCATCCTGGGCGCGCTATGGTGGTGGCTGAAAAAGTCTAGATGGCTGCACACCACCACCCTGAGCTGGTGCAGCAGGCATCAATTGCATCAACATTGGTAAAGTTTGGCTCAATTAAGCGGTCATTTTTTGTATTTTCTTAAAACTTAAATTTGGCTTCAATTTAGGTATTGAAGTGAAAGAAAGATTATAATCTTGGGCTTTTGGCCCTAACAAAGCATTGATCAAAAGAATGCTAATTTAAAGTTAATAGTAATTTTTGGCCTTTGGCCTGATGGCGCATTGCTTGATAATTAATTGCATAAATATAAATATGAGGTAATTAAATCAGTCGACTAAATGAGGACCCAAAGTCAAGGCTCTAACAACATTGGAGAAAATCCTGACAATAAATTAAGCTCAAACTTGTGAAATACACCTTCTTCCACAAGAAATTGATATTTTCAGGAGATTTTTTATTGAGAGAAGAGATTTGACCCCATACAATATTTCAATTTGATTTCCAAAATGCCTGAACTGAAAAATCTCGGGATATAAAAGTATTTTTAGGAATGATGGTGAATTACCATCAGGGGGTGGAAGGTGAGTCGGTAAGGGCGTATGGCTACCAACCTGAAGGTTGCAGGTTTGATTCCCGCCCTTCGCACATCAATCGGGGTGCCAGCCAAAGGAAGCTATTGGCGGTTAGTAGGTCTAATAACACGAAAACCTTACCCATGACATAACCAGAAAAATTTTAGTCCCGATCCGGAGGTGGAAAAACTTTCTTCGATGGAGTTGACCCTGTTCAGGTTTCATGTCGTTTCTTTCTTTCGGTAATGCCTGTCCCCTGGTCGGCTTGCCTCGTTTAAATAAAAAATGGTGAATTACCATCAATTTTCCACAATATTGTTCAATTTAATTAGCCTCTCTTTTGCTTACTTGCAAAAAATACCCCTTTTATATGAGGATTAAAGCTGAGAATAGCGTATGAGATGATGAAGAATTAATAAAACTAAGATATATTTATGCTACATCAAGATTATTGAAGCCATTTGTCAGAAAATCACTTTTCTGGTGACAGTGGGCTCTGCTGGTCGGCGGGATAACCAGTATGAAGACATCACCCTTTCCATTTCACCTTAGGTGATGGGGCCAGCAGCACCAGATGACCCATCGGCATGTCACCCACACCATTTAAGGATCCTCCAGCCTAACCCTAAAGCAACAAGAATATATAAAAACTTAATTAAAAGGTAGATTAGGCAAGGGGAGATGTTTATTGAGAGGGAAGCGCCAGGTATTTATATTTACTAAAGGGCTACAGCGCCCATCGCCAAACTATCAGCTCATCACTGGTTTTTCTAGCCAACCACTCTCTCTATATCTCACCTCACTTCTCTCTTCCCTAGCGTCGACCCTCTTGCCACATCCTTCCCAATGTCTGAATTATTTTCTGCTAATCCTCAGCATTTGGCTGCTTGTGAGCCATATAAATGAATAATTTAAATAAACATCGAATTTTGGATTTGACCTTCAAATTGATTATTATGCACTGGAACTATTTTAGCTGCTTGGTAACTTTAGAATAACTCAGCTTCTCATTGGCAACACATTTCGACTCTTCTAGTCAATCAGTTGGGGATCACCTTTTTAGCAATATTTGATTATAAATATTTTGTGCTGGAAACAACCTCAGACGCCTCGAACTCAAGATTGTCAGTTTCTGCTGACATTACTAAAGTAAAATATAAATGGATCATCCTCAGCTACTAGTCACCGGTGATCCTTATACTAATTTGGGGCCATTGATTGGCCCCACTCAAACCTATCTTCCAATATTGGCGAAATACTATATTCAGCTCAACCCATATTGGGGAGCAACCACAAATCAATCATACTAATAACCACAAAAATCCAGTCAGTAAGCCATTCCGCCAAATTTTCCTGTTTCATCCCAAATCCACTTAAATTATTGGAGGAATACATCTGGTTAATTTTCTGACAGCATTCATCCTCTTTACAGATGCATCATATATAGCATTAGTGGCCATTTTTTTGCAGTTGGATGGCAAAAGCATTGACCACCCTATGTCTTATTTCAGAAAGACACTCTTAAAGGATGAGCATACTTATGTTATCTGGAGAAGGAATGGCTAGTGGTTATACTTTTGGTAATGCTTTTTGGTCCTTCCTTTATGGTATGTATTTAAAATATTTATGGGAAACACCTCTTTGAAGTAGCTTCAGAAAAAGAAAGATCCTACTGGAAGAGTAGACTAATATTTTCTCAAGTTACAACACTATGACCTTACTATTGTTCATTGACTAGGGAAGCTACACATGGATGTGGATGGATTGACTAAACTACCAATGCTTTTTTTGTACAACAGTGAAGATGAATATTTACACAACCTGTTCATGAGCGTGCTCTTAGGATGAAGGAGAACCAGTTCAGAAGTTGCTGAAACAAAATTAAAAATGAAAGTTCTCATTGGGTTATTATACAAGGAGGTCAGAAGAGTCTGTTTAGCTTACTTATGACATTTGGAATGGGTACCATTTATAAAAGAATCCCAAAATACCTTGGGATATGGGAAGCTATAAAACTTTTTATGGGTCAAGAGTTGCTACTACTAGGAAAGAATTATGGACACTGTAGTAAAAGTTTTGGATGCTGCATAACTTGCTGAAAGAATTGTCACATAAGGCTAATTATAAAATCATTTAATGAACCCTCAGCAGCTATTCCATACCATCAGTTTAGATGTTGTAAGATCACTCTTCAACTCATCAGGAGGAAATTGTTATATCCTTCTAGGAATTGACCACCTCACAAAATGATCCTGTCAAGAAATTGGTATGACTGGGCAATTAGTCATAATCAGTTTGGCAGAATGTATGTTAATTGCTGTAGGAAGATTTGAACTTGAACAGTCAATTATATCAACTTGAAGCGAGTGTCATGGTGATTGACCTTATAGTGGGAACCAACGCCAAGGATAAGGTTGGGCGACAGGAGACCCAGAAGGTGAGACTTCAGGTTCTTCCTGACCTTAAGCACACGTTGGACCAACGCTGGGTACAAGCCAAATATACCCAGGTTGGTACTAATGAGGTGAAAAACGCCCAGCCCCTTGTGTCAGCCCAGGCGTTAAAATGGATGATTTACATTACAAACGAAGACAGTTAGATTTAGTTATAAGGCAAATGGGGTTTTAAAATCTGTTTGAGTAACAAAATTATGAGTTTGGGTAGAATACAGCTGCAATTTATCACTTGAGTGAAGGCAGTTTTGGTGTATTCTACCAATTTGGATGGGAGCATCTGCCTATTGGAGCGTCAAGGTTTGGGCACACTTCCGCAGACCCATAATTACCCCAACTCAGCTTAAATATGGTTTTCATGACCAACACTCCTTGTTGGTCAACTTTCCCAATAAAATTTACTCATTTTATTATTTTTATTAAATGCTATTATGAACAATCCTGTGCGCGGACCCCTTCAAGGAGGTCTTATGCTACATTACCCATTCCATTTTAACTATGATGAGCTTATCCCCTAGTGCACCGTTAGTTCGCCCAGGTACCCTCCAACCTGGGACGTTTAACCCTTCTCTCCTTGTGCACTACATTTGCTATATAATGGCGGTATGTGGGAGATACGCCAACGGATTTTGCACATGGTTTGACCCACTGAGCAATTAGGACCAACGATATGATGATTGTTGTCCTCAACATAACAGAATAGACTTATAAATAAATGAATGAATGTGGAGCGCTCGCTCCCTCAACTCTCTTTTATTTTATATTAATACAGCTGATTCTCGCTGTTATACTTACTCGAAAAATAATAACAACCTAACTTCCTCAATCATCTCATCCTGCTTGTATGGTAACAACTTCAGATGGTACCGCTTTCATGGCTTAGTATTTCACTTCGCCACATCTCATTGGTTACACCAATTATTCATTCATCAATTCACAATCTCCCAATTTGGCTGATTTCCCAATAATCCCAATATTGCCTCATTTGAGGCGCTCAAATAATTGTTTTTTTAACAACTCAGTGAAAACACCCGTTCCACCATATTGACTTAGTGCTTATCATCTAGTCATATCGGAATCATGACATTACCCCCTCCTTGACTGGATGATAAGGCACCTATTGCTTATATGCCTGGAGGAACTTCACATGCACTCAGTTGATGATTTAACTGCTAATGGGGTCCTTGATAATATATGCGTCAACCCCTGTTTTCTCTGACTTCAAATGGACCAATCCATATACTGGCCAGCTTGTGTTTCCGCCCAACCCATGCTGATTGTGAAAGAGAACCATGTCGCCTTCCTTGAAATGTGCTAACCCGCTTCAATGTACCTGATCTGCGCCCTGATTCCTGATCTTCTTGGCTAATCTTAAGGAATAGGCTTCAGTTTGCAATTTGATCAGAATGTTTGCAAGGTTAGTCAAATAGCGGTGGGGCTCCATTCCGCCAGTGTCTTCCACATACAAACAAAGTAACGCCGGCAGATTTGTGTGTCAACTGTATAGCAGTTAAAAGTTTTTTCCCGTGGCAGAATGGTAACTGATGTTATAGGCAAACATGGCAGTGGAAAGAAGGTAGGTCCAATTAGATGGTCGATCTATTACTAATTTCCGCAAGATATTCACCAGAGTCCCATTCACTCGTTTGACCATTCCATTAGATTCAGGGTGGTATGGGGTCATTAGAACACCGTGGATACCCATAAGCTCGTTCAATTTGGGAAGGATGTGCGAGGTGAAATTGGTTCCGCTATCATTGAGAATAAACTGAGGGCATCTATGTTGCTGAATAATACACTCCATCACAAACTTGGCCCCTTAATTGCCCCCAAATCTCATATTGCTCTTGCTTTGACCCACCGGGTCAGATGGTCAATAGCCACCAGAATGTACTTACACTGGTTAGCTCCTGTTGGCAAGGGAAAAAAATCCAGAGAAACAGTATGTCAAGCAAAATGGGTTTTCACTACCTGATAAGAAGTCTTACAGCGGAATGGCTTCTCCACTTGGCACTGATGGCAACAATAAATGGTTTTGAGCACATTAAGGTTCATACTTTCCTAATAGTACTGAAGGCGCAGAAACTCCATTGTCTTGCGCACTCCACCATGTTTGACTGCCTGGTGGGCGCTCATAATAATTCCTGGCCGGGCTGAAGGCTGCGGAAAATTCACCGTAGAATCACCAATACGCTTGTACAGTTCCCCATTCCATTGGAAAGTAATCATTCACATCTCATTTAATGCTTTGATCACTTGGGGTTGTTTTTCATCATACTTTCTGCTAAGCATCTTGTCATACATCACATTGCTGAGATCTGCCATCACCGCAACAGTCAGCAATTGAGATAAATAGTCAGCGTTCTGATGCTTTGCTCCTGGCTGATGAAGGATCTCAAAATTATAAGCCTGCAGCTTAAGAGCCCATCGAGCCAAACTGCCTTCAGGTTCTTTGAGGTTCTGTAACCAGCGTAATGATGCATGGTCTGTTACGACTTTGAACTTTACCCCATTCAGGTAGACTCTGAATTACTTATATGTGTAAATCGCTGCTAATCGCTCTCACTTGGTCACAGTATAATTACATTCATGGCTATTCAGACTTTGGCTGCAGTACACCACTGGGTGCTCCTCTCCTTCATCATCTTTTTGGGACAAAACTGCCCCCATAGCGGAAAGAGATGCATCTGTTTGTACAATAAATACTTTTTAAAATTTGGGTAGTGTAACATGGGCGCACTAATTAGTGCCATTCAAAGTGTATCAAAGGCGCATTGGTGCTATTCCATTCATTTAAACATGTAATCTTCTTTAGCAGCTCAAACAGTGGCCCTCTGATGCAACTGAAATCGGGTATGAAGCGTCGGTAATAACACACCATCCCTAAAAACACCTGAATTTCCCATTTACTAGCTGGCGTTGTCATCTGCCAAATGGCTTCCACCTTGGCTGGTTGAGGTCTCAACCCGGTTGCATCCACCACAAAACTGAGGTATTCTAACTGATCCTTGAAAAAGTGACATTTCCTGGGCTTGATCTTGATATTGGCCTCAGCCAATCAGCAAAATACCTCTTCTAGATGGGTAAGGTGCTCAGTAAATGTGCGCGCGAAGATGTTAATATCGTCAAGGTACACCAAAACACATGATATCTTCAGATCCCCCAGAATGGTGTCCATTGCTCGTTGGAATGTAGCTGGGGCATTATATAGCTCTTGTGGCATACGAGTAGGTTGGAAAAGCCCTTTTGTGATTATAGTGCATTTTTCTTGTTCTGCCAGGGGCAACTCAATTTGCTAAAAACAAGATATTAAATCCATTGCCGTGAAATAATGAGCTCCACCTAACTGATCCAGCACATCATCAATCCAAGGAAGAGGGTATGAATCTTTCTTGGTGATACTATTAAGCTTAAGGTAGTTGATTACTACATGGTTAGTACCATCCTTCTTTTTAACAATTAAGACAGGTGAAGCCCATGGACTCTTAGATGGTTTAAGCATTCCCTGCACTAACATCTGATCAATCTCCGCATTGACAACTTCTTCCACTGCCCTTGATTGGCAGATTGCCAAGACCTAATGGTGGGATGATCCCCAGTGTTCAGCTGATGGACAACCCCCAGGCGCACCCTAAATAGTGATCGTCAACAGCAAAGATATCTTCATATTTTTTGAATAAGGATTCTACCCGATCTTTTAAATCTTCTGTTAGCCCCCTTAAATTTTCGTGCGGTATAACTGCTATTATGCCAGGCTGTATTTCAATGGGCAGGTTAAATTCATCCAATGAACCAAACTCATGAGCCTGGAGGACCTCTTCAACTGGAATAAAATGTAAGTACGCCACTATTTGATAGTGGGTTTGCATTGGTTTATTCCGAAGATTTTCTACTAAGACCTTGATCTCCCCATGTCCTGGAAGTATAATGCCTGGGGCCACATGGGGATTGAACCGTGATTGCTGATAAGGTCCAATGACTTCCCATAAAGCCCAGCAGGCACTTCCACCTCTAACTCAGTGTTAATGATTACTTGGTGTCCAGAGGGAGTAGATATAGGGCCCGCAGCTCTAAGTGGTAGCCCTTGATATTCATAAATTTTATTGGGAAGGGCCTGTATCTTACGCTTAAGTTAATGATAGCAAACTGAAACCACCCCATCACCATATGCAAGGTTAATCTGACTCATGTGTACTGGATCTTTTGGCATTCCGCTGGAGGTAAATGTAGATTGGGATCCGTTGCCCCAGAATTTCAAATGCCTCATTAGTCATATCAACAACAACTCCATAGTGGCGCATAAAATCTGTTTATTAAAAGATCATAGTTATTATTTGGTAGTTCTATGGCTGGGGCTACAATGACAATTGACCCAAATTGCAAAGGTAGTGTTGTATGCTCCTTCATAGACCATGTTTTCCGTGCCTGCAGTCCCATACACCATACGATGTTCCACGTCAGGCTTTAACGCCAATCTTGCCACCAACTTTTTGGACACTATGTTGATTGGGGCACCCATATCAATTATTGCACGAACTTGGGTTTTTGCTACAACAATGTCACAGTAAGTACATTCAGCATAAGAGAAATTCTGATTGTTTAGAACATGGACATCTAAATGATCTCTTTTTCCAAGGAAGCTCATAATACCCTTCCCCACTTTAGAGTTTTTTTAACAATAGCATCCACGGGGAAGGTCACGCTTAAATTTTCCAAAAGAAGAACATCAGATAATGGATCTGGTTCACCAGTAGAAAGGTGATCAAACATCTGATAAGCATAAGGCTTTGATGTTCCTAAGATCTTGTTTCCGCCATGTTCATGAATTGCGTTTGTGTCAGCACATTCACCCCTCCAATAGGTCACTGATATAAGAAGGCGTCTTTATTCTGAGAAACTTCCACTGAATATACAGGAATAGGTTCCAGTGGGACGTTTTGGGTCAGAGTAGCAGAGGTAGAGAGTCCCATCTCTACTCCGCTCCAACTTTTCCCTGGTGATACTGCTCCTGCGGCAGGTACTGAACCCGCCATTTGTGACAACTTCTAGCCAGGTGCCCCAAACCACACAAAAATCAGATCCCCCAGAAGACCTGCGACCTTGACTGTTATAAAAGGAGCCACCCCAAGGGTTGGGCTGGAAGCAAGGCTTGTAATGATAAGGCTAGGGGATGCCCACTGAATGCTGAGCAAGGAGTGATGATTCCTCCAGATATAAAAGGCTAGCAGCGGAGGTGCTAGGTTCCCACTATATATTGGGTGGAGGAAAATTACCGGATAGATGGCGTAGAATTTGAACAAATTTGATCAAGGATACGTCAACCTCTAAATATGGAGCCAAGGTATTCAAAAGCTCTCGGTATGGTTTCACAGCAGAGGTCAATGCTATGCTTATGTCACATTCAGTTAAAAGCCCTGCCCCAATTAACACATGGGCTTCTGCTGAGATTCAGTCAGCAAATGCAGTTAGGGTCTCGTTAGGCTGAAACCCAATGGTAATAAACTCATCCTTTCTTAGCGCCATTTCTAAAGTTCCTCCAAACCACATCACAGTTTCCTTCACTTTTTGATAGGTAATGGAACTGTTTGGAAGATAGCATTTAACTTGGTCAGCGCTACCAACATCCAATGTAGACATTAGTAATTTGGCTTTACGCCGATATGAAGCCCCTTCTACTGCAAACTCAAATCATTTAAAAAACCCATATATGTTCCCATCTCGGTTAAAGGGAGGCAGCTTGTCAATACAACATTCTTGCAAAAACTCCTTTTTCAATCAAGCACAGCGTCTAGGGCAAGTTTGAGTTCTGCATATTCCACAGTTGCAGTGTGTGGAGATGATTCCTTAGTGAAGCAAGCCGGAAATGACATGACTAACAACAGAGGAACACTTATTAGACTATGTGATTGATCAATGGGCCCCCTGTAGTGAGCACCACTGTTATAAAATTGGCGGTATGTGGGAGATACACCGACGGATTTTGCACAGGGTTTGACCCACTGAGCAATTAGGACCAGAGATATGATGATTGTTGTCCTCAACATGACAGTATAGACTTATAAATAAATGAATAGATATGGAGCACTCACTCCCTCATCTCTCTTTTATTTTTAAAATAATACAACTGATTCTCGCTGTTATACTTACTCTAAAAATACTAACAACCTAACTTCCTCAATCATCTCATCCCGCTTGTATGGCAACAACTTCAGATGGTACCGCTTTCATGGCTTAGTAATTCACTTCCTCATATCTCATTAGTTACACCAATTATTTATTCGTCAATTCACAATTGCCCAAATTGGGAGATTTTCCAGTAATCCCAATATTACCTCATTCAAGGCGCTGAAATAATCATTTTCATAACAACTCAATGGATTCCATTTGTTCCACCATATCGACTTAGTGCTTATCATCCAGTCATATCACAATAAGGACAGCATTTATTTTGGTTTAATTTATTGCACTCTTTTTCAATAGTTATTATTGCCCCAGCACACTCTGCTGGGCTCTAAAAACTTTAGTATTAATGGCTAGTTTCCTTGCGTTGGCTTTGTGCACCATGTACCACCATGATGGAAACAGGAAAGTTATAGACACTCTCTTTACATTAGTTGACCAACCACTTTTTTATGTGCACAATCTTTTTCTGTTTGGATCCTTTCCATAGTGGAAACAGTAGGTGCCGGCTGTGGGCTTTGGCTGTGGTTAGACGCACTACTGTTTCCTCTTATTCCTGAAGGCTGGAGCAACTTGTTATTATTATGATTGCCTCTAACTGGAAAGTATCCACCCTTCATGCTCATACCTGGTGGATACGGACTCTTTGAGGTCCAAAAGTCGTGATTCCCCAACTTTGCACCAAATTAATCAACTTCATATTTAATTAAACAAGTTTTCCTTTGACAGAGCGTTAAGACAATGTCAGTGGAATTGGTGAAGATGGGCTTGGGGTGTTTGCCTTGGATAACGTTGAACCTTTTGTTGCAGTTGGTGGAATAGGGTCATTTACACCTAAAAACGCATTATATTACAAAAATCTTATCAAAACCTCTGAGCCTTTTATTAGCTCTTATGGCCTGGATGAGAACCCTAATCCAGTATATCAAATAACCCCTGAGAACCCTCGTTTGACCCTTACCATGATCCGCGGCACTCAGGAAGTGTAGAGAGAACTTCGTTTTAAATATGATAAAGTATATGCACCTGCAGAAGGCATGGTGGGGTATGTGGCCTCAGTAGTAAGAGTGGCCAACTATCCCTCTTCCTTCTATGATTCCAAAACATACCTTGATGGTGTGCTAATGCCAGAGGATGAGTTTGTTGGTGATGTTCTGGCATAGTCTTCTATCAATCAAGACCATTCAGGGTTTTTTCTCCTGTCTGCTACCCTTTCATCCTCTTTAGGGAAATTATGCACCACTGTACTGGTGGATACTGGCGCCTCTAATAACTTTATGGACCAAAGCCTAGATGACTACCTGGAGCTGAGTTACTTTACGGGTGGTATGGTTAAGGGAGTGGCATCCCAAGGTTTTCCTACTCTGAATATTAGGGGGAAAGTGGTCTATCAGGTTGGCAAGTACCACTTGTCTGATCACTTCCAGGCTGTCAAAAACCTCTTGTTCCCTATCATTTTGGGAGTGGAGTGGTGGTTCTTAAGTTTGACGTTAGAACCAACCTGAAAGATAATACCCTATCCCTTACGTTGAAAATGGTCGCACATTAGTTGTTCCTTTGTCAGAAGAGAACACCCAGGGCGAATTGCCTACTGTCCCCACCTTCACCCTTTTAGCCTTGCCCCTTTGCTGAAGCCCTCAGGGGAAGTTCCTTACCTTCTTGTTTGAAGGGGTTGGAATCCTCTTTTGATGCAGCATCTGTTAAGTTTTCAGCCGATGGTGCAAGCTAAAATGACTTAACAATGAATTTGAGGAAAAAGCTCACTTTTTAATTAAAACTCCTGCTCATAATTGGTAAGTAGATTCTCCAATAATCCTTGATAATAGCCAAGTAACTCTGGTACGCTCACCGTTATTAAACCTACTGGCACCAACAAATATGAGACCTTTTGTCTTTGTACAAAATAAGAAAATCATTCCTCTATAATTGGGACTAATATTCCAACAGGTAGCTATGTACTTCTCTTCATGAAGTATAAACACACACAACTATCTAATATAGACATAACGGCAAAAGATATGAGTATCAGACAGATGACAGATGAATAACAATAAATAATAAACTAAGTGACAGTAGTTATTAATGATCATTATTTAGATGGTAAGTGATGATGATTTTTTAATAATTGGCCAGGCACCAGTATTATATACCTCTCAGGCATCTCCTGGCTGAAATCATCTATTAGATGAGTTCATTCATATTATGCCAATCCTCTGCTGGTCATGGCAATAATTATGAAAAAACTCAAGTCAATTCATCCCATGATTTGATTAAAAAAACAATTGTTCCAGCCTGATTGAAGGCAATTTTACTCTTATAATTGGGACAATTTTGGTTGTGAACTTAACATCAAAATCTTCCCAATTAGAGCTACATCATAACTCGATGTCTAACAATAAATGGTGAATAAGATATATATGAACATAAAAGATGACTCACCCCTAATCAGGTTGTTGGCAGACCTCTCATATGCACTAAGTATGCCCTTAATTGTGACGTCTATTTTTAAGTGCTTAATAAATGAATTTCATTAATCAAACCCTAACCTCCACCTTAGTGTATTAAGAATAAAGCACTAATTTAGGAGGTGCAATTTAGCTAATGCTGTGAGACCACTTTGCACCCGTGTAGATCCATAGTTGTCCATAATATGATTATATCATAGCTATTATTAGCTACAATAATTGGGACAATTTAAATAGAATTGAGGTGGTTTTGGAAGTAATTTAGTTATGCAGATAAATCAGGAAAGATCAAAGGAACCATCAATGGGATAAAATTATTAGCATTGATGGTTTAATCAAAGGGTTTATTTTTGAGTCAACCATTAAATCTAACAGAATCCACTAGTGCACTCCCAAGCACTCTTTGTTTGATTGTGACTTAAAGCACACTGTGGATCTGGTGCGTATATCTTCCCCCATTTACCCATTGACTGTCCAGGAGGAAGAGGCGTTGGATGTTTGGGTGAAGGATCAGTTAGCCAAAGGTGCGATTTTCAGCTTACCTCCCCTGTATGCTCCCCACTTCTCTTTGTTGAGAAGTCTGATGTTACTCTATGCCCATGCATAGACTATGGGAACCTCAACAATGTCACTGTACTGGATCTACATCCCATCCCTTTAGATTTTCAGATTGCTCGCTATGTGGAGAAGGCTAAGGTTTTCTCTAAGCTGGATTTCCTCAATGCTTTCAATCATATTCAGATTAAAAAGGGACAAGAATGGTAAACGCATTTCATACCAGAAAAGGGATTTCCCAGTTTCAAATCATACCCTTTGAGTCTTAAGAATGCCCCTGCTATCTTTCAACGCCGCATTGATGCAGCTTCAGGGGACTTGTTAGGGGTATGCGCGGTTGCCTACATTGATGATATCCTAGTGTTTTCCCCAGATCATGAGTCCCATGCAGTACACCTTAGGCAAGTGGTGGAAAAGTTAAAGGCAGCCAGCCTTACACTGAAGATTAGCAAGTGTGAATTTTTCAAGTCCCAGGTCACTTATCTGGGCAACGTCATGTTTGACCAAGGACAAATGATAACTCCAGACAAGGAGATGGCTATTCATGAGTGGCCCACCTCCACATCAGTCAAGGAATTGAGGAGCTTCTTGGGTACATGTACGTTCCTCAAGAGTTTCACACCCAACCTTTCCAAGGTGGCAGCTCCCTTATATAAGGCTAGTGGCTCCAAGGTGCTTCAGTGGTCCCTCGTTTTGGCGGATGCTTTCTAAGCATGAAGTGCATCCTGTTGTCCATGTCTGTTCTTCGCCATGTTGACCCTTCAAAGGAGTTCATTGTATCTACTGATGCCTCCAACTTCGCCATAGCAGCTGCCTTGTTACAATTAGGCGAAGATGGGATAGAGCATCCGGTGGGATATTTTCTAGGAAAATGTCTTTGCCAGAGTTGAATTACGCCGTTTATGATAAGGAGTTACTGGCAGTGATGGAGGCGCTGACTTATTGGTGTCACCACTTGCATGGCTCATCCCAACCTTTCCATGTGCATACAGATCAACATGCCTTGCTGTACTACCATGCTCCTCATGTCTTAACCCCACGGCAGAGCAATTGGCATGAGACCTTTGGCAATTCGTATTCATGTTTGAATTCACCAAGGGCAAGGATAATGGTTTGGCGGATTCATTAAGCTGCAACCCTGCTTTAGCGCCCAATCTTAAGGAGGTAGAAGTTCATAACACACAGTTGATGATTCCACAAAATAAAATTGTGTCCCAATTTCCCTTTCCCCCAGTCCAATGAGCATCAGCACTTGCCCCTCTGGAAAATTTGGAGAAATATAGTATGTTCAGAAAGTTAGTCCTTTCTCAGATGCTATCAGCTGAATATACTATGATTCTTGCTAAGAGCGCTTTAAATCAGGAGGATCTCTCCAGGGGTTGTCATGTAAAGGATAAGATGGTGTGGTTTCAGGGGCGCCTATGGGTTCCTGCTGGACCACTGCGCCTGGAAATCATCTGGGACCATCATGATGGACTCACCGTTAGACATCTTGGTAAAGCAAAGACCTTGGAGTTAGTATGACGTACCTACAATTGGAAGGCTTGCCTACTCAGGTGGCATGGTATTGTAAAGAGTGCTTAATCTGCAACCAAATGAAACCAAATTGTCAACCTTTAGCGGTGTTTTTGGTACCAGTCCAGAAAGCTGAAGGGCCCTGGACTTCCCTATCAGTGGATTTCATTGTGGAACTACCTGTTTCTGATGGTTATGATGCTATCATGGTGGTGGTGGACCATTTTACGAAGTTTGCCCACTTCATTACTTTCAGAACTACAATAATCACGGCTGAGATGGCTAGGCTTTTCGTCACAGATGTGTTTGCATTTCATGGGGTTCCTCATGAAATCATAAGTGACTGGGGACCCCAGTTCACCTCTGTCTTTTGGGAAGAGTCGTGTAAGACTCTTCAGATTCTCCCCTGCCGTTCAACTGCTTATCACCCCCAATCAGATGGGAAGACTGAACGAGTGAACCAGTTTTTGGAACAGTTTCTGCGGTGTTACACCGCCACAGATCATTCAGATTGGGTCTCTCACCTTCCAATGGCCCAGTTTAGCTATAACAATTATTTGCACTCTTTGATTGGTTGTTCCCCCTTTTTAGCTAACCATGGCTTTAACCCCACCTTCAACATGAAGCCCAGCTGTGGTTCCAAGGTTGAAGCGGTGGTGGACTTTTCTAAGACCATCAAGAAGGTCCACCAAGGGGTTTTTCATGAGCTTGGAGGCGGCTATGCTAGTTTATAAGGAGAACGCTGATGGTAAGCGCTGAGTGGGTCCAGCGTACAAGGAAGGGGATCTCATGATGCTTGATGCTCATAACATCCCTATCAAGCAGCAATGCAAAAATCTGGGTACAAAGATGATTAGTCCTTACCGTGTTGTGAGAAAGGTGGGTCATGCCTCTTACCAGTTAGATCTTCCCTCCACGTTCCAGATCTTCTCCATCTTTCATGAGAGCAAATTGACGTTATTTGAGGGCCCCCGCCTATGACTCCCAAGGCTTATCTTGTGGATGGGGCGCCATAGTGGGAAGTGGAGGAGATAGTAGCCTCCCTCCATGTTAAAAGATGTCTCGAGTACCTGGTATCCTGGAAGGGGTTTGACATGGCCAAGAACAGTTGGGTGCCAGCACATGACTGTGTACATGCCCAAGACCTGATCGAATCATTCCATAATCATTTTCCTGAGGCTGCAGGATCAAAGTCCAAGACAGCCGTCAGTGGTATGAAGTTGTCACCCACCCATAAGAACTTCTCCTTAGCCAACGCTCCTGGAGGGGGGGTGGATCCCAAGAAGGAGGAGAGTCTAATGTCATGGTTGAATGACTTAATAGTGAGAACCAATGCCAAGGATAAGGCTAGGTGACAGGAGGCCCAGAAGCTGAAACTTCAAGCTCTTTCTGACCTTAAGCACACGTTAGACCAACGCTGGGTACAAGCCAAATATTATCACGTTGGTACTAATGAGGTGCAAAACGACCAGCCCCTTGTGTCAGCCCAGGCGTTAAAACAGATGATCTACATTACAAACGAAGATGGTTTAAATAAGTTAAAAGGCGAACGGGGTTTTGAAACCTGTTTGAGTTATGAAATCATGAGTTTGAGTAGAATACAGATGCAATCAGTCACTCAAGTGAAGGCAGTTACAGTGTATTCTACCAAATCATATGAGAGCGTTTGCCTATTGGAGCGTCAAGGCTTGGGCACACTTCCACAGACCCATAATTACCCCAGCTTGGCTTAAATATGTTTTTTGTGACCAACATTCCTTGTTGGTCAACTTTTCCCAATAAATTTCCCCATTTTTACCATTTTGTTAGAATGTTATTTCAGATGATCCTGTGCGCAGACCCCTTTAAGGTGGTCTTGCGCCACATTAACCATTCCATTTTGAACATAATGATTATCACCAAGTGCACCATTGGTTTGCCCAGGTACCCTCCAACCTGGGGCGTTTACCCCTTCTCTCCTTGTGCACCACGTCATTTTTGGCTGGTTATTTATCGCATTTCTGTGCTTTAGTTATTATTGCTCCAGCACCCTCTGTTGGGCACTAGTAGCTTTGGCACTAACGGCTAGTTCCCTGGTGATGGCCTTGTGCACCGTGCACTACCACTCTGGGAACAGGAGAGTTATAGACACTCTCCTTACACCCACCTAAAATAAAATTACAAAAAAATAATTGCTTTTGCTCTAAGTCACCTGTGGGCTTCTGTCACCATTTTCAAACAAAGCAATAATTGATCTTGTCACTACCACTTTTACACCAGATAAATTATTGACTTTCACCCTTTTAAGGTCTATTTCAATATTAGCTTTCCTACTTAAAAGGATTATGCAATAGCAGTGTGACTCCACTTACTTATAAAGACACTCCAACTCCATTAACTCATACTCACCTACAGACCAACACACGATAGTGGTATCATTTGCAAATCTCCCTCAACACAACCCAACCCAAGATTTTATGAAGATTTGATTTCTAAGCTTTTAGACTATGGTATCAACCCATTAATAAATTTACCGTTTTAATAGTGTTTGATAGATTTTGGCACCCCATTCCTGTGCCACTGTCAGGATTCCAGCTTTAACTGGAGATTTGAGTAAGTCTGACCATGGGATTTAAACCTAATATAGGGGTTTGGACAACATTACTGTCAGGGATGATACCCAAATGAATTTATTGAAACTACTGATATTGGGTTCCAAACCTGATCTTGATGATCAGATGCTAAAATTTCAGAATAGTGAACTGATACTGCATAAACCCCAAAGCGTGAATCAGTATAGATCATGGCTCTGAGGTAATTGGCCTAACCCCTGAAGTTAATCCTTGATTTCACTAACTATCAAAAATTACATATAAACAATGCGACTTATCTGCCTAGTAAAATAATTATTCAACTATTGCTGCTTTAGTCTATAATGATAGTATATCCATCAACTAATGGGTTTTCCTTTAATTGTATATCTATAACTTTAAATCCATTTAAAGCATTCACACCTGGGTCTTTGTAAGACCTACCCAAACTTGAGGAAGATAGAATTAGTTTCTTATATTCTGAGAAAATGGTTGCTCCCTGCCAGGCATTTCCTGATTCCCCAGCAGACTTCACCAACTATGGAGGTGGACTATACCACCTGGTTAGTTAACCTATAAAGCTCCATAAAAGGGTTGGAACAATTTATCCTTATCATTAAGCGATGACAACTTGAACTATGAGGAGTAACCTCTAGTATTAAGAGTGAAATTGGGCAATTGATCCCTACTTGCGGTAATAAAATGGTAGTACAAGTCATCTATGAGGAAAGTTGTTTGTGTTAGCAATATTTGAGTAAGTTGCTTTAACAACTAGATAACATTTAATCACCTAAATCCTTCCACATAACAAACCTTTCCAGGACCAGGGGGCGCCCCCTGTGTCTTTACATGTCATTCACCCACTTACCCCTCCAGGTAACTTGTTCAAGCCTCCCTTTAGAGGACAACTTTAACCTAGGGGAAGGAAGCATATTATCTTTTTGGTACTGCTATAAGCGTGCTATGGAGGAGGCTACTGACTACCAACGTCTCAAGCATTTAATCAGTTGACTCAGCTTAGTGGTGTAAGAGATAATGGTACCTCATTTAATGACCTGTAACACTTGAAATGATTTAAAAAGTGATCTACTCAAGGGTTTCAGGAGTGAGTTATCAATCTATAATCAAAAACAGGTGCTTATGGGGGATCAGTATAAAACAAGACAAATTGATTAATGAGTTTGCTCATAGGTTCTAGTTTGAGGCCCAAACTTTAAATCTGGGAGATCTGCTCACCTTAGTTGATGCCTTTACAGCTGTTTTATTAGCGTTTGAGGCTATGCCCAATATTCAGCTATACCTTAATCCAGGTAAGTATAGCTTGATTTTGATTATGTACCTCAAGGAAGACCTTATAGAGGAACCAACTGAACCCCTTAAGACTGATGACCCTTCTCAACTGGACCCTAAAGTTTGTTACACAGTCCTAATGGTAATTCCCCCAAAGTAATTATCCTGGGAAAACACTGCATCTATTGCAAACGTTCCAACCACACCATAGATAGATGTTATCGTTGCTTTCAGAATAAGGAGGAAAAATATCAGTCAGCTTAGGGCATGAGGCTCCCTCTGCTGATGACCTTTAATGTCTCAACCTATTAGTTTAACACTTAATCCTTCTGGCTGCTTTATATTAGCTTCCCCAATTGAAGTCAGAAGTGCTGAATCCCCTTTAAGGCAATAAAAGCTTAACCCTTTCTAAGTTTCACATTGAACAATTGCTACAACAAACTGTTACAGACATCTTGGCTAGTGAAAGTCATGCTCTAATCGAACAAACTTTCAAGCAAATTGAGGCACCCCAAGTTTGGCCTAGACAAAACTCCAAACTAGTTTCATTTCAAATACCCTCTGACTGTCTCTCAACTATAATTCCCAATTCAGATCTTTAGTATAGAGTGGAAGTATCCATTCATAAAGTTAAAGTGTTGGTTATAACTGATACCAGACCCTCAGTTAACATTATATCCTCCCAACATAAAAATTAAATCAAAATGACTCCTGACTAGGTCCATGAGGCTGATATGGGACGGTGGGAGCTCAAGCTACTAAGCCGATTGGAGCATAATATGCCTTACCTCTCCAATTTGTAAGCTTTTGATTACTGCGCCATGTTCACATTAGAAGAATAATTATGAATGACTCATTGGAGTATAACTGATGCACTAATTTGGTTGCTAAAGTAATCCTAAAGAAAAACTATCATTCCTTGGATATCAGATACCTTAGATATTCAATCTACCAGTAAAAAACAAGAAGGCTCCAAAAAAATGTACCTGGGTTGTCAAACATCTCACCCCTGTAAGCCTTGGGAACAACCCCTGCATCTAAATCAGGATAAAATTCAATTTTTAATGAAAAAGGGGAACAAGCCAGCAGTCGTTCTTCTCATCACCCTGGATAATCTCGCTCATGTGGTATATGAAAGATGGGTAATGACGTATCCTCTGCAAATTGCGCCTTTTTCACCCTTGTTCACCACCAAAGAATTGGTGGGTAAAATTCAGAAGTTGTGCCAGGAGGTGGCAGAGGGCAGAAGCCAGCCCCAGAGGAAGGTAACTGGCGCGCATCCCTAATAGGGAGTATTCATAGGTTTGAGTTCTGCCAGGGAGGGTGAGTCACATTTCAATGAAAATAAAGGGCCCAAGTTAGTTCATGCGTGAAGATTCCCAATTTCCAGGTTTCCCCAGTATATTCCTAAATGAGCCCATCCCTGACAGGTATGGTTGTGTACAATCCATTTCTGACCCAGTGGAGCTGACCATATGTGGCCTGGCCATGGGCACAACCTGCCATCCATCAAAGGTGTTGTCATCATCACACCAAGCACAATTTCGGCAGAATGAATATTCTTGCTAGCAAATTTGATGTTAGTCTGACCAGGACGGTTGGATTCAGTTCAGTATTGGAAATCATTTTTAGAATGACAATCTGCTGGAACTGGATTGCAAAATATTCTCAATGATAGTGCGTTTAGATTTAGTGCCCTATTTAGTGAGCATTTAGGGCAGCAGTTCCCAGCTGTTACTACTGTTACTCCACTTTCCTACATTTTGGTTTCAATAGAATTACTTAGAGAAAATATCCAAATTTATTTGTGAGGTTCAAAGTTCCGTTAAACATTTAGTGGCAATGATTTCCAAGTCTGGAAATCCCTGGCTAGTCCTCACAGCCGCTTTTTTAATTTTCTATCTGTTAATATAGAGGACTGTACCTAAGGTATTCTGTCTGGGGTTCTGGGTGTTTAATCATCTGTAGTTCCAGGCCAGTCTTATTAATACTATCAGCACGCTCTATGACAACCTCCATCAGCCAAGTGGAGTTCTAAAACCTGGGGTTTAAAACTAAGTGGCCTCCCAAGGCAGTGGATGCTGAGGATAGGATACTTTATTATTCACCCATTCTTTTAACATACCACCCAGTTCTCAAGTTATTGTAGATATCTAAATTAAGATTTGAATTCTCCCTAATCAAGCTTTGGAGCTATATGGACACCCTAATACCTCTATCAAAGAGGCGCTGACTTGCCCTAAAATTTTAGACCCTGCCTATGGAAACCCATATCCATAATATTTAGAAATTTAGCAAATCAGGCTCCTCATTTTCCTCAGCACTCAGTCATTACCTATGAAAAACTTTGTCATATCGAAAATATCACTTATGTAAGCAGTTTCAGCTCTATACAAGACTTAGGGTTTGATCTTCTAACAACCATAACTCAGGTTGAAAGTAAGATAAGGTACAGCCTCACTCCCAATCAAAATCAGGATGTAGAAGCCCTCCTTTAGGAGTATAAGAAATCTTTTCTTCAGGGCTAGATGATTATGGGAAGATGTCTGGAGTAATCCACCAATTAGAAACTGACACCATCCCCCATACTATCACAAACTTATCAAAAAAGGTTGAGGAAGCTCAAGTAGTTTTGGAATCAAAAAACTGTTATAGGCTTAGATACTTGTACATCCAAGCCCTTGGGATTCTCTATTGTTAATTTGTAAAAAAGACGTTGGACATCAAGTTATCATAAATTATCACAGACTAAACTTTATTAATCAAAAGGATAGTTATCCACTACCTCATATATATGACTTCTTATGCCTAATGTCTGGATCATAGTATTTTTTGACAATAACCTCGCCATAGTTATTGGCAGTTTAAATTATACCCTGAGGATTGATAAAAATGTGCACCTATCGCTAGTGAAGGGCTATATGAGCCTACTCAGATGCCATAGGGGCTATGCAACAACCCTGCCACTATCTGAAGAGCGATGGATGGATTAAAAGGGGATTTAAAACGCTCTTGCATGTTGTTATATCTTGACAATATACCCATTTTATGTGAACTTTTACTGCTCATTTAGCGCACCTAAGGGAGGTTTTCCAACGTTTAAGGCAAATTTCTCTAAAATTATAACCCTCCAAGTGTTCCTTCTTTTAAAGCAAAATGTATTTTTGGGACAAAAGGTAATCAAGAAAGGAATATCCTTAGTGGACAACATAGTTACGCTATTTCCAAGATGTCCTCATCCAAGTACCTTCAAGATGTACCAATCTTTCTAGGAATTTTTGGAGATTATCACCAATTTATTCCACACTTTGTAGATACATATAAACCCTTAGTTTATTTGTTAATGAAAGGAATTACACTCCAATGGAAAGAAGAGCAGCAACAATTCTTTGACCTATTATGTTTAGCTCTTTCCCACTTCCCTGTACTTATACATCCCTATTTATAAAAACTATTTTTACTTTTAAGGATGCTAGCAATATAGCTATAGGAGCTATATTATCCCAGAACAATGAAGATTTGTTGGACCATCCCATTGCATATTAAAGCAAAACTCTATCTAAAGATGAATGCAACTATAGTGTTATGAAATGTGAGTGTTTGGCACTATTAAAGGCTATTAAAAATTTAGGGCCCTTGTTGGGGTAGGGTAGCTGAGGGTAGCCGTTCACCTGAAGCATACCAAAATGGATGTATAAATTGTCCCGCAGAGAGTTGATAACAGGAAGAGCCGTGGATCCTAGATGCAGGGGCCAGTGAATTGCTGTAAGCTTAGGAATATGTGACGAGGGACCTATTTAATAAAGATGGTGATTGTGATTCCAATGTCCAGAGAGGAGCTCGCTAAAAAGAGGCTCTAGAAGTAAGTTAAGTCAAGATCAAACTGGAGGTAAAAAACGTAACTTTATTCAGTTAAAGGAGCTTATATTTATAGGATGTGTCTTCGTCCTATTTCTTTCAGGGTAACAACATCCTCCACTGGCAAGATCTTCAGCACCCTGACTTTGATCAGGTGGGGAGTCTATGGCAGGCTTGCCTTTGACAAATTGTTAGATTGCGGAGAATAGTGCTCCAATGAGGTGAGGAGAAGTTTTGGAGAGGTATCAGAGGTAGGGTAATTCAAATTGGGCTGAGTGGGAGCAGGTCAAATTCCAACAACACCCCCCTCAAGATCTTGCCAAAAGGGGATGGTACTTGCGCAGAAAATGGCTATGGATGCTATTGACTATAGTACCAGTACCAGTAGCAGCAATAGAGTATTTAGGCTCTCTGCGGTGTATTACCCAATAGGGGACAGACCAAGTGGTGGCAAGTTTGCCATTTTGATTCCCAGAGTGATGGTGGTAGAGTAAAACTGAATCTTCTAAGGAATATTCAGAGAGATTAAGTAGGCGCTCATTAGCTTGAACCACTTCTCTAGGATAGATATTTTTTTATAGATTTGTTAGCCATAGCTTGGAGACATATGATCTCATCAATTATTCATTAAAGGATAAGCTCTATATTGTTTAGATTAGCTGATTTGAGGATAGGGTGAAGGCTGGAAGGCAACAGCAGCTCACGCCCATATAGGGCTTGGAACGGGGACATGTTATTTATTCTGTGGTAGCTAACTCAATAGGTCAACAAGGCGCTAGGGAGAAAATCATTCCAATGCACAGGATCAGAAGCGGCCAACTTTCTTAGAATGGAAATTAATGTGCCATTAGCACGCTCCACCATGCCAATGGTGGTGAGGTGATATGGTGTCGTGAAGAGGTGCTTTATACCCAGCAGAGAAGTTAATTCCTCAACTATAGAAGAGATAAAATTTGTACCATTGTCTGATAAGAGTACCCGCAGGCAACCATGATGGTAGAATATTTGTCAATATATGAAAAAGGGCGGTAGCTCTGGCAGTAGCATGAGTAACCAAAGCGGCCTCAACCCACTTAGTTAGGTGACCAATGGCAAGGATAATATAGCGATGACCATAGACAGCCACAGGTAATGAACCTATGACATTGATGCTAACAGTATCAAAAGGGGCCCCTGGGACTACAACTCAAATTTAAAGTGCGGATTGGACTTATCCTGAGGGCAGCAGGTTAAGCAAGTCTCCAAAATATCATGAATTGACATAGCCATATTCTCCCAGTAGCATTTGGTTTTTAGCCACTCAAGGGCTTTCTTTATAGCCCCATGCCCAAGGGTTTTATGGGCCTCCATGATAGTTTCATTACTGAGAAAAGGGTGAAGATTGGGCAGAAAAGAGGTGCCAACCTGTTCTACTAAAGCTCCATCAACAACATTAATGTCAGCTATTTTACTTAATCAGGCTTGAACGTCTGGAGATTCTTGAGGCCATAACCCAGGGTGAGGGATAAGCTCATAAAGTCAATCCTCTTATGGGATAGTTATATGTAAAATAGGGAGGTGGGATAATTCATCCACATTTTGATGAATGGCGCCAGCTCGGTGTACTATAAAAATATATAATTTTGAATCCTGAGGGCCCAGCGAGCTAACCTCCCATCAGGATCTTTCATTTGAAAAAGCCAACAGAGGGAGGAATGATCAGTAACAATTATAAATGTTTACTATACTTATAGGGGCGGAAGTGGTTTATAGCAAGTAAAACTGCCAGGCATTTACATTCAGTTACCAAGTAATTCCACTCTGCTTTGGTTAACGTCTTACTAAAATAAGAAACTGGATGGTCAACTTGGTCCAAGTCTAATTGGGAAAGGATAGCGCCCACAGTGGTGTCACTGGCGTCAGTGAAGAGAACAAAAGGTTGCGCAAAGTTAGGATGTATTAAGATGGGGCTGATAATAAGGCAGTGTGTAGAAAATCAAAAGATTGTTGCTGTTCAGGGCCCCAAAAGAAGGGCACATTTTTGTGTAGGAGTTCAACTAAGGGCTCAGAAAGGTTAGCAAAGTGAGAGATAAACTGGCAGTAGTATCCCATCATTCCCAGAAAGACTTGGATGTCTTGTAATTTTTTGGAGTGGGCATGCATTTGATGGCAGAGACATTATCTGGGATAGGGAGGATATCTTTCCAAGTCACCTTGTGCCCTAAAATTTCATTTCTCATTCAAAAATTACATTTAGAGGGTTTCAGTTTCAAGAAGGCCTCACATAGCCACTGGAATACCTGTCAAAGATGATTGAGATGAGCAGTAAAAGTTTGTGATAAGATAGTGAAATCATCGAGGTAAACTAACACACACATGAGTTTAAGGTCCACAAACAACTGGTCTATAGCCCGTTGGAAGGTGGATGGGGCGTTGCATAACCCCTGTGGCATGCGGGTGGGTTCAAACAATCCCTCATGAGAGACAAGGGCACACTTGGCATGATCCTCAGTGGAGAGTTCAATCTGCCAGTAGCCACTGGCTAGGTCCATCACAGAAAATATTGTGAGCCAGATAAGGATTGCAAAGAGTCATCAATGCGGGGTAAAGGGTAGCTGTCCTTACAAGTAATATAATTCAACTATTAATAGTCCATAACAACACAGTGGCTCCCATCCTTTTTCTTAATCAATAGGAGAGGGGAGGACCAGGGACTATGTGAGGGTTGAAGGAGGCCAGCGTCAAGCAATTACTTTAATTTGAGGGTAACCCGGGCTTTTTCAGTTTTTGATTTTTGATAAGGTCAGGAGCGGAAAGGAGCAGAATCTCCAGTATTGACCTGGTGTTGTACACCTTGCATATGACCATAATTGTGGGGGCCATAAAAGAAAATATTCTTATACTTATCAAATCAAAGCTTCTGTAGCCGCTTTTTGCTCAGCTGACAAATCAGAACCAATATTCACAAGCACTGAAGCAACAACAGGGGGCTCCTCTAAACCAAAGTCACAAAGGGTCCCAACGCCATAAACCTCCATCACCTGGTCTAATGCAAGAGGTGAACATAAGCGATTAGTTGATTCAGCTCAATGACTTTAGGGGACCAAGAGAGGTTGGCTAGAAGAATAGTGTCAGTGCCTTGGTAGGTTGGATCTAAAACCCCTGGACAGGGGAGAGCTTTGAATACAGATGGGTTAGGTAAACTAGAAACCTTGAGCAAGTGATCAGGAGGGGGAACCAACTGAATTTCAGTGTCACTTAGGATTTGGGCCTGGGGAGGTATGGTTATGACGTGGGGAGAATGTTAAGGCATCCCCTCCTCAGCCTCAACCATGGGAGGGGGCAACTTAACTTTGGACCCCAATACACAATGTTATAAACTCTCAACTGTGGCAAGGGATTTGAGCAGGCATGTCCTAAACTTTCTCTTCCCTTTTTCCTTAATAGCAGATTTAAAAGTAATGGAACGCGGTATCCTAATACAGAAATAAAGTTATCCTTGAAGCTAATAATAGCAGCATGTTCCATAAGTAGCCCAGTGCCCAATAAGAGGTCATAGCTATTCTTATCCAGGGCTACAGCAGGTACAGAGAGCTGTAGACCACCTAGCTCAGGGGCGAGTGAGAGTATGCATCTATAAATCAAGAATATGCAGTACCAGCTGTCCCATATTCTAAAAAATGGTTAAGATCAGGCTGAATCTTAATGTTTTCCAATTAGTCAAGAAGAGGTAAGGTTAATAGAAAAAACAGAGTTAAAAATAGAGAGAACCTTCACTTTTGTGGACTACCATTTCAATACGGGTCACCGTCACTCCCACTGGGCTGGGATAAAATATATAGCTGTAGGGGCAGGCTTAGAAAGAGGATAAGAGGAAATATAACTAGGTTTATTATCATCTGAAAGATCAATAGGAGTTTCCTCTTCAGGAGCATTAGGGCCAACAAGGTCAGCAGAAATAGTATGAACCAATTGGTTTTGAGATGCAGTGAAGTCATCAGCATAGGGAGCCTCTCGCCCTATGCTGACCCCTCTTTTGCTTTTTCATTGGCAATTTTCGTCCAATAATGCTGAATGGTGTGGTTGCAACAGCCACTAAAGGTGCAGTTGGGTCGAGCACGATTTTTTCCAGACTCATTGTTGTTCACCACATGAATTTGAGGACAGGAGACTGAAGCGGAAGCAGGAGTGGCAGTAACTACAGAGGCGAGAATTTTAAGGAGGGCCTCCTTGATATATAAGAAAGAAGTAAAATTTCGTTTCACTGAAGTCATGTGGAGATGGAGCTGCGGGTTGAACTCTAAAGAGGATAGGATGGCAATAACTGCATCAAGTGTAAGGCAGTTATTGGTCACCAACGCTTGAGCTTCAGCATAGAACCAAGCAGAAAACTCTTTGGGGGATTTGCCATGTCATAACTTAATACTCATAAAGGCCTGTTTTTGATTTGCCAAGGTGAAATCACTAATGAATTCATTAATAAGCGCGGCCTTAACCTTGGCCCAAGTATTTTATTGCATTAGGTAGGGTACCATGATTTCTTGAGTGGATCTACTAAGGCAAGAGGGTAAGTATTTAACTTTCTGATGGTCAGGAGCTTCCTCCATCGCGCTCTGAAAAATATAAAGAGAATGAAGCAATTCTTCCTTCCCCAGGGGTGAAATTTTCTTTAAAAGAAGGTTTAAAAGTAGTTCCTATGAAAGCCAAAATAACATTAATGCCCACTGGGCTAGTTCAATTAATTTTGGGTAGCTCTGACTCAGAAGGAGGCACAGGGTTTCGATTTAAATCAGCTTGTTGTTGAAAACTGTTCAGATCATCTTGAAGAGCCCCAATTTGGGCAATTAGGGAATTAGTAGAAGCTTTTTGTTGAAGTTCATTTTGTAATAATTCCATTTTGACACCTTGATTTTGCATTAGGGATTGGAGCTCATGGTTGTCTTGCTCCAACCTTTTGATTTTTCTTTTTGATGATTTAAATCTGAGGTGAGGGAATCATAAAGATGGTAAGTGTTGTCTAACCCTTCCTTAATCGAATCAACAGTAAGGTTTGGATCAATAGGTTCTCCAGAGAGATATAGCCAACAGCTTTGAGCAATATTTTCAAGATCTTATTCTAGAGCGTGAAGGCGGCTGTTTAAGGAAGGATCCTCTGGAGGGGAAGGTAAATGCACAGTCGGCCCAGAAGGTCCAAGGGGCCCAGGCTGGCCAGGGGGACCAGGTTGTCTGGGAGGACCAGGAGTCCCGGGGGCCACAAGGATCAAGGTGCCCATAGCCAGGTGGGCCAGTTGGCCCAGGTGGCCCTTCACCCCCATCAATACCAGGGGACCCCATCATCCCTCTGGGACCAACTGATCCCCACTCCCCTGGGAGGCCTGGGGGACCTACAGGGCCAGGAGGCACCAGAGTTCCATGCACGCCTGAGACATCAAAAGCTGGTTAGAGTGCTGTTTCAATCTGGTTCAATCATTCTAAAGTTTGTTCAATAAAAGTATTAAGTTGGCTTAAGAGATTGGTGATGGCTTGTTGCAACTGACTCTTGATAATTGTGGTGGTTTCAGTAAATCAGGTAGCTACTTCCTTGCAAAGAAGGCAAGCCACTCCCATGTCCAGTTGATAGAGTTGGGTTTGAATAGAGATAAGTTGGTTGCAGTTCTCAAGAATGGCCTCACAGTTATCTCTTACAATCAAAGAAGCTGAGTTGTAGAATTTTAAAAGATAGGAGTGTAACTCTTGTGACAAGGTAAACTGTCTCAAGATTTCCTGATGGTGGGTTCACATCATTTGAACTAAATGGTGAATGGCTGGGTGCACAAACTGGCGCAAATATCGCTCAGTGAAAGATATATTTACCTCAGAGCTGGGTAAGTCAGCGGATTCATATAGAGCTCACATGTTATCAGGAACTGCAGATGATTGGTTGCAATGGGAGAAATCTCCGGGGAAAAGAGCACCTAAAAGTAATTAATTAATAGTATCAGCAACACCTGTAGGCTGAAAGCAATAGTTCTGGGGTTCAAGGGTCAGAATAGAGATATTGAGCGTAGCATGGAATTGCAAAAGATTGGTTTTGTTGTTATCAGGGTTGCAGTTTCCATTGGAAGTTACCCATTGAGTGATGCTGGATATTTCAGTAAGTGGCCAAGTAGAGTCTTGGCGGGGATCATCCATTTTGAATATATTTATTTACCAGGTAGCTCAAGAGAGTACCTGGCAGAAAGCACCAATTATTTTGTTGGGATAGGGTAGCTGAGGGTAGTCGTTCCTCTGAAGCATACTGAAATGGATGGTATAAATTGTCACACAGAGAGTCAATAGCGGGGAGAGCCAGGGATCCTAGACGTAGGGGCCAGTGAACTGCTTTAAGCTTAGGAATAGGTGACGAGGGACCTATTATAATAAAACTGGTGATCATGATGCCAATGGCTGGAGAGGAGCTCGCTAAAAAGAGGCTCTAGAAGTAAGTGAAGTCAAGATCAAACTGGAGGTAAAAAACGTAACTTTATTCAGTTAAAGGAGCGAATATTTATAGGATTTGTCTTTGTCCTATTTTTTTCAGGGTAACAACGTCCTCCACCAGCAAGATCTTCAGCACCCTGACTTTGATCAGGTGGGGAGTTCAACGGAAGGCTTGCCTTTGACAAACTTGTAAATTGCGGATAATAGTGCTCTGATGAGGTGAGGGGAATTTTTGAATAGGTATAAAAGGTAGGGAAATTTGAATTAAGCTGAGTGAGAGCAGGTCAAATTCCAGAAACCCTATATATAGGGCTCACTTTACTATAATTACTAACCATGCTTCACTGTGATGGCTCCAGCAGATGATGAATCCTTATTGGAGATTGGTCTAATGGGTTTTAAAACTTCAAAACTACGATTTCTATATCGCATATTGGCCGGGCCAATACATAGAATGCAGATTGTTTATCCAGGTTACTTATATTAACATAAACTGACCCTGAGAAAGATTTACTCTACGATCTTCTAACCCAAACTCACTTATAAAAAATGAGTCATTTAAGATCCAAAAGGAGTTTGAGAAAAGGTCAGAAAATATACAGAACAAGAATGGTACCCTTTACAAACTTGTGTCACAACAATTGTTACCCTATATTTGCCTTCTGATTGCATTGGTTTTATAATGGAAGGCTATCTGAAAGTCGGCCACAGAGGAGTTCATAAAACCTACCAAAGGCTCAAAACCCAGTGCAACTAGGAGGGAATGCTCCTCTTAATCCATAGTTTGTTTAATCCTTGCTTAGTTTGTAAAAGTCAAGCTGTCCCTACTCCTTATACCCAACATCAAGTGGTATCTCCCATCAAACCCTTCCATATGGTAAGTATTGATGTTGTGGGACCACTACCTCAAGCCTTTAAAGCCATCAATTTCTTAAACTTGGCTATTGATCATTTAACAAAATGGATTGAAGCCATATCCCTTCCATTAGCTTTGATAAAGGATACTGATACATTCCTATATAGTAATATCATTACCCAACATGGGTTTCCTACTACAATCCTCTCTGATAATGGTAAAAATTTCTGGTCCTCGCTAGTGCAAGGATTAACTGAAGTAATGAGGACCACTCAAGAGTTTTTCCCACCCCTTATTATCCTGCAACCAATGGGATGTTCAGCGAGTAAATGCTACATTAACCTTAATTCTTCAGAAAATGGCCTCAACTGACTCTCTATATTGGCCTCAATACTTACCCAGTGCAAATTTTTCTTACCAAATTAATCAACTTATTATTAAAATTTCTCCTTTTCAAGCCTTGTATGAATTAATCTTAGTTGCCTTCTAAAATTTTAGGCCATGATAGACCAATCTTCCCCCAAAGCTCCTAAAGCTACCATAATAATTATTTCCAATAAAATCATTTGGCTTCAGGTGCTGGCTTAGAAAATTTGTCTGCTACCACCTCTAGAGAGTCAAATCAGTTTAACAAGGAACATGAACCTCTGCATACCTTCCAATTGGGAGACTAAAATTTTTCATCATCATTGACTCAACGTATATGATACCAAATTAAATATAAATTGGTCTGTTCCCATATTAAGTTTTTTATAAGTGGGGAAATGAGCACTTAATTTTGGAGATCACTCAAGGGACTGTGATAAATTGAGTGCAAAGTCAGTTTTTACAACCTTCTAACCACTTATGACAAGATCTAGAAGGGGTCATTGTTGGGATTAGATCATGAACTTAAGATTTAAGTAAATCTTATGACGTGATTAAAAACTGATCTAAGGGTTTGGACAAAATTATGACCTGGGATGATCCCCAAATAGAAATTGTTAAAATCTTTTGTCAGGGGCCAACCCTGATCCCAATGAAAAAATGATATGATTTCTAAATAGTAAACTAATGCCGCAGAAACCTCAAAGAGTGAATCAGTATAGATCTTAGCTCTGAGGTGGTTGGCGATTAACCTTGAAGTTTAGTCATTTTTTCACTAAATATTAGAATCATCAAATAAACTAGGTGATTTTTTTGTTTAGTAAAATAAATATTCATTTATTACTGCTTTACCAAATTGTATTAATATATCATTAAATAAGAAATTTTTCTTTATTGTATATTTAGACATTGAATACATTTAATGCATTACCATCTAGTACTAAATAAACATTTAATGCATTCACGCCTGGGTCTTTGGTTGATCTATCTAAACTCAAGGACGGTAGGATTAAATTTTTTCATACCAACACCACCGTCCCCCCAACCCAACCATCTTCCCAACAAGTAACCCATATGCTCAAATCACTGAAGCACCTGACCATTTCTTCTGGGCTTGCATTGACCACAGTCAGCAAATTTTTCTCCATCTTCTTTAATCTAAACCACTCTAAAAAGTCAAGTTCCCATCTTAATGGTATTGCCAATACAGTTTCTGGCCTCACTGCCACACTACCAGCATTTGACTGGGGGATTTTTTACCCCCATCTACTAAGCTTGCTCACTCATCAAACCCACCCAAGCCTTGCGCCACCACCCAGCCCCCCAAACTTATTTACTATAATCTGAAATACCAAGATAGTAAGAAGCTTAGACCACCATTTACATGAGAGTGACACCTCAATTGCCCACCCAAAAAATAAAATTATATTATCGCCTCATTGGATACAACTAAATACATGGTCATTTTTAAATGAGGTTACCAAGTTGGGTAATATGGTTCCAGACTCAGCTGAAGAAATTAACTTTGACTAATTATTGAATACCAGATTTGATGCACAAAACAAACTAAGAATATTAAACTTAGAACTAATGTTAAACCTTTCCTATAAGACACATCAACTTGCCCTGGATGCGGTTACCTTATATAATAATCAGACACTCCACATTGCAGATTTACAATAAGTATTCATGCCGCAGTATGGCTTATCCCTGTTAATTGCCCTAATTTTTCACGCACAGCAAAATCTTATCTACTGACTTAACAAAGCTGCCTTAGGTGCTACCAAGATTTTATTTGCAATAACACCGTTCTATGCAAATTATAAATCTTCCTTTGATAATAACAGAAGTTAACTTGTTACCCTAAAGCATGCATCCAGGCCAAACATCACCTCATGGATTACTTTGAGGCCCTAATAATGGCTCAAATTGTTGCTATAAACCCTCACTTTGCACTCCTTGAACCGCACTCCACAGATGCTCCCACACATTTTCTTTCTGCCTATGTGTGAACCAGGGAGTATAAATGCCCATGTCAACAAGATTCCTCCTGATCCCCGTCTCCCCCTCCACCATGGTTGGATAGTAGTTTGCTGTTTTCTACCTGGTTAGTTTTAATTCTTTTATCTCATTCCATTCCATTTGTTATTGCAATTTGTTCCATATATATTATCCTTTTTTAAATATTGCTTGTTTTTAAGCCTTTGCCAATGTCCATCCCCCTAGTAAGCTTAAATTGAATTATAGATTTACTTTTAGCTATTATCATAAATGTTTAGTTTATAAATGATTTTGACCTGCATGTATCATTCTATATTAACCCCATCATTACTAAGGTTTATTAAGCTATCAGTACTAAGAATGTAAGGGACCCAGCTCCAGCTATTAAGCTGTTTAGGACTATGCACCCATTTAGTTCAAAAAAGATTAAAACCCTAAGGCCCTGCCCCTCATACAAATCTCTGACCTAGGGCACACCCTGGATGAGAGATGGGTGTTTGGTTTTCTCCATGTCTGCTGCACGCCTTTCCCCCATCTAACCCCTAACCCAAAAACATCTAAGTGTCAAAATCTGCAAGTTATTATTTATAAAATCAAACAACCTTGAGAAGACGTTGAAAGATTAAAGCTCTCCACTATGGTCCCCATTCCTTGTCCCCAATAGGGGGCTCAACCAGAAGTCTTTATAATTGAGTAAACTTGCCCAGATAGCCAAATATAAGCAAAAAGTCGAAGAGAAAGGGACAAAAATGGGGATTAAACCTGACAACCATTATGAATTAAAGAAGTGAAGTTGGACATTTGGCTGATAGTATAACCTTAATTAATTAAATAAATTGATAATATCCTCTATTGTTGACTTAAAGAGCGAAAGTTTGAAACTGTCAAAATCATTTTGAAGTTGCTACAATCATTAGTACCTGATTTATGCTTAGTAACGTTTCCCTCCCCATCACACCATAAAACCCAGAACCCTGCTAATGATATGGTGCTGGTTATTCTTATACCTGTTTTTCTGTTATTTTATTAAAAATTTTCAAAGAAAACTTCAATCTTTGTTATTTTAAAATAATTAAAATGGTAAATGGGAACCAAGTCTCTGAACTGGACCCTCTCTAACAACCTTCCAACGCGCCCATCAACAGCCCCTTGAAACCAGAGATTCTCCGTGGACTTTAGATGGTCTGGTGGGTTCTGGAACACCCACAAAGAAAGCTAGGTTTTTCTTAACTGTTGAGTTTCTAAAAAAACCCTTATAATTTTACAAAGGGTCTAACCTCAAACCTACTTAGCCATACTAAGCTAAGGGAGTATAATAAATACCTTATTATTAGATTACAAATCCTACTTATATGCTTGGTTATAATACATAAAATCATGCATCCAAATAGCTTATTATTTCACCTGTTAAAAATCTCTTAAAAAATTAATTACACAAAAATCTCAAAAATTATTGCATAGTATTTATGAGCTGATATCCCAACTTTTCTTTTCTACCAGTGGCGATTCAACAAAATTGCAAAGATAGGGATGAAAAAAGGCTCAAATGCCCCCCTTTTGAATCCACAAAGGGCTTGTAAAAAGTGGTAAGATGATAGGTGGGTTGTAGCAGCTCCTGTGTCCGGAAATTAACTGCCAATGTGGCAGAAAAAGGAGAGAAAAAGGGTGTTAGTAATACCAAAGCTACTATTTGTGGATGACCAAAAATGGTAATATAGAAAGTTGGTGTAATAGTATGGTATAATTAAAAATATGGTCCTAGATGACTTTTTGGAGCTAAATCCATAAACTGCTTTTAGTTTATATGCATTGAAGGTCCCCTATATTGTTCCCCATCTCTTTGTGATAATTTTAACAGAAGTATAAATTGCTAGTTTTATTCTTATCTTTTTGAAGTTGGGTATATTCAAATAATTTTTTCTTATAGAAATTCCTTTTAATTCTAAAATTTTACAAAAAGTTCATAATGAACTTAAGCTTTACAATTTCTCTGACTTCATTGCTTCCCAATAGCTCAACTTTTATGTTGCTTCCCTAGGAATCTTTGGTCATAAGGGTTTGCTCCTTTTGAATTTAAAGTGTAATCTAGGTGGTGGATCAATATGGTTATTTGAGGGACCTCACTCTACCATGAGAAATCTACTTTAGAAGCTTTTAATTCTGAACCTCACAGCTTTAAGTTTGTGCATCTTATCCTTATATTTTAGTACAATTTCATCTTGAGGGGCGCTTCTTTACAGTAGAATCTTAAACACTTTATTTTAGTGCGCAGTTTTTTTAATATATATCAAAATCTGTCACTGAATCTATCAAAATGCCATTTATGGTGTCATTTACTATAATTTGAAAGCTAATACTGCTTGACAAACTAATATCAAATATTTAAAAAATATTTTCCCTGTAATAACAGCTACATAAAATTGTGATCTTACAAAACAAAAACTGATTCTATAATGTGCCTACTTATACTACATTTTATAAAAATTATCTAACTTATTAATCTTTAGCTATCACCCTTTATTAGTGTATTAAAAAACAGCATACTATCTCTCAAAAAAGGAACCTTTTTCAATACTTTATTAAATAAAGGTTCATTGCATTTATTATCTTTTGTGTTATGTAAAAGGACACGGATAATCATAGTAATGGATGGGTTTTACATGCTTATGCTATCACCTTTTTTATCTCATATATAATATACGTCTGTATGCAATATATAGTCTATATGTGCTCATCTTACTATTCTTAAGTGAATTTTAGTAAAGGTTATTGATTTAGAAATGTAAATAGGTCCTGATAGTATCTTTTAAATAGTGTTATATAATTGAGTCTTAGAATAAACATAAACACCTCAAGTAAATATACTGATAAGATAGGTGAAATACATTTAGTAAAAGACATTCCATCATTGTTAAGTATAAGGAGCTCTGCAAAATGTTGTATGTACAAATGAAGTCTTGAGCCACCAGGATATAACCTAAGGAGAGCAAAGTATATAGATTTATTATATATCTTTTATTTAACTGAGGCAAGCTGACTGGGGGATGGCATTAAAAGTATGTGTAGAAATGGAAGGGGAGTGAAGAATATCAATGACTAGAGAGGATTGGGCACCCCGGGGTACGCAGGTTGCCCCTGTTGCCAGCTGGAACCGCCAGGTATGGGGGGATTGGTGCGTTATTCTGAGGATGTTGTCCCCACTATGGAGCAGATGTGAAGGAAGGGGTCAGTATGAAGGAACCAGAGCGGTAACCATGACTTTATAAGTCTCTGCTGCCTTGTCTTCATATACCCAAAGAGCCAGGCTTGGAAGTGCTCAAGTAAGTGGACGTGAAACCTATTGATAACCCCATGGATGGTAGGGACCATGCCCTTGAAAGCATCCAAGGCAATAGTGTGGATTGTCCACATTGCAATGTGTATCAAAGGGAGTGCAGGGTAGACGGGATTGGGGACACAAGCCAGAGCCCAAGGAGGCTCCTTGAGATAGAGAAATCCTGGTCATCTTGGACCTTGAGCAGGCGCGCAATTTCTCACCATATGGCTCTGGACGGGGGCAGGTTTATAAGCGGTGGTGTAGGGAGCCCCCTCCTCCACATACTGCGCAGGTTGTGTGGAGGGAGTGGGTTTGGTCCACCATTCTATAGGTCCTTCTCAGGCAGCGCCAGGCATTGGCTCTTACCCTTGGCTGGAGGAGTGGATGGTGGGTCAAACTCCATATTGCCTTGTGTGTGGATAGGTCTTAGGGGATGTCCAAAGCATCTAGGTAGTCAATTATGGCGATGGTTGGGGTCGTGGAAATAATGTCTTGGTGGAGGTGGTCTTCTAACTTCCATATCATGAAGTGGGGTCTGGGTCTTCCCCTACCCTGTACAGTGCCTGTGGTAGCGACAGTCCTGCCCATGTGGCAGATGGTTTGGAGGAGGCGTCAAAGTGAGGGGGGTTCCATGCGGGCCTGTTGCATTGGGGCGGTTAGCAAGGTATGTTAATAAGCTGGAGGGATGGTGTGGGTTAAGTGTTTTGAGTGCCTGCGCAAAGTTGGCCCTCGCTGCCCTGGACCAATGCTGTTGCGGGGGGTCCAGGGTTAGCATTCCCTCTATCCAGGTGCCCAGGATGTGGTTGGCATGGTTCTCAAAGTCTATCAGGCCCATGCCTCCGCTGGAGCATGGACCATATAGCGTTTCCACCCAGAAAGGTGGGCGGGATCCAGGACACAGCCAGCCCTGGATGAGCACACAGATTGATGTTATAAGGGTGGGCGAAAAGGGGATCGCATGTGCGGGGAACCACAGCATTGGGAGGATGAGCGAGTTGGCAACTGCCACTCGCCCCATTAGCCCAGGGGATCTACCCTTTAGTGAGGCGATTCTGTTGAATGTTGTTGCAGCAGGTTATTTTCAATCATCTCATTTGCATACCCTCCTGTTTCCAGCCAAATCCCAAGGTGGCGGACAGGGGTGGTGGTGGGGGTAATGCAAAGGGTAGGACGAGTGAGTTTTTGCATCTTGAGTTGTGTGTAGTGGGGGATGTGGTCCAGTTGGTGACGTGTTTGTCAAGGAGAATTATTTCAGTTTTCCATTTTATTAAGCGATGCATTACTCACCGTGGAGTATTCCTCTAGGGTGCATTCTAACTGTCGGGCATTGTTGCTGTCAGCTATACCTGTCACACAGTCATATGCAAAGGCTAGTATCTTGACTTGGGGCTGGCCTTGTGCAATTATGCCCCTGAGGCGTGAGTCAGCAACGTGGAGGAGTGGATCAAAGCTGAAGTTGTAGAGTAATGGGCTGAGGGGGTCCCCTTGCTTGATCCCTCTGCATGGGGAGATCCTGTCAGTTAGGAAGCCTGGGCCACATACAGCCATAGATGCGGATTCTGTGAGGAGCATCTCCCAGTTGATGAACCTGGGTGGGAGGTTGAAGGCGTGTAGGCACTCTTTTAAGTATGGCCAGCTAACGCGATCATATGCCTTCTCCTGGTCAAGGAATACCAGGGATCCCGTCACTCTGTATTGGAATACATTGGTGATGGATTGTATGTTAGACCAGATGGAGCGCCCTGGTGTAAAGCCAAATTGGTTGGGTGATAGGGCTTTAGAAGCTAGTGCTCCCAGTCTAGTAACTAGAATTTTTGTGAATATTTTTGTGTCAGTGTTTGAGAGTGCTATTGGACACCAGTTGGCCAGGTCTGGTCTGTCGCCCTTTTTATATAGGGTAATAATATAGGAGTCCTGGCCTTCTGGCAGGAGACGGGTCTCCAGCAAGCACTGGTTCATAGATGCTAGGAGGAGGGGGGCAATCTGTTTAAAGTATGTTTTATAAAATTCATAGGGTATCCCATCAGGGCCTGGGCATTTCCTACGTGGTGCACCGCGGACTGTATTCCAGAGCTCCTCCTGCGTTATCAGGTTTAGGAGACTACAGTCTGGCGGTGCACTCTGTATTCTGGCGGAGTGTATTTTTTTTATTTTTTGGGGGTTAGGTGGGGTGTCGCGGTAAAGCTCAGTGTAATAGCAGTGAATTTCCACCTTGACCTCCGTTGGATCAGTTGCCACAGTTCCATCAGCTTTGTGGACCTGTGCGCACTGGGGCAGATTGATTCAGAAGTGGTATTGGCGGAAGAAGAACACCAAACATGTTTTGCCTTCTTTTATGTGTTTACCTTTCCAGGATATTTTGATTCTGTGTTGGTGCTCATGGATGAGGGCGTTTAGGCGGGCGGAAATTTCCACCCATTTGCGCCCCCAGTTTGGGCTGTATCCAGTTTTTGGGATATTGAGTTCTAGGTGGTCAAGTTCCGCCAGGGTGCATCTGATCGTGGCAGTATCCACAGTGTATTTTCATGATGCGAGATGGTGGGTTTTGTTTATTAGTTTATTTTTTTGCTTTTCCCCAGGATTTGATGGGATCTGGTGTGAATGGGGTTGTGAATTTTGGGTTTGAAGCTTCATGCTCAACCCAGTTAGAAATTTAAGGGAGTTTTATATTCTCCAGGTATAGCTTCCTCCAGAGAGACGTCCATGTTTGAGCCCTGGTTGGAGTGAGCTGCACCAAAACTAGATGGTGGTCAGGAAAATTAATTTTTTAGTATCAAAGTTAGTAATAAATGAGCGGCAGGATTTTGGTGCAAGGATGTGGTCGATGTGGCTCATCAAGATGAGCATTCCCTCACATATGCTGGGGCGGGTCATGTGGGGAAGGAGTGGAGATCTGGGGGAGGGGTGTTGTACAGGCCAAGGGATGCCTTCATCATGTGAAACTCGACATGTCCCAGTGGGTATCCCCTGGGGTTGGGCCATTGGTCTATAGTGGGGTCATCCCAACAGTTAAAGTTGCCCAACAGGATGGTATCTGATGGGAGGTTGAGCGTCAGGATGAATTCAAGGAATTGTTTCCTCTTGGATGCAGTGCATGGTGCATAAATACAGGCTATTGATAGTGTGGCCTCTTGGTTTGCAATCCTTGCAGTTAGGACGCAGCCATCTAAGTGCTAGGAGGACTTTACAATTTTTAATTTTTTGTTATTATTATGGATGACCACCCCACAGTGGGACATCTATATCGACTGGGATGGTGAGACCCTGGCCACTCAGGATCCCTCTTCCCCCTGTAGACAGTGGGTCTCTTGGATGGCCAAGATGTCTACTGGGAGTTTGTGAAGGAAGTCCAGATTTTTAGCTTGGGATGCTTGAGCCCTGGCTCCTGTGATGTTTAGCATCCTATTGACACTGAGGTGCCCGTGGCACCTCAGGAGCGGTTGGGTGGGCCTTCTGGACCTAGTCCCCCGCTCATTGCCTTGGACTTGCTCTGTGTGATTGGTCCAGTCCACTCTGAGGCGTTTTCCAGATCCTTACCTTGTGGTAATTTCATGTGGGTGTTGTTAGATTTGGGGATTGTATTAAGCTTTTCTGCACGTGATTTTGTTTGATTTGAATTGGTGCGCTAATTGGTTTCTGATGTTTTGGTTTTTGATTTTGAAGCTCTGGGCTCTCTTGGCTCATCCATTGTGGATTCAAAATGTCCCAGTAAGTTTATTTGATTGGGGTCATGTGGTGATTATGTCAGTTTAAGAAAATTTTCTGCATGGGTTGTCCAATCTGACTGTTTGGTTTGGTTCACATCCTCCATGGTTGCTCCGGCTTAGGAATTGTGTTCTGATTGGCTGGTTTGGCCAATTTCCTCTCTATCCATCTGGATTTGGTTTGGGTCAATGGATGAGGTTGTGAAAGATGCAGCCTTAGCCGCTGCCCACTTGCGGGCTTCTGCACCTGTTTGCGTAATTTGGGTGAGATTGGGTCTATAAGGACATAGTGTCCATCCTCTCCCATAGGAAAGCGTGGTTGGCGTCGACCATTCTTCCAAAAGACTTCTCATCTTCATCCATGGCGTCATCACAAAAGTCCAGGGCCATGATGCCCTCCTTCATGGGGTATGCATGCTCCTTATGCCCCAGTGTGGTGCAATGGTTGCAGATGGGTGGTGCACATTCTGGTGTGATGAAAAAAGGTTTTGACACTCCCCCATCTGGGAGGTGAAGCACCGCGGCGCATGGGATTATGGTCAAGTTTGCAGCCACATTGGGGACTGGGTCAATTACAGTGATTGCCTTTCCTGTGCACAGGTTTGGCATCAGGTGGAAACGCTGTAATTCTAGTTGTTTTATTTTCTCTGTAGCTCTGAAGGCTGAATTGGAGCTCTTCCTTGATTAGCTAATGAGGGAGGTTGGTGGGAAGCGATTTGAATGAGATGAACAAAGTTTTCTTTGTTCCATCTGGTGCGCGCGGTGTGCACAATTTGTTTGCCCTCAGGGAGGGCTATTTTGACACAGACTTTTTCTGTGGCATCTGCATCCTCTTCAATTTTGAAACCTATATCAATCCAGCTGCAGTGTATGGTGTGGGTGGTAACATATACCGCATGGGGAAAGAGGGAGGCCTGTGCTTCACCTACCTCTTCCCACAGAGTTGGGGAATCTACCCCTAAGAAAATTCAGAGCCCGTGTTCCACTTTTGATAGGGGCTGTGCATACTGTATTTCCATGTATTGGTTTTGTTTTGTGGTAAACTCCACAAACCTGGGTGGTGTTTGGGTTTGGGGTTTTTTGGTGGCTTTGGCTCCCAGTCCCCCTCCAGGGCGTTTTTTGCCCCTGGGTGCACCGTTTTGGCCATTGCCTGATATGACTTTCACCCAGTTTTGTTAGGTTTTATTAAATTTGCTCATCTCTCCTGTGTGATTAAAAATTATCTGCTTGAATCAAATCTTGGTAACTGGTGTTATTGTTACAGGAAAGAAAAGCCCCTGCTGTTACTTGATTTATTATATATTTTAATAGAGTTTTTATTAAATGTAGGTATATAATATATATGTTAAAACGTTATATCTTTATTTGCAACTATGTTTATAGACTTGCATCCATAGGACTTTAGAAGTGTATAAATGATATAATACCCATTATAGAATACCTACACTATTAACTTGATCTACCACTAAAATCACTTATCATTTATAGGTATATAATCTAGATAATTACTGCAATCTTTTACTTCCAATTGCATGTATACCCTCATATTATAGATTATATTTTCTAGTTTAATTATTTACAATATTTACCTAACTATATAACTTTTTATAGTCATATAATGATTATCAAATCTCTTAAATCCTATTTTCTAGTAATATCTGCTTAGATCAATTCTGTAGTTTATAAATCTTAAGTAGATAACAAGGGGTACCTTTATACCTTGTGCCAAATTAAATTGGCTTAAATTATAACAGTATGTAAGACTCTTCCAGGAATAGAAATACTTAAAGAAACCCAAATTAACTTAAAAAGCCTAATATATCCCTTTGTAATAAGTACAAGACTTGTCTTCTAGTATTATAGGAGATAAGTAGCTACAGCGCCTGAAAACTTTATCAAATAAAAAATGAAGAAAAACTTCTTAGTGGGTTTTATAATCTCCAAGCGCCATATGTCCGAAGTTTATAATTTTATTGAGCTTAATTATTATAGAATTATTCTTTAATATAGATTAGTAATATAAACTTGACAAGCGTTGTTTGGTAAAGGGATAATTATATATATATATATGATGTTTTCAGGTATTTTACTATCCTAAATATAAATAACCCCAATATTGTTTCTAAAATTATATTATATAAAATGCAATTTTCTTAGATTGTAAAACGTTAGTATAGTATAATAATTTCAGTGATTCCCTAGGGCAAGGTGATCCTTGTCCTTTACAATAATTAAGAAATGTAATTTTGACCTATATATAAGCTGAGAAAGTGTTATAATTAGTAAGCGTTTGTGCATTTTAGGTTTACATCTAAAGTGTAACAAATATGTATATAAGCGCGTTTATATGATAATAATTATGCCAAGTAAGAAAGTAATTGCCAAAAAAGGTTGGTGCTTTGATTGAAGGATAGAATATTTGTTAATAACCTTTATAACACAAATTTGGTTGTTTAAGTAGATTATAGTAAAAAAACTCAATTAATTGTTTTTAATTATATCCTAAAATTGTTTATACAAAATATACATAATGATTTTTTTCCTTAATCATTTTAATAGATTAGCTGCTCCTGCATCAAACATACCAATGTTGAATCACTCTATGTATAAGATAGATGCATAGATGTCTCTTTTCAACTAAAAAGTGATTAGTAAAAAATTCTAGGCCTATAATAGTCTGTTAAGACAATGGGTGATTTTATCAATAATTCTCAAAATTGAGGGTTACTGAAGGCTAGGGCGTTAATATTTTATTATAATTAATAAAATATAAAACTAAGGGAAAGCTGCTTAATTGATGAATATCCTTGGATTAGGTTATATAATAGTGATAACCAAAAATATTTAAAAACAGTAATTCAACTTTATTTCAAGGGAGCAATATTTATGGGTCAATGAAGTACTAAGTTCTTTGGGGAAAATCTCCAGGAACTTCTGAGTTACGTCTATATTAATTTATCTTGCTCAACTCCAATGGCATCCTATAATTGCTTTGAGTAAAATTATTTAGCCATTTAGATTGGGTTTGGACCCCAACAGCGGTGGTAGTCAACCCTTTGGATTGGGTTCAAATTTTGACATCAGAGGTGACCGTTTCTCTGGATTGGGTTCAGTTCCTGCCATTAAAACTGATCAAATCTTCAGATTAAGAAATCCTAATATAGTCAGATATCATATGTCTATGTTTTCTTATCTAATTCCTCTTTGTTTTGGTTACTACTAGTTATCTCTCACGTTTTCAGCACTATCTTTGTGCTACGCTTTAATTTAAAAAAGTTCTCATACTATCATGGATGGCCTAATGGTTGACCTGTATGCCTTTTGGTAAACTAAGCTTCCCAATAAGTGACTTCCTTGTGAAAATTATAACTTAAGCCAACTACCTAAAATCATGTTTCCTTTCCCTCAAGTTTACATTGAAAGGCCATTAAGCCTTTAAGAGATATCTTATGGGTTATTTTAATATTTATGGCAAATTTAATGTTATCACAATAAACTAGAAAAATCAGGTTATGCACTAGCACACTTTTTCTACAGCAGATGATGTATCCTTCTCCTTTTAAGTTTGATGGTTTGATATACATAATCTCATTACTGATTAGTGCAGCCTCAAATTCTACTATTGGCGCTCCCATAAAATGGCTTTTCTCATAACTTAACACTTCTTCTATTTAAAATAAAAGAAATATTCTGTAAACTTTATGGTAAGTTTAATGCACAGGTTCTATGACTGAGTTGTGATAACAAAGGAGATTGCTAGTTGTATAGAAACAACTATCCAATAAAGTCTTCTTTATAAGTGGTTTTAACTCAATTAGGTATTCTCTTATTAAAATTGATATCTACCTCACTTCTGGTCAATTGATATAAAATAGACAAGGCAACTAAAACAATTAACTCTTCCAATGTATCAAAATATTTAAAAATGTATGCTGTTTTATTCTGTTCATATTTATAATTACAAGGGGTCTATATAGAGAAGAATGGTGCTCAACTCATTGGTTGGTAACTTAATAAAATTAAAATTTACTGTCAATGACCTTAACCCTCAAGAAACCATACTCTTAATGGATATCTTTTCCATTATCCATACACCTAATTGCCATTCATTGTCAACTGGATTATGACCCTTCTGGGCTAGCTTCCAACATCGCATAGTTCAACGCCTTTAGTCATCCCCATAAAATAAATCTTTATGAGATAGCAGCCATGAGTATAAAATGAAAATAAAAGTACCCATTCACGACAGGATGCATTGCTTAGACCAATCTATAAGCTGCCATCAAGAAAAGCGTTAAACTCTTTGGTAGCTCCCAAACACCCCTAATCATTTGGTATCTCAACCTGATTGATTCAAGTAAAAAATTAGTTATTGACTATTCATCAAACATTTGAATATAGCTACAAAGATTGTTGGTGATTACACCTAAAAAAACTGATTGGCATCAATATTGGGATCAGATCCAAACAAAAATTAACTAATAAATAGTAGGCAATATTACCAAATGATAGTTGATAGTAAGACAGTTCAGCAGATTCCAAATCTAGTTAAAGCTGGATAACGTGGTCAAAAAATTTAACATAAGCGCACACATTAAAATTTTATGTAATGATAAATTTATTGGATAAAAGATATTAACTTTTTATAGCAGAAGTAAGTAAACAAGATTATATTAGTGATATATTGGCTTTGATTCAATTTCCAGGGGTTCTGAGGGTAGTGGTATATATTTTAAGTAGACAATTTATTTTATTCAACACTCACGTGTTATTCTTCTTTGGATGGACGCCTTCTGGCCTGAGCTGGCTCTTATATATTTCTAGTAAGTTCAGACAATCTAGTTGACACTACTTGTTTTAATATATAATCCTCTCTGGTACTCATGGTGGTGTACTTCTTCTTTTTACAATAGTTATGTGATTGTTCCACATTTTATATTGTTGGCCATTTTGTCATGTTAATTTTGCCTTAAATTGTAGTCATGTGGATAGCCATAGTCCTTGGATTTGACGCCTTTCAATATGGCATCATTGGATAATCTTAGAAGCCAATTTATCATGAAATTTTTTACAACTTGGGAATTGATCATTATTAGCCAATCCATTGTCACCCTTAGCTTTTTTACAACTTGATCTTCCATCAGTAGGATCACTTAAATTGTTTGTCTTATCAGCACCTTCATATAACTCATTATATCTTGCTGTACCATTGGCCTCATGGGTCTTAGAATTATTACCAAAGCCTTGCTAAATGGTGTCCTTGATTCCTTCTCTCGGAAAGAGTCATCATCTTGGCCCTTGATTGATTAAGATTGGTAATGTATGAGTCCAAGTTGCTAATTAGGTTAAAAATAACACATATTAGACATTAGATTTAGATATAATGTTGTATTGAGCTTTATACAATCCTTAGTGAATAGATTATTGCTTGCTCAATGGTTCAGAATTTTTTTGGATAAAATAATTATAACTCTACAGGCGAATTATTAGCTTGGACGCTCTGTTGTCAATTTAGTTATAACTTTGTATATTACCTACATAAACAAAATACAATGGAAACTAAATCAAATTCTTCCTTGTAAGGCTCAATCTTCACAAAGTGTCTTCTAATAAATACCTCTTACAAACAGATCATAAAACTAATTAGAAGTTATACTTCTTTGAACTGATAAGACTGAGTACTAGGAATCTTTAACTTAAACTAATATAAATATGGGACCAAGAATAAACGTGAGATTTTGTGACATAGATTAGTATTAAGGAAAACAAAGTAACTTATATATTAGTAAGTTCAAAAAGAATTTATGATATGTAATTTAGTATATTGTGATTAATATTCTCAGTCACCAGGAACTCCGCGTCACATGTACCTTATATTTAGGCTTCTTCAACAAGTCCTTCTGCTCAAGCTATTTAATGCAGGAGCTTCATCTCACAGTGGATTTCAGATTACCAGGATGATGATATCTTATTGTTCTTTTTCAGCTTCCAATTGATAGTGGAGTCCCTGGTGTTTACAAAATGATTATTGTTTTATAATAAAGTATTAATCAAAGTTTGAGTGGTGGGCCAACCATAGCATCCAGAATTTGTACCCTGTTTGCTTTCTAACATATGACATTCACCCAATTAAAAATATTTCTGGTCAGATGATAATAATTGATTGAGGAAACACATATCAAGTGGAGTATATGTAGTATGGCCATTATTGGTAGTACTGTGTTGAGTTCAGCTATTGTCATTTGCTAGCAAGTTATTTAGGTTGCCCTGGTTTATAATTCAGCTTGATTGTCATTGTCGTCAACTATTAGATTATTGCAGTCATTAGGTATAAATGGACTCTGACCATGTGTTAAAATCTAGGTTCGTTGATGCTAGTTCCCACAGGTTAACCTCACAGGCTTTAGTTATTATGTGAACTATTCGCGTTGATTGATATTAATGTAGATATATGTTTGATAATAGTATAGAGACTATTATCCGTAGCTGAATAGGTAAACCAGGTTGATAGGTGGACCAATGCTAAGCTTGGAATGCTCCAAACAATGCTGTTCATAATAATAAGGGACTTCTTCCTTCTTCCAGCTTAACTTAATCTAGCTCTAGACTCAGAGGTTCTTGGCCTTGGTTCCATCACGCTGAGTTGGCGGAGATCTACTTAAAAGGTTTGCTTCTCTTCTAAGGATATCCAATCCTTACTCTTTAAAAATTTAATTGAGGTATGCAACCAGGGGACAAACATTATCAATGCTTCAAAAGCAAACAAACAAAGGAACCAAACCAAAAGAAATGACAAAAAATATTCAACCAGGTAGTGAGCGGAGGACCTCTAGCCCACCATGGCAGAGGGGGAGAAGGTCAGTCGGCGCCTCTGCAGGCACAACAGGTTTGACTGTAGCAGTATAATTGATAAAGTGGATATAAGCCAATATCAAGGGCGTTGGGGCATCAGCATGGTGCAGGTCAAGGGCTGGAACAAAATGATTGATATCCTCAATATCAGCCTGGAGGATAGCCTCTATATATTATGCAACATGATGTTCAGATTAAAGGTGGGCTTCAGTGAGTAGGGTAAAACTGACAATACTCTGCCTGGTTATCACAGTGTTTGAGGAAAATGTCGTTAGTTCAGCAACATATGTGGTAGAGTTAATGGCGGCGTCAGCCAATTTGTTGATTTCTTCCAGCGCTACTTCAGGAAAATCAGGTGGGAAGTTAGGTAGGTGCAGCCTTTTTCAATTCTTAAACTGACTCTGCCACTGCTATGTAGAGGCGGTGACAATGAGGCGAGGCCACTGCTGCTAAGGCAAGCTGATGGTCACTTTGAAAGGGGATGGCAATGGGTTTAGGGGCATAACGTCTGGGTGGGAGCGGTTTGTCAAAATTCAAGTTAATAAATTCATCCAAGTCATAACCATCTGGGGCTTCTTCACCTGATTCGTCAAATGCCTTTGGGACAAGCTCACCTGATTTGTCAACCTCATCCAATAGGGCCCAAGATTTTTGGTTCAATTTAACATGGGGGATGCAGAATTAGGGTGTGTGGAAGTAAGCTAATTAAGAGTTGCTTGGGGGAAAACAATGGTCCAATCCTGAATCTGATTGGTTGGGTTGAATTCAGGTGGGTGAGTGTGGCTGGAGGATTTGGTGTGGACAAATTTCCCACTCTGACCCCATGAGCTGGTGTGGTGGGTGGGAGGGGGAAACAAAGCACCACATTCAGACGCCACTGACAAAGGTTCAGAAAAGGCATCAGAGGAAGCGGCGTGGGGGCAGGACTTTTTAAAGTGGTTGAACCCAAAACAGAGGGGTCAAATCTGGTGACCATTATTGACACAAGCTTAAAGAAATGCTCTGGCGCTGCTGCAATGTAAGCACAGAAAATTTGTTGGGCTATGGCAGACTGGTGTGGGTTTATGATGGCAGTGGCGTAAGGGGCAGCAAGGCGCTCTGCACCATAGGGAATAGTGAAGATGAGGTTGAGTTGAGTGCCATAGGCCAAAATCCCCTCCATCAACTGTTCATACAAAATTTGGGGTGGGAGGTGGTAAAGGAGGGATGCAAATGTCATTAACAGTTTGGTGTCAGAGGGGAGACAAGTACAGGTGGTAGGAATGGGAGTATTTAAAAAATGAGGGGAGATAAAGCCACTGTGGCAGCGTCCTCCTCCACCTGGAAGCCTATTTCAAAACAGCCCTTAAAATAGCGGAAATAGATAAGCCAGCTGGTGCAAAGGCAGCAGTGGCTAGTTCAATTATTGCTTAGTTGAAATATGGGAATAAACGCCCATAGTCAACATGGAGGCAAAATCAAAATAGTGGAACAAGGAAGGGCGAGAGGATGGGGGTGAGAAGGGTGGATGCATGTAAGGTGGAGCACTAAGTCCTATGGGGGGACAAACTGGCTGGAAGAGTTTGGTGGGCTATTCAAGCCTGTCTGAATGTATTTTCCAACAGGGCAGAAAACGCTAGGTGGTGGAGCATTACTACTCCACATTGGGGCAGCAGGAAGCAGATCCAAGGACACTAAAATAAAAGGGACATGGCCATGCAGCTGTGGTAGTTTAACTTTTTTATATAAAATTCTCTCATAAGTGATATCAAACGGAAAGAAAAAGCTAATTATGTTTAATTTTAATAGTAAAAAATAAGGACAAAATTATCACTCTAGTTCAGCAAAACAAGCAATTCCAATCCTTTCTCTTTATCACATAATAGAGCCAACATTTACTATACTATAACTTTGTTAAACTGAAAATCAATGAACTCGATATTTGTTTGGATCTTGTTTGCTTTGTTATTTAAAAAACTAGGGAATTTATAGAAAAATTCAGCGCCAAACTACTCTGTTGGCGCCTCAGTAAGAAAAGGCAGTTGTTGCCATTTATTCCTCTTTAAGGTCTCTTCCAGCAATGGGCTTCTCCATTGGGCTAAGGATTCCACCATCAGACATCCCAGACATCTAAACTGGAAATAGCAAGAAAATGTGTTCCTAACGTTTCCACTCAATCATGGTGAACCAACCACACCTGGTTAGCGATCTGCTTAGGTAATGAGACTCTTTACCCATTATAGCAGGTCACAAAACAACTGGTCAATTTGCTAGTTGAAGGCGGCATCACTTGCCTCACAACTCCTAAATAAATCCTCAATCAGTCAGTGATAAACCCAACCAATCCCAATTGGAACATCTTTTAGTTCATCACTGATTATCTATTAGATTTTTATTTTGTCAGCAACTCTGGCCAATAAGAGTTTAGCCATTTGCACAGATTGACCGCACCAGATCTGAACCTGGCGAATTACCCCAAAATCTGCTGGCATTATTAAACCAATATCATAATCATCCAATATCTAAATCATTTGCTAGCAGGACTTATCCCCTAGTGACCCAGCAGATTCTCTAACCTAGAAAGCTGGAAATTTAGGCAAAATCTCAACATATCCCCCTCTTGCCTAGATTTTCAGTGATAATAAGATTGGGACAGGAGAATGCCACCTCAGGCCAGGGTGATTACTTCCAAGTTTCCAGAAGAGCACAGCCCTTTCCGCACTAGATGCTGCTCATAATAACCTTTGGCCTGCAGTTATCTTCCTTTCTTCCTTGCTTCCACCTCCGCAGAGTGCAGTCCTCATGATCCACGGCTATGCCAGCCTAGTCAGTTTGTTTGTGCCACTACTAATCCCAGAAAGCCAGTTCCCTCATCAGGTTATTTGACCCTTCGTTATTTAATGGATCTTAATTCAGACTTCTTAATTCCTTGATCCCCTCCTTATTCTTGGCAGGTGGGACTACTGCCAATGCATTTTCTCACAGAAAAATAAGAATGATTGCTTATATTTTTCTTGTTATATTTTTTATCTGTATAATTTTTTTGCTCATATCATTTTTGTATTTTTATATTTGTAGAGCTTAATTATGTAAATAGAAAATTTATTGTATTAAAATTAAGAGAGGGTAAAGGGAGGATACCCCAGTGGTAGAGTATGGACCCTCTACCACTGCCTCCCAAGTTTGATCCCAGTAATGGACTTTGGGTAGGGGACAATTTTGACTGTGTTGGTTTTGCACACCAATGCCCCAAACTGAGATAGCAAATAGCAAAGGTGGTCCATGGAGTTCCTGGCCTATCATATGCCATGCATGGAGGTTTTCTGGGTTTTATCCTCCTTTCCTAATTTCTTCACTTCCCTAATCAGTGCGGTATCATCAGGTCAGCCCACCTCAAATAAAAATTTAAAAATTTAAAATTAAGAGAGGGTACCTTAGTGGTAGAGTATGGACTCAATGACCACTGCCTTCTGAGTTCAATCCTAGTAGATGAACTTTAAGTAGGGGGAAATTATGACTGTGTTGGAGTTGCGCACCAATGCCCCAAACCAAGATAGCAAATAACAAGGCGGTCCATGGAGTTCCTAGCCTATCATACGCTGTGCATTGAGGTTTTCCAGGTTTTATCCTCTTTTCCCATTAATTAAAATCCCCTTTATTGGTGTGGTATCATCCTCATGTTGGCCCACCTCAAATAAAATTTAAAAGTTAAATGTACAAAATAGAATAAAATTAAAGCTTAATCTACACTGAGGTGGATAATGTGGACAAATATAAAAAGCCCAACACTTCCTCCAGCTTGCCCAGCTCATATGTCAAATTCATCTAACTCCCAGTAACAGCAATATGTAAACAACCTTTCTACTGAAGATGCCCACCTCTTCCAATTGATGAGTCATGCCACTCAAAGAAATCTCATTTATGGTCCCACCAGGACCCTTATTTTAAGTTAAGCAGATGTGAGTAGTCCTTCCACTGAATTACTGGAAAATGGTATCTTGTTTCCAATGAAACTAGAGTAGCTACCTTCTCAAACAAAAAGTGGCCAATTTTCTTTCCTACATCTGCTCTCAAATTGGAGTTTGACACTTTTATTGAATTTGGCTTTATTCTCAGCTAATCCCATAATAATTTTCTGAGCCTACTGAAGCAATGCCTTCTCATATAAATCAGTAATTTCATGCCAGCTTAGTTTGCTTCCAGGGTTCCTATTTTAGCTAGGCCAATATCATAAGCCTGAAGTACTTTAAGCTGAATTATTGGGTGTCATGAACACTTTAATCTCCTATAGGCAGATTTGAGAGGCAGGTTAACTGAGGCCCTTGCTGAGGCCCTTAACACCAACAATCACACAAGCATATTAGATTAAGATGTTGCAGCCTACACCTTTTGTTTCTCTGGGCAAGTTCTTTGCAGTTGGGCCACAAGGCTACTGGCCTCCCCCAACTTCCATCATTCGTTTTGCTTTAATTCCAAGAAGCTCACAGCATTCACCTTCAGGATGCCGTTTGCTTGTTGCATGAATACCTCATCTCTGGTGCTTCACATTAATATCTCCCCCTAGTGCTCTGATTAGAGGCATAATTCAGCAACCACTTCCCTTCATCCCTTGCACCTTGCTGACCCTCATGTCAAACGTCCTTGATGAAGCCCATCAGTAAGCACTCAAGACTATTCTTCCAGCGATGGTGCCATATTGGGATTATTTGTGGTTATTCGCTGATTGCATCTTCCTTTTCTGCTGCTTTCCTCCCCAATCCAGAGTATTGCATTTAGCCAGTACTGACATTTTTAATTCCACTTCCCCTGTTGCGTTCTCACAAGGTTCAGCTTCTGATTAAAGAACGTTGTTTTGTGTAGGCCTAGCCCTTTCAAGCATCCAATCTCACATCAATTTCAACGGGCTGTTCATTCCTACCACGATCCATCCTCCCTCAAGAGGTGACATAGGCATAATCATCCTTGAGGTAAGGATAATGAATAAAAAGGTATAAAATATACATTATTTTTATTTTTTTCTTTTTTACATATTTTATCAATTTTTTATTGTGTTTCCTTTCTACTTTAAAGGACTTTACCTACACTCAGTTCAGAAGTCCATCTTTTCATTATTCCCCCAAACTGGTTCCTAGGTATAGTTTGAACTACCAGTTTTCATGGCTCAGAGGTCTTATTTTTAAGACTCAACCATCTACTTTGGTTCAGAGGTCCTTTTTAGGACTTAAACAAAATTAGGACACAGCCATTTTGGTAGTTCAGCAGTCCTTTGTGAACACTTTTATTATCTTTTGTTGAATCCAATGCTACAAGTATTTTGCATGGACCTAGTTTATTATTATCCCAACCTTGAGTTACTTGATGGTATAGGCATCCATCGCTGACTTGATGATAATTTCAAATGGACACAACCACAGCATATCCTGCTTGTTTTTTCTCCTGAAGCCATTCTTATCACAATAGGCTACCCTCTTGCCCGCATGGTATTTGCATAGTGCTGATCAGTTCTTGTTGTCCATTGTCTTGGCCTTGATTTTTCGCTTCAAGGTCATATTGTCTGCTTGAGATTGCATTTAAATCAGGATACTTGATAATTGGAGTAGGTACTGATCAGCACACATCTCTGATGTTGGTTCAACAGCCAAATATTATCAGCAGTAATACGGCCCTTCGCCCATATAGCAATTCAACCAGCATTTTTCCCGTCGCCATATGGTGGCTGATGCTGTAGGTGAACGTTACTGAATTGAGGTAAGTTCCCCATGCAGAAGTTTTTCCAGCGACCAGCTTTCTAGTGTTGAGGCCAGAGTTCCATTCAAACTTTCTACCAGTCCATTCGTTTCTGGATGGTATGAAACTGATATGACTCCTCTGATTCCCATTATCTCATTCAGCTTTGGGATCACATGAGAAATAAAATTTGTTCCATTATTGCTCAACAAGGCTTGCAGGCATCCATGCCCATAAATGACTTGATCCAGAGTAAATTGAGCAGTACTTGTAGCATCTACTTTAGACAGTGCCTTCATTTTGACCCATCTAGTTATATGGTCAACTGCAACTATGATATACTTGACTCCTCCAGTACTCATATTAGGTGGTCCCATTATGTTGATGGACACTGTATGCTAAGAAAATCTGGGTCAGACCAAATCAATATTTGGTGGTATTCATGTGTGGTTTAAATAATTGCGCTCCACACAGCAAGCCAGATAATTGTCCACATCATTGTTGATAGGCTTCCAGTATTAATACTGGCAAATATAGTCAGTTGCTTTTCTCAGCCTCCAGGCCCAAAAACTTTGTGAGTGAATTGGATTATCTCCACTCGTTCTGATGGTTTCAGAAATAGTAATCATTTTCTGTTAATTTTCTTAAAAACTTGTCCATTATGGGTCTCAGTGTTTCACATAACTTTTTGAAGTGCACATTCAATTTCTCAGGGCTCATTACTGATCTCTCCACTGACCATCTGCTGTAATAGTTTTCAGCCTGATTGTGTACCACTTGGACCGTAGGTAATATCAATAAGCCGCCTATGTTCTGATGGGAGGCTCCTGCCTGGTGGATTATTTCAAAGTCGTATGCTTGAAGTTTCAGTGCCCATTAGGCCAGACGTCCTTCTGGCTCATTGAGGTTGTGTAGCCAGCACAGGGAGGAGTGGTCCATCACCACTTTGAGTGTGTATCGTGGATGTACACCTGAAATTGCTTACAGGCAGAAATTACCATGAGGCATTCATTCTCCATCATGGTGTAGTTCCTTTCTGCTACTGATAATGTCCAGCACACTAAGCTACTGGATACTCCTCCCCAAGTTCATCCACTTGACTCATGATGGCACCAATCACTGTTAACGAAGAATTGTTTTTATTACAAATTCTAGATTGAAATTCCAAGTTCAAAACCGGATAATCTATAAGGTACTGGCGTAACTCATCAAAAGACTCCTGAGCTTCTTCTTTCCATAAAAATCCTTTCTTTGGATCCTTCAGAAAATGGAAAAGTGGCTTGACAATCTTTGAAAAATCCTATATGAATTCTTATTAATATCTGACCATTCCAAGGAATACCTGGATATCTTGGACACTATTTGTGATAGCCATCCGCTCTATGGCTTCTATCCTATGCGTTTGCAGCTGCAATCCGCTATAGTTAATGACAGATCCCAAATTTTCCAAATATTTTTTGGAAAGTGGCATTTCCTCAGCTTGTTCTTCACATTAGCTGCAGATAGTCTCTTAAAAACTTCTTCCAAATGTTGCAAATGGTCAGCGAAGGCCCTACTGAACACATTTATATCCTCCTCATATACCAAGATGCAGTACAACTTCAAGTCATTTAGTATAGCATCCATGGCTCTTTGGAACGTCGCTGGCGCGTTGCACAGACCCTGGGGCATTCAAGTCAGTTGGTACAGCCCCTACGCGGTTATTATCACGCACTTCTTTTGGTCTTCAAGCTGCCAAAATAATTTGTCAATACCCCATGATTAAGTCCATTGTGGAGAAATAATTCTCTTACTCTAGGCGGTCTAACGCGTTATACTTTTGTGGTAGTGGATACAACTCTTTTTGGTTATCTTGTTCAATTGCCAATAGTCAATCACCACCTGACTAGATCCATCTTTCTTCTTCACTATCAAGATCAGGATCACCCAGGGGCTCAATGATGGAATTAGGAGCCCATGCTCCACTAGTTTGCTTATTTCTTCTCCAACTACCGCCTCTGCTTCTTTCAACTCTTAAATCAGTCTCACTGTATCAGTAAACTTTCCCCAGTGTCAACTTTATGGAGAAATTTTTTGCACGTCCTAAGTTGTGATTGTCCTGAGAAAAATTTCTTGATATTTTTCAAATTTGAGTACCTCCTCCTGCTGTCTTTCCGTCAGATAAGTGAGTTGCTACCAGTTGACTAGTAATATTGATATTCTCAGCAACCCCTGCCAGCAATCCCAGTTCAGTAAGGGTTCCAAAAATCTTGGAATTTCTTCAATTCTGCCATCAGGATTAGATGGATAAATGCGACTATTTGAATTTTTTTGTGTTCATCAGTTTTCTGCTCAGATTTTCCATGAGAACTCGGATTACTTTATAGCCCAGCATAATTATTCAGGCGACACCTATGGCTCAACTCTGGATTTCTTCAATGGACTACCAACCTTTCCGTATAATTGCTTGAAAGTCCAAAATCAGTCCCATATTGACTATGATCTGAGATTCTGGCGGTATGGTATTCAATGTCTTTGTTTGTAATGTAATTCCCTGATTTTCCAGGATCTCCTTCGGCATTTCTCTCCATTTTCATTCAACTAATTGATATCAGATTGGTATAATGACATCATTATATACTAGGTTGATAAAGTTGTTCCTCCTGGTAGATGGAGTTTCACCGCTTTGTTGATAGACCAGAGGCAGCGTTTGACCCAATATGGTCAGTGTATTGTCTTTAAAGTTTCATTTTACTCCATACTTTCTTAACCTAATCATGGCTATAATATTCATAGTTTTGGTTGGCCAAAACAGTAGCTGAAGCGGATACCACCAGTGATCCAAATCTGAGTGGAAGTGCACTATATGCTCCATAGGATATGGTAGTATCAGGCTTAGTGGTCCCATATTCCTTTTTGTGCTTCAAATTGGGAGAGATTTTCATCTTCTTCACTACTTGGTCAAGACAAACTTGATTAGTGCCCTGCTTTCAACTATTACTTGCACCTGTACTCAATTAAGCATTATACCTGTATATGTAAGCTCAGAGTTTGTAAAATAGTGTTTACTGTTTGTATGGCTACATTATTCTCCAAATCAAGGGTGTGAATAATCTGCGTTGATAAATTAGGAAAAGATTTCTTGATTGCGATTAAGGGAATTGACATGTATGCTTCATCTAATTTGGTATCAAGCAGTTCATCTGGATTCTCAGCAGATCAGATCTTGTCTGCTAGTTGGCGTGCGTAAGGGCGAGAGACCTCCTTAACTATTTTCAGGGTTAATCCCCTTCTCTGTGGCTCTGATTATGGCGTTGACATCTAGGTTGACCACTTGACAAAGCTGGCCAGGCGCATCATCATCTACAAACAGATTGCTGATGTCAATTCCTTCAATCATAAGGTCAGAAGAAATGGGTTTAACTACAGCTCTAGACTGTTCCACGTCTAGGCTGTGGGCCTTTTCCCAACTCCTTTGCGCGTTTGGCTTCCTTAGCCTGCACCACATTAATCTGCTACTTGGGCTTCTTGTTGAAACACTGGGCAGCAAAGTGGCCTCTCCCCTGCACTGGTGACAGTGGCTATTACATGCTGTCTGCTTGTTTAAATACCTCAGGTTTGTTTCCTGGCAAAACTTGGTTAGGCAATTACTCAGTGGTTTTGGAAAATTGGTTGGTGCTAAAATTTTTCTGGATAGACTATATTTGTAGCTTCAGTTAGGGCCTCAATAGTGGCGCCTAACATCTTTAAATGATATACCATTTGCAAGGTGGTTATTTTGGTAACCAGCATGGAAGACATCATTTGGTACAAATCACAATAAGGTCAAAGAGCCATTTTTATCGCGATCTGCGCATCAAAATTGGTCAGCACTTTTGCTCTGACCAATTTTGTATTTTTTTGGAATTGGTTGGCAAAATTTGCTAAGGTTTCGTCCTTTGGGAATTGGATTCCCATGAATTCTTGTTTGCGTTTTGACATATGCAAAGGACTTCTAAACTATTTCATGATTGCAGCTTTAGCCTCAGAATAGGACCAGCTGTCCTCCTCAAGATGAGGCAACACCAAGTTCTGGCAGTTAAATATCCAAGCAGTTCATGACTGTCAATGTTTTCAGTCTTTCACCAAACTCAAACATTGTCATTTTGAACAGACAGAAGAATGTAGAGGTTTTGTCCCTATGAAAGTTAGGTAGTTTGGGAGTAGATTTGAATTCATCCAAATTTTCTCTAACTGCTACTTATTGATCAGCAACCCAGCTGATAAGAGGAGTAATTTTGGGAGTCATCTCTAAAATGGTGGCAAATACAGTCAGAATGTTTCTACAAGTTGCCAAGTTCCCAACTGGAATTCTCAAAGTAATTTCTTCAGCGTCTTTCGCCATATATGATTTGCATTTGCATTTCTGGTTCTTCAATTCTTTGAAATTTTTTATTAAATGTTCCATATCTATGCTGAGCGAGCGTAATTGCACACAATCTGCTTTTCATTACATTTTCATAACACTTCCCTAATCAGCTCTTCTTCTTCTTTATGGACGTTATTTTGCTGATTAGATCTTTGCTATTTTTTTAAAAATCTTATACTCCTACTTCGTTCTTAGTAACTCTCTCCTCTAGAGCAGCACATTCTCTATGATCTGCCAAATTTAAGGCGTTCTTATTGATGTGTTCCAATTCCATCCTTAGTTTTCTTAGTCCGTCCTTGTATGACATCGTGGAAATGGTTTCACTAAAATTAGCTTATCTTACTCAACTACCCCTGTAGGGGGCACCAATTGGTAAAATTGGGTTCATTGATACTAGTTCCCTGATGTTAACTGCACAGGTTTGGTTATTATGTGCACTACTTGCGTTTATTGATAAAAATGTAAATATATGATTGATAATAGTATGGAGACTATTATCCATAGCTGAATAGATAACCAGGTTGATAGATGGTTTTACGGACAACTATGGAATGCTTTACTAAATACTAATTATACTAATAATTATGTCTTCTTCCCTCTTCTGGCTGAACTCAATCTAACTCTAGATTCAGAGGTTCTTATCCTGGTTCCCGTCATGCTGAGTCAGCAAAGATCTACTTCAAAGGTCTGCTTCTCTTCTATGGATATTCAATCCTTAATCTTTATCACACAAATGAGTCAACAATTATTGTACTACAACAATATCAAACTGAAGACAAATAGAACTTGATATTAATTTGGACCTTGATCTGCTTTAATATTATAAAAAACTAAAGAACTTATAGTGGAATTCAGCGCTCAATTTACTCTGTTGGCGCCTCAGTAAGGAAACGTCAGCTGTTGCCATTTATTCCTCTTTGAGGTCTCTTCTGGAAATGGGCTTCTCTATTGGGCTAAGGATTACGCTATCAGACATCCCAGAAATCTAAACTGGAAAGAGCAAGAAAATGTGTCCCTAACGTTTTCGCTCAATCATAGTGAATCAACCACATCTGGCTGGCGACCTGCTTAGGTGAAGGGACTCTTTACCCATTATAGAAGGTTGCAAACCAACTGGTCAATTTTTTAGTTGCAGGTGGCATCACTTGCCTCACAACTCTTAAATAAATCCCCAATCAGTTGGTGATGAAGTTTGATTGATCCCAATTGGCACATCTAATAGCTAATCATTGATTAACTATCAAATGAATCAATTTCAACAGCAACTCTGCCCAATGAGATCTTGGGAATTTGCACGGATTGACCCCAGCAGATCCAAACCCAGAGAACTACCCCAAAATCCGCTGGCATTATTAAACTGAGAGTAAAAGCATCTAATATCCAAATCATTTGCTAGCAGGACTTATCCCCTAGTGAACCAGCAGCTTCTCTAACCTAGGAAGCTGGAAATGTGGGAAAAATCCCAAGGCCATGTTTACTACTACTTTGAACACTAGCAATTATATTAGTAATCCTTTTGCAGTCCTCACAAGTTGATAAATTAACATTCATTTCATTTCATATGTTTGTGATACGTAAGAGTTTCTTCCTGAGGTCAAGAATTACTATCTGGCCTACCTATGGCTTCATATATAACAGCAAGTAAATATTACCATAAGTAATTATTAACTTCATGAATATAATCTCATAATTTATGATGTTTTAGTAACTATTCCTAAAATCTAAATAAAAAATTAAACTTTGATTTTTGGATTTAGCGCATGCCCTAAAGAAGTTGACTATTTAACACCCCAGAAAGTTAAATTAATCACTATTGTATAAAAAACTCCTCTATCAGATTTGGTGTTGAAAATTTATTGATAAACTAAAGCCTCAGTTGAACATGTGACACTTTTGATCATAGATTCTTTGATTTTTCTAATCCTTTGTCATCTATACATAAGTGCTAAGCACTCCTTAATGCCAATTTCTTACTTTGTTCTAATTGATCTTAATAAATAACTTGATTTCCTCTTTTTCTGGTTTTTTTGTACCAGACAAGTGCTTTTTAACATTATTAGCATATAAGTTTTGCCTTTATTAGTTTTGTAGATAATACTATTTGTTTTGTAGTGATTATAATGTTAAAGACTCCGTATCAATTAATCTAGTTTTTATCCCTCAAGGTCTTAGTTAGGGTGCTATTCTTGCCACTGTATTTGACTTCCTCCAGACCTTCTATATGGCTTTTTCAAGAAATTAAGAGACTCTTCAGATACTAGAGCTCAATTTATCATTATTGTACTTGAATCTTAAGTAACTCTGGATTATCTTGTTATTTCCAAACTCCTGACATGTTTTTTCTGTAGAATCATGGTTATGCAATGCTTTTTAAGTTTACTTTTCTATTAATTGTTTTTATTTAGACTTTACTAAAAATTATTGTTTTGTCTTATAACTATTAAATTATTGTTTTATTTCTCTCTTAGGGTTCATCTCCTTTATTTAGAAATCTAACTTTGTTTCAGTTTTGGGATAAAAAACTAGAGTCCCCAGAGGATATCTGTTTAATCAATTACTAATTGAACATAGTTGACTTAATCTTTATTTCTATATGGTCAATCCTGGAAAAACTTAGCTGAAGCTTGTACTTCACTAAATTTTTATATATCTCTCCTGATTTAAGTGTTACCAACTGTTCTAGAACGCTTATGTTCTTTAAATTGGATTTGAGGGTTGGGAACAAGTCTCACTGATGCTGGTAGCCTCAAATTTAACAATATAGGTGAGGAGCGTGTCTCACCAAGTTATATGAAAAAAATAAGTATTTAAAGTGAGTTTTGGTTTTATGGGGTTTTTTTATTATGGGCTGCGTGGGGGTAAAAGAGAGAATCCCATATGATAAATTGATATGAGTATTTAAAGCATCGAGGCTAATGTTTGGATAGCTTGGGGAATTCCAAATTAGGTAATATGCGATTTTAGCCTATTAAAGCTCGACAAACTTACATCTCTTTGATGGAACAATGGATGGGGAATTATTATTGGCCAAGACATACCTGTGAGGTAACTATTTGATGTATTTCAGCCAATCCCCATTTGAGAAAATTATTTCAATTTGGGGGACCCCAACCACGCCTATAAAAGGGGGTGGTCCCCACATAAGTGCTTTAATGGACCTGGGCATGGTTGGGGAAGCACAGTCCAATGAATGCCCCATGGTCCATTTCATGGTCATAGTAATCTGACTATTGGTTATTGATTTAGGTGCCCATAGAGGAGTTAAAATTTGTGTTAACCCAACTTGCAGAGTTCCACTGAGAATTTTCTAGGGTCTTTTGGCTGACTAAATCATTATTATTATTAAATTCAATTTCCTCCTTGGAGCAAACTCATAAAGCCTAACATTTCCTCTATTTGGCTGAATTTCACCCACAACATTCTTATTCTGAAGCCTATGAGCAAATGTCTGACATTACACCCTCAAGAATTTTGGGAGGTGGATAGGGACAAAGGAAGCAGCCATGAACTTGGTTGATGGTGAGTCCAGAGGAGAGGTATTTGATAGAATACTCATCACCTCGCTTGTATTTGACTGAGGATGGCCCTTCCCAGATAGAGCCAAGCTTTTCACTTCTTAGAGTGATTCAGTTATGGTAATAGAGTACCAAGTTGGATAATTGGAATGAAGGAAGAGGGGCCCAGAGCTCGTTCACAGCTTTTCCTTCTTTGGTAACATTCTTAGCTAAATTAGTCATGGTCTCTGATTATAATTGGATGATGTGTTGGGCCAACTTTTTACGCCTTGATCAGGATCAGTCCAATCAGAAAAAATATCTTTGGCTAATAATGCTGTCACCCCCGCTTCTCACCTATAACACACAGAAAGTGGACATCTTAAGGATGCAATGGTAGCTAATATGGTAGGCAATGAGTGTACTAGGCAAATAGAGATCCCAGTAGAGAGGGTCAGAAGTGGCCATTTTGCATAATATTGAGACCAGGGTCCCAATAACTTTTTCTACAGCACCATTTGTGGATGGTTATAGGGGGCTGAGAAGAGTTGTTGAGCTCCCATAGAAGTGGCGAGGATCTTTACCACTTGGGCAGTAAAGCTTTTTCCATTATCACATAGGAGGACCTGGGGGCATCCATGCCAGGTGAAGATGTACTGGTGTAAGAAGGTAGCTGTAGCTTTAGCAGTCTGAGCGGGAAGAGCAACAGCTTCAACCCACTTGGTGAAATGATCAATACCAACTAATATATAGCGGTTTCCACCTGTAGTTTGAGGGCGAGGACCTATCATGTTAAACTTATGGTGTGGAAGGGTTGTTGGGGCGTTGTAGGTTGATACTGATATTGGGTCTTGAAGCTGGTTTGTTTTTTACAGGTCAGGCATGCATCTAAGACTTTAGTTATGGTTTCCATGATGCTCTCCCAATAGTACCACTCTTTTATCCACTTGTATGTTTTGCATACTCCGCCATGCCCCATGATAGTGTGAGACTTTAAAATGACAGGCACTCACTTAAATGACCAGAGATAGAGCAACCAATTTACACCTACTTTCTTATATCTTTATTCTCTACCTTTGTGTTGTGGGAGTGCTGAGCAAGCATCTTCTTTACTAATATATCTTCATCAGCCCAAGCGTCAGGAGTCATTAGGAGATAGTGCAACCTCTCAGCTTCACTATTGTCAAGGTGAAGGACAGGCAGCCGCGTCAGCCCATCAACGTTTATATGACATGTCTCAGCTCGGTGCTCAATGGTCAATTGTAATGCTGGAGCTTAAGAGCCCAGCGACTCAACCGCCCAGTGGGATCTTTCTTATTCTGCAACCACTTCAATGAGGCGTGGTCCATAATTATTCTGAAAGGGATCCCATATAGGAATGGCTGGTAGTATTTGACAGCGAGCAGAACAGCCAAGCACTCCTTCTCTGTAACAATATAGTTACGCTCATCTTTTGAAAGCATTTTACTAAAGTAAGCCATGAGATTATCGATTCCATGTTCACCTGCTTGAGCTAAGATAGCTCCAACAGCATAGTCAGAAGCATCCATGAACAACAGGAAGGGTTTTCTGTATTCGTGGTGGCGGAGTATTTGGTCTTTTTTGTAATAGCGCCTTCAAGGTCTCAAAAGCAGCTTTTTGTTCAGCACCCCAATAGAAGGGGGTGTTCTTAGTTAAGAGCCTTATGAGGGTCTCACTGAGCTGGCTGAGTTTTGGGATAGATTGATGGTAATGCCCCATCATACCCAAGAATACCTGGATGTCATGAAGGTTTTGGGTGAAGGGTTTTGGGAGCAGGCATTTTGGATATTGCTTCAACTTTATCTTGAAGTGGTTGTATCCCATCTTGAGAGATAGAGTGTCCAAGGAAATCCAGCTTCCTCTGGAAAAATGTGCATTTGGAGGGCTTTAATTTATATTAGAAGCCCTCAAGCGTTGAAACACCTCCTTTAGATATGCAAATTGTTTATTGAAAGTCTTAGAGAAGAATGTAATATCATCAAGATAGATGATGATGCAGCTTAGCTTAAGATTCTGCAAGATATGATCCATTACTCGCTGGAAAGTGGTGGGCGCGTTGCACAACCCTTGCAGTAGTTGAATAGGTTGGAAGAGACCCTCATTGAAAATAAGAGCACATTTCTCCTGGTCTTGTGGAGAAAGGTCCATTTACCAATAGCCACTAGTCAGGTCCATGGCGGAGAAGTATTTATACCAAGATAGTTGGGCCAGAACGTCATCAATGCGAGGGATAGGATAACTATCCTTCTTAGTGAGGTTGTTTAATTTGTGATAGTCCATCAATACCCGATGGCCTCCATTTTTCTTTTTTATGAGGAGGAGAGGGGACGACCAAGGGCTTTGTGATGGCACCAGCAATCCAGCATCCAAAAGCTGTTTGAGCTCCGTCCACATCTGTAGCTCTCAACTTTTGATATACAATTGGGCTTGGAGTGAATGGGTTTAGCATCACCAATGTCAATTGTATGCATCCACCCCTTCATATGCCCATAGTCATTGTCATATTTTAAGAAATTGTCGCTGTAGGCCTCAAGTAGGGTGTGGACTTTATCCAGCTCAGCTGGGGTTAATTCATCGGAGATCTGAACAGAAGGTAGGGTACATATAGATTGGTCGGCGGGTAAGCCCATGTCTGTCATAGACCCCATACAGTGGACTTTCTTGATGTCCTCAATGGGTATCAACAGGCCTCTTCCGATCTCCTGATTCTTTTTTACCACCATATCCTTTTTGGTGAGATTCCCCAAAAAGGTTAATAGGCCGATGATAGGCAGGTTCTAACACACCTGGCAATACTCTGGGCTTAGAAGGACTAACTCCATCTATGCTGATGATGTGCAGTAAGCAGTTGTGGGGGGTTTGCATGGTAATCTTCGTGTCAACTACCCTTTGTTCCCCATACTTAATGACCACCTCTTCAGAAGCATAGAAAGGGATACCCTCCCAGGCATCCACTGAGGGAGGCAACATATTTTGTACGCCTTCCTGCCATGGTGTAATGCAGAGATAAAGCGGAGGAGGTATACTCAACTGTGCAAACGTAATCCTTTTTATTGAGCTCATCATTAGACAGAATCAGAGGAACCTCATAGTTAAGCAAGGAGAGATTCCCCTGCTTCGAATTAATAACATATCATATTCATGCATAAATTGGGTTTCAATAATTAAAAAGTAGGTATTATTAGTCAAAGCCACTGCTGGAGCTGACAAGAGAAACATCCTAAACCGTATGGGCAGAGAAGAGTAGGCTCCAATGGCATGGGTGTTGTTTGTTCCTGCCGTTCCAAACTCTTGAGTGTAGCCAAGGTCAGGGGTCAGCTTAAATTTCTTTATGAGCTTTGTTGACACAACGTTCACCGGGGACCCAGTGTCAAGGAAGCTTTAACCTGCACTCCATTTAACAACAACCTCCACCTTAGTTAAATTACCACCCAAGGAGGGGGAAGAGCGAGGACCTCTTTTAGATGAGAAGTGGAGGAAAAGCGTTTTGCAGTTTCAGGGTATTTCTCCTGGATAGTCTGCAGGTTAAGCACACTCTGGGTAGATCAGAGAAACGTGGCAATGATCTGGTGAACATCACTAGCTGCTTCAATAATCTTGAGACCCCTTATCACTTGCTCAATATAAGTGTGACAAAGGATCTTAGCCCATTTACTCTCTATGGGTTCAATCAATCAGGTACCTCCACTTCACTTGTAGCTCTTAAAACGTAATGACCAACATCTTTATCACCCCCTCAGACTCGTCATCAGAGGGGTTATCAATGCATGTTAGGGAGCTCATAGGAGGTGGGGTAGGTTCAGGCCTTCCCTTATGGGAAGATAAGTCCTGGGGTTGTTCCTCCACAATAATAATTTTTAGGGGAGGCGTTAGAACTGCCGCAGCTTGAGTTTCGACCTTAAAAGTAGGGGGTTGGTGCTGCCTCAAGGAAATAGGCTTCATACTAGAGTTATCTGAATGAGAGGTTGATGGGGTTAGCACTGGAGAGGTAGATACTTTATCTTCAACAGCTTTGGGTCGCTCAGTGGCTGGGTGCTTTTTGTGAAACAGGCAGTTTAGCCTTTGTGACCTGGTCATTTAACCCATTGTCAGTGGGAGTAATTAGGACCTGAGAAAGGGGTTTAGGCTGAAGAGCAGGCTTTGAACCACTTGGGAAGACCGCTCTGAAGAAGAAGATAAGCAAGGCAAAGGGACGACTGCTTTCACTGACTAAGTATTTTGAACTGAAGATGAAGGGGAGCGTTGCCCTGTCACAGTCATTACCATCTGCTTATTGTTTTAGGAAGGAGTAACAGTTTGTGCTGGCAACTTCGAAGAGCAGGTTCCAAAGGGTAACAGATGTAGTAGAAGCTAAATTAGTCGGCGTAGCTGCTTGACTTTAACATCCTTGGGTAGGGCAAGCTCATAGATATCAGCAACTGCTAATAAGGCCTCCTTGTTATCTCGTATAGTTGTAAAAGTGCGCTTTATGGAAGAGAGATGCATCACCAAGAAGGGATGAGATGCTAAGCCAGCTAAAATAGCTGCAATTGCATCATCAAGAGGGAGCATTTTGCAAGCAACAGAGGTTGAGCTTTAGTATAGAAGCGCTCAACAAAAGAGGTAATCAATTCTCCCTCTTGAAAACTAAGGCACATAAAGGCCTGTTTTTGCCATTAAAAACTCTATTTGGAGCCAAACTCATCAAGAAGCGCTTGCTTGACCTTCACCCAAGTGCTGAGGTTGACCATGGTGGGGACCAATATCATGAGCTAAACGGTTTAAGCATGGAAGAATGTACTGGATTTTTTGTTAATCAGTTGCTCCTTCCATTGCAGATTCATAAATGTTATAATTTTGAACGGTATTGCTAGGATCTGTCAGGGTATTCGCACAGGTCAAACCCACTGAGCAATGGATGGGCAATATGGGGATTTTCAGTCCTTCAGACACCTTGAAAATACACTTAAGATAGGAGCAATTGCCCCAACAGAATCTTTTATTTACTTTTTATAATTACAGCTACCTTTTGCCGTCTCATTTCTTCTTCACTATAAACAACCTACCTCTCTCAATCGCCCAATTCACTTATATACATCAGCTTCAGGCGATACCTTTTTTCATTGCTTGGGTTATTCTATCCCACTGATTCTCCTTAATTTCGGCTTGTTATTCTTAATCCTCTGTCGCCCTATTTGTAGGCGATTTACTTCATATTCATCAAATGTCAACATCACCTCATCGCCTTATCGCCTTATATAGAGGCGATCCAATAAACTCATTACATCCAATAAAGACCTGTTATATCCCAATATCGCCTCATCTCAAGGCACTCGAATAATTGCAACTGATACTATGTTTGGCAGATCCTGCCCAGCTATCCCACAATATATCGTCCAGTCATATCAAAATTGTGACATTACCCCTTCCTTGACTGGACAATAAGATCCTATTGTTTGTAAGGTCAGAGGAACTTAGTGTGTACTCAGTTAATGATCTACCCACTTGTAGGATCCTTGATAGTATATGCATCGACTCCAGTTTTCTCTATTACTTCAAATGGACTGACCCAAATACTAGCCAGCTTGCGCTTCCACCTGAATCCATGCTGATCGTGAAAGAGAACCATATCACCTTCTTTTAATGGCGCCAACCCGCTACAGCATGCCTGATCCGCGCCCTGATTCCTAATCTTCTTAGCCAAGCTGAAGGGATATGCTTCGTTTGTAGCTTGATCAGAATGTTTGTGAGGTTAGTCAAATAGAGGTGAGGTTCTAATCCGCCAGTGTCTTCTACACAAGCGTAAAGCAACGCCGGAAGAGCTGGGTGTCAGCCATATAGTAATTGGAAGGGGCTCTTCCCCATGGCAGAATGGTAACTAATGTTATAAGCGAACATGGTGGTGGAAAGGAGAGAGCTCCAATTGGAAGGGCAATCAATTACTAATTTTTGTAGTATGTTCACCAGAGTTCCATTCACCCGTTTGACCATTCCTTTTGACTTGGAATGGTATGGGGTCATCAGAAACCCGTGGATTCCCATAAGCTCATTCAGCTTGGGGAGGATGTGTGATGTGAAGCTGGTGCCATTATCAGTGAGAATAAACTGAGGGCAGCCGTGCTAGTGAATAATGCATTCCAACACAAATTGAGCCATTTTAACTGCCCCCAAGTCTCATATCACCCTTGCTTCAACCCATTGGGTCAATTGGTCGATAGCCACTAGAATGTACTTACAATGGTTGGCTCCTGTTAGCAAGGGGCTGACAACATTGAGGGAGACCGTGTGCCAAGCAAAATGTGGTTTCACTAAATGATATGACATCATACAATGGAATTACTTCCCCACTTGGCACTGATGGTAACAGGAAATAGTTTCAAGCACATCAAGACTCATACTTTCAAATAATATTGTGGGAATAACAACTCCATAGTCTTGCACACTTCACCATGCCTGACTGCTCTGTGAGTGCTCATAATGATTCCTGGCCATGCTGAGGGCTGCGGGAAATTCACTTTAGAATCGCCAATTCATTTGTACAGTTCCCCATTTAATGGAAGTATTCATGCGCATTTCATTTAACACTTTGATTACTTGGGGCGGTTTGTCATCGTATTTTCTGCTGAGCATCTTATCATACATCACGTCGCTGAGGTCTGCTGTCACTGCAATAGTCAGTAATTGAGATAAACAGTCAGCATTCTGGTGCTTTGCTCCCGGTGATGAAGAATTTCAAAATCATAAGCCTGTAACTTGAGAACCCATCTAGCCAACCGTCCTTCTGGTTCTTTGAGATTCTTCAACCAGTGTAATGACGCATGATCAGTTACGACTTTAAGCTTTACCCCATGCAGATAGACTCTGAATCGTTTATATGCGTAGATTACTACTAAGCACTCTCACTCAGTCACTTTATAATTATGCTCATGACGGTTCAGACTACAACTACAGATTGCAACAGGATGTTCTTCTCCCTCATCATCTTTCTGAGAAAGTACTGCCCTAACAGCAGAAAGGGATGCATCCATCTGAACGATTAATTCCTGTTGAAGTTTGGATATTGCAACACGGTGCGTTGCTCAGCGCCATACAAAGTGCATCAAAAGTGGATTGATGACGTTCCATCCATTTGAACACAGCGTCCTTTTTTAACAACTCAAATAGTAGGCCCCCAATACAGCTAAAATTAGGATAAAGCGTCAGTAGTAACCAACCATTCCCAGAAATACCTGTATGTCGCGCTTACTATTGGGAGTAGTCATTTGGCTGATGGCCTCCACCTTAGCAGGTTGTGGCTGCAGCCCAGTTGAGTCTACCACAAACCTCAGGTATTCCAGCTAATTTTTGAAAAAGTTACACTTTCGAGGTTTAATTTTAATGTTCACCTCAGCCAGCCAGTGGAATACTGCTTCAAGGTGGTCGAGGTGCTCCAAAAAGGTTCAAGAGAAAATTTTAATATCATTGAGGTATGCTAGGACGCATGACAGTTTCAGGTCACCAAAAATAGTGTCCATGGCACGCTGAAAAGTAGCTGGAGCATTGCACAGTCCTTGAGGCATCCGCGTTGGTTGAAAAAGGCCTTTAGAGGTGATCACAGCGCATTTTTCCTGTTCCGCCAAGGGTAACTCAATTTGCCAGTAGCCTGATATTAAGTCCATTGCAGAAAAGTAGTGGGCACCCCTAATTGGTCCAGAGCATCGTCGATTTTGGGCAAGGGATACAAATCCTTTTTTGTAATACTGTTGAGCTTCTGGTAGTCTATTATTACTTGGTTGGTGCCATCCTACTTTTTTAAAATCAGAACAGGCGAAGCCCACGGGCTCTTGGATGGCTCAAGCATCCCTTGTTGTAATAACTTGTCAATTTCCTCAGTAACCACATCTTCTGCTGCCTGAGAATGGCGGATCAGCCAAGACCTTATTGGAGGATGATCGCCGGTGTCCAATAGATGGACCACCCCCAAGCACACCCTAAATCATGGTCATCAACACCGAAAATTTCCTTGTATTTCTGAAATAAAGCTTTTTCCTGGTCTTTTTGTTCATCCGTTAATCCCGTTAAATTACTCCACAGTACCTCCAATAGTACATTGACCAATGTTTTGAGCGGTAGTCCAAATTTATCTAATGATCCAAAATCATGAGCCTGGCAGACTTCTTCTATAGGAATCAGATGTAGATATGCTATAGTTTGGTGGTAGCGGATTTGCATTGGTTCACTCTGCAGGTTTGCTAACAAAACATTTATCTTACCATGTCCCAGAAGTATAATTTTTGGAGCCACGTGCAGCTCAAACCGTGTTTAATGATAGAGCCCAATAACTTCCCCGTATAACCCACTTGGCACTTCCACCTCTAACTCAGTATTCACTAAGACTTGATGGCCGGAAGGGATAGATATGGGCCCTGCCGCTCAAAGAGGTATCCCTTGATATTCATATATCTGTTGGGGGAGAGCCCAAGTTTTATGCTTTAGTCAATGGTAGCAAACAGGCCATACCCCATCACTATAGACAAGGTTGATATGGCTCGTATGCACCAGATCCTTTGTTACTCCACTAGTAGTAAAGTAAATTGGGATCTGCTGACCCAGAATGGCGAGGGTCTTCTCCGTCATATTGATGTAGCCCCAAAATGATGCAGAAAAGTGGTCCCAAATAATAGGTCATAGTGTTCATTTAGTAACACAATCACAGGAGCCACAATGACAATGGACCCAAAGTGCAGAGGTAGCGCACTATAAGCTCTTTTGGAGACAGTGCTTACAGCTCCAGCAGTTCCATAAACCATTTGATGGTCCACATCAGGTTCTAACGTCAATTTTTTCATTAACTTAGTGGAAACTATGTTGACTGGAGCACCAGTATCTATTATAGTGTGAACTCTATTTTTCACTACAAAAATATCACAGTATGTACACTCAGAATAAGAAGAATATTGACTGTTTAATACATATACATTTACGGGATCTCTTTTCCCAAGGAAATTCATAATCCCCTCTCCGACCTGGGGGTATTCTCTGACAATGGCATCTACTGGAAGGGCGAAGTTCACTCCTTTCAGAGTTGGAGCATCTGTGGCAGAATCAAGTTGGTCCGAGGAAGCTTGATCAAGCATTTGACAGTCATAGGGCTTCAGTTGTTTGAGGGACTCTTCTTCCGCCGCCACCTTAACTTGAGCTCAGTTTACTACATTTACTCCTCCAACCAGATGCTGGTATAAAATTCCATCATTGTACTGAGGAACTTTCGCAGGGTATACTACTATTGATTTAGGGACGTGTTGAGTGGGTATTGCAGAGGTAGAGGGTCCCATCTCTACTCCACTCCATCTTTTCCCTGGTAGTATTGGTCTTGTTGTACGTAATTCACACGGCAATTATGACAGAATTTTGCCAAATGACCAGGGCAACCGCATCCATAGCAGTTAACCCCATAAAACCCACGTCCCAGGTTATCATAGGCGGGTCCAGACTGGAAAGGTTGGGGCTGTTCTGTATACCCAGTTCCAGGTCAGTAAGCCAATTGTTGACAGTTGGAATAATTGGGTCCAGGTCAATAACTAGGTTGCTGGTGGTTGTCATGGCCAGTCCATTGATGCTGATCAAACTGTTGATTGTAATTTGGCCAAGGACGAGGCGCAGAGCTATAATAAGGCTGAGGATTACTAAATAGAGCTGGAGGTGGACGATAGTATTCTCCAGAATAAGAGGGTGCTGTGGCAGCAGTAGTCTTATGACCCAATATAGTGGCAAAAAGTTAGAGGATACCCAACACAAAAACTGTACAATCTTAAGCAGAGGTACATCATTGTCCAGAAGCGGCGAAATAACATTAGAAAGTTCGTGATATGGCTTTACCGTGGCGTACATGGCAATGCACATGTTGGCTTCCGCTAAGTACCCAGCTCCAATCAGTACATGGGCTTCTGTTGTGAATCGATCAGCGAACTCTAAAAGAGTCTCAATTTGACGGAATCTGATTATTAAGAATTCTGCTTTCCGCTACAACATTTTTGAGTTTCCCCCAAACAAGAGGAGTATGGTTTTTTTACATCCTTATAGGTGACAGAACTATTTGGGAGGTAACAGGTGACCTGATTGGCGCTTCCTACATCCAGGGCAGATATTAACAACTTAGTCTTCCATTTATTGGAGGCTCCTTCCGCTGCAAACTCAAATCATTTAAAGAACCCATGGATGTTTCCATTGTGGTCAAATGGGAGTATCTTTTAGATATTAATTTCCTCCTCTTGTTCACAGGTTTTGGGCCCATACTGAGGAACGGAACAAGACCCAAAAGCGGATTCTTGATGAGGAGTGGGATTAGCAGAAGTTGGGATATTTGTTGCTTCAGGGGTAGCATGACCTTCAGTTTTAGGTGGTACCACCATTACTTGAGGTAATTGTTGTTCTGACTCATATGAATATCTGGTGCTATCATTGTGGGTGTAGTAGCTTTGACCAGTGTTGTTTTCTCCTATGTATGATGCCTCTTCTTGATAGTCATCATTCTCCCAGTAAGACGACTGAGAAGTAGTAGATAATCTTTGTTCTGCATATTGCAGCCACTGGGTGGTATCATTCAGTCGTTTGGTAAGTTCTTTGTTTTGTAGTCCCAAAATTTGCATTTGACTAAATGTACTATCAAGTTGGTGCATGACCGCATTATGTTCTTGAAGGAGTTCATCTTGGTTTTTGAGTACTGCGTCCAAGGTGACTTTGAGTTCCTCATATCCAGCTGATGCGGGGTTCCAGGAATATTCCCCAATGACACGGCTTGGGTAAGGCATGCTGATGACTGGAGTTCCAGAGTGTTAGGTGGTTGATCAATGGGCCCCCTATAGTGAGCACCACTGTTATAATTTTTAACAGTATTGCGTAGGATCCATCAGGGTATTCACACAGGTCAAACCCACTGAGCAAGGGTTGAACAATATGGGATCATCAGCCCTTCAGACACACTTGAAAATATACTCAAAATAGGAGCAATTGCCCCAACTGAATCTTTTATTTATTTTTTATAATTACAGCTACCTTTTGCTGTCTCATTTCTTCTTTGCTATAAACAACCTACCTCTCTCAATCGCCCAATTCACTTATATAAGTCAGCTTCAGGCGATACTATTTCTCATTGCTTGGGTTATTATATTCTTCCAATTCTCCTCAAATTTGGCTTGTTATTCTTAATCCTCTGTCACCCTATTTGTAGGCGATTTACTTCATATTCATCAAATGGTGACATTGCCTCATCGCCTTATCACCTTATATGGAGGCGATCCAATAAACTCATTACATCCAATAAAGACCCATTATATACCAATATCGCCTCATCTCAAGGCACTCAAATAATCGCAACTGATACTATGTTTGGCATATTCCACCTGACTATTCCACGATTATCATCCAGTCAAATAAAAATCGTGACAATAATCATTGTGGAAGGAGGCAATACTGCCCTCGCCAGGTGTGAACTTGTCTCGCAGGGGGTGTATAACTGGCCATTGAAGTGGCTGCTGCTAAAGCTGTTTAAGGTGATACAAAGCACTGGCTAACTGTTGTTTCATAAGTGCTAGCCTAGGGTTGATGTCAGTGGAAAGGCTAGAAGGGTTACCACTCCAAACAGCCTCCATTATGATATCGTTTTTGTGGTGTACAGGCCCTCCTGTGGTGAGCACCACTTGTTGGATTTTAGGGTTGGGAAAAAGGCTTGCTGGTGCTGTTAGCCTTGAATCCAACAATATAGGTGAGGAGCGTGTCTCAATAGTGATATGAAATAAATAAAATAAGTAATTAAAGTGGGTTTTGGTTTTATGGGGTTTTTTATTATGGGCTGCGTGGGGGTTTTAAGGAGAAAACCCATATGTTAAATTAAATATGTATTTAAAGCATTGAGGCTTGACATTCAGATAGTTTGGGGAATTCCAAATTAGGTAATATGCGATTTTAGCCTATCAAGGCGCAATAAACTCGCATCTCTTTGATGGAACAATGGATGGGGAATCTTTATTGGCCAAGATGTACCTGTGAGGTAATGATTTGATGTATTTCAGCCAATCCCCATCTAAGAAATTTATTTCACCTTGGGGGAGCCCCCGCCACGCCTATAAAAGGGGGTAGTCTCCATGTAGGTGCTTAAATGGACCTGGGCATGGTTGGGGAAGCACCATCCAATGGATGCCCAATGGTCCACTTTGTGGTCAGAGTAATCTGACTTTTGGTTATTGATTTAGTTGCCCATAGAGAAGTCAAAATCATGTTAATATGATTTGCAGGGTTTCACTGAGAATCAGCCAGGTCTTTTGGCTGATTAAATCATCATTGTTGTTAAATTTGATTTCCTCCTTGTCGCAGACTTGTAAATGCCTGACATTTCCTCTATTTGTCCAAATTTCACCTACAACATTTTTTTTAAAGCCTAGGAGGCAAATATCTGACACTTTATATAAAATTAAATATATCTTGATAATTCACCTTTTAGCTGTCTAAAACAAAGCAATACAGATTTATGTTCAATAACCTCTTCTAAAAGATATGACAATCTTACAGATCTGTTTGTAGACGTTCAAAGGGTAAACCCATATAAAAAATACTTCTCTTCAGAGCTAAAGTCCTTTTCTAATTGTTCTGTACAAAACTTAAATACTAAATAGCGCTACTTTTTATGGTGCCTTATAGTACTTCATTATCTGTCAATATTTTCACTATCTCACTAAATGACTTTTAGAATAAAAACACTTGTGCAAACAGATAATATATTAATTCATGTATGTCCTTGTTAATTAGAGCTATTTTTTGCCCGTTCATAATCAAAATTTATAGTAATATCAACTTTAATACCTTCTTCTATGCATGCTGCTTCTTATTTATCCCCTTTTATTAGTTATGACCAGGTAAAGGTTAGATTTTGTGCAAGCCAAAGATCCTTGAGTATTTATAGTCCTGGATAAACAAGAAATTTACGCTAGCCTTGATACCATTCTATCAGATAGAATGAAAGATTCTTTTTTGTTTATTTTTTGTTTGGTCTACTTTTATATTAATTGTGACGATGAGGTGCACTTTACTAATTAGTACTAATGCCTCACATAACTCAATATGATAGGATATTAAAGCTTTAGAGCTTTATATGTCCTCTAAACAGTTGTAAAAAGAAAGTGCTTCTCAGTAAGATATTCTATAAGGCCTTGTACCCAATGTTTTTAACAAAGAAGATATTTTTTCACAAAAATAAATTCTGCCTCTAAACATATTACTATAACTCATTAATATAAGTGTTAAATGATAGCTTGATTGCATACAAAACTCTGTTATGTAAGAAGACAGTGGTTAATTTTTTAGAGAAGGAATGGATCTTTTTGGGATTTACTTCTTAGCTAACCAAAGTATTTTGAAAGTATGGTGAGTTTTACTCTGTACATGGTTCAGTGCACTTACAACTCATCTTTTATTCTGAAAAAGTTTTATACAGTGCATTCTAGGGTATGCATACTTGCTTGACCATAAAAGTGTTCTTGATTTACCAAAATAGGTTAATTTAAGAATTTATTTAACTAATGATCTGGTTTTATTTGGTTTCTTATACACTCTTTGTTTGGAAAAAGAGTCTTTGAAGGACTAAATAGTAAATGATATGCTTGAGATAGGTCAATTTACTAGAAAATTTATCATAATTGTCTCCCACCTATCTTTATTAATAAGGTTGATGGTGGTCCACACCCTTTCATGGACTATGCAAATATAAGTAATGTAACAGTACCTGACCTTCATTCCATCCCTCTAGAGCAACAGTCAAATAGTAATTTTAAAAGAACTAAACAAAAGCTAATCTTGAAAGCCTTAGATCTTAATTAAATGTAAATAAGGAAGTAGGAATGGCTTATAGGGTTCTCAACCCATAAGGGTTGCTTTCAGTTTTACATGATCTTTCTGTTGACTTACTTGCCCTCATGCTTCCAGAATTTTATTATTTATATCACTATGTTTTTGTTTATGTGCAATTACATATATGACAATTTTAGATTTTACTACTGATCATAAAACATATGTCCATCATCTTTCCACCGTCTTAGAAGGCTTTAACTGCTAATCTTACTTTAAAGCCAATTGATCTTCTATCTACCAGTACGAACTAAATTTTAGGTAATAACACTTTTCAGATGGGCCCATGTTCACCCCAATCAAGGAAGTTGATACTAGGGATTTATTAACTACTATTTTTAATAACTAACTTAGAATTTTTTGAGCGCCTAAAATTTCGTGTGTAATTTATATCTTAGATGTCATAAGTAGCCACTCTGTTATACCTAGCTTTTACCAAAAAACCCATAAAGGTGGTATTATAATGTGTTGCTTCGTTAAGTGAAGTTAAACCCCTCCTATTATTATCACTGTTCTTTATCAAGTGGCCCAGTTAAACGCTTTATTATGGTAACAAACGTCTTTTATTTGCTTAAGGCACAGCTTTGTTTAAGGCTTTATAGGATAAAACTTAGCGTCCCATAATTTACTATAAAAAGCTTTTTGCTCTCCCAGCTAGTCTATGGTATTTCTTATTGAAGAACTTTAAATGTTTTACAAGATATTTAAAATAATGCTATCATATTCTCAGCTTCAAATAATATTCTAATGTTCTCACAGATCATTGTGAATAATTAATTATTAATCTTAAAAACTTACCCTTCACTAATATCATTAGTTGGTATTCTTTAAAATTTTAACTCCATAGTTAAGTTTTTAGGTTGTAACAATTTAATGCATTTCTTTTTTTGAAGTTAAATCTGGCATCTTATTATATGTTGTTTTATTCTCACAAATCCATGTATATAAAAGTCTGGACCAAGGATCTAAAAGACCTAAGTCATTCATGAGATTATTTCTTGATCTATTGTGCCTAATGATAGTATCTTTTGCTTGTGTTTGCATCTCTCAGCCTCTTTCTGCATACTACCTGACAATTAAAAAATTATGGACATAATGGCGCCACATTATTAAGGCTATAAGGCGTTGGTGTTGTCTTAAATTAGTGAAGATTGTAGATACCATCTGGACTGCTCATGTGGTAAGTTATTAGTGCACTTTATGACTAACCTACAGTGGGTCTTTTTTTGGAGAAATCCCTTGAGCAAATATGTTGATTATATAGTTGAAAAAGTATTACATTCTGATGAAGCAACTCAGTAAAGTTTAACTTACTCCAAAAATGCTTAAGCCAGTCAACAGAAACATAATGGTTTACATGTTCTTCCTCTAAAATTTAGAAGTCCTTGGACTACCATTTCTTTTGATTTATTGCGGAGTAGTAATATTTTGAGCATTTAAAGTAGTGATGGTGGATTACCGCGTCATTAGTTAATCTTTATACCATTATACACCACTATCACTTCATTGCAGGCTTCTCATCTTGTTTTAATCTTTTTGTCTTAATGGTTTACCTAAAGGAATTGTGAACCAACAAAGGACCTTAATTTATTGCTTGATTTTGGTAATCGCTTATGTCCTTTCACAAATTTTCACTTTACAATTTAATGATCTTTATAACCAGTCTGATGTGAATCTGGTGATTGTAAACTAAATCATGTTACAATCAATGCATAGGTGAATTACCATTTATGACAATTGGCCTTTGTATTATATCTTAATCCAGTTAAATTTAACAACTTTAATCACCATTTAATTTTGCCAATACCTTCTTCACAGTATTAGTATAATCCTAAAACAACTTTTCCTCAACCTGATAAACTGATAAAAGAGTTTGTTGAAAGGGCTCAAGAACTAAAGGTGATCCACAAGAAGGTAAAGTAACACCTGAATGTCTCTGTGTAAAGCTAAAAAGAGTACACAGATAAAAAGAGTTAAAAACAGATTATAAACTAAGCTATCTAACAAATGTTGCATAAAACCTTTACCAATAAAAGATGTTTCAAGCTAGATCTTAAATGTTGTCCATACAGCTTAATGTATAATTGTGTCTTGTGGTCTTGAAAGTCAATAAACCATTTATCATCAGTAATCCTCACCTTAAATGCATCTTATTGAATCCTACTCGAATATCTTGCATAGTTCAACAAATTTTGTAATTATATGATGAACCAAATTATATAATTAAAGTCATCTTGCTTACCATCTATCCAGTCACAGTCATAAATAATTGCTGTCTTGGAAATGATATGATATACAGTGAAATAATGGATAATAGACTGAGATTATACACATGCACCAATGTTAATGAAGCATACTATCAACGTTTTTATAACGTTACCCCTCTAGGACTTCTTCTTTAGCATGTATGTTGCTTCCTGTACTTAAAAGAACCTTTGATATACTTGTGCCATGTAAAGATACTGTCTTTAACTTTACTGTTCTTGGAGAGGTGATAGATAATACACACCCAGACAACCAGGGAACATACCACTAAAACAAAGGGAAACATGCCACACTAAACAGTGTGATACCTAGATGACCTAAAGAGAGTATAAAAAATATAAAAACGGCCATGTAGACTAGAAAAACAAGTACTTGATCAGACTCTAAGGAAGAACTCATGGATAACAGCAACATAAAGTCTAGGTTTTAAATAGCTTCAAAATTGAAGTGGGCCAGATTCCAACAATGGTAAAATAGGGTAGTATATATTTTAAAAAAATAAAATGGCAATATTTTTGAGACCTCCTCATAAAGGACTGCGGCAATGCCAGCCCAAAGATTCATTGTACATATAGTTTAATAGTGCTTTATTATAAATGGAGTCAAACAACAAAGAAGTTGTTCTATAAGAAAGGGCTATAAAGGATATTGATGAGGCGTGAAATAATCATTTCACTGTGGTAATGAGCCAAATCAAGTCAATAGATCAAACTTTCATCACAGTGTCACTATAATTTGAGTATATCTGAAATTGAGTAAAGTGTTGATATTAAATATTGTCAAATGAGTGATTAAATTTCTGATTAAAACTCATATTCTAACTCTAAATAAACAAAATGACCCATTTTTGTTTTCTGGTTAACTAGTAATTCTTAGGATGTGGACGAAATGCAGGCAACCCCATTACATGACCCTTTGGTACCAACCTGAGCATACTTGGTCCTTTCTAGAGTTGGTCTAGGGTGTGTTTAAGATCAGGTAGGGCAATCAACTTGATCCTTTGCCTTTCTAACTTCTCCCTTATTATTAAATTTTTCCCATAATTAGGTCCTGAGAAATGAATTATCCTCTAGCCTTTGAGGCAACACCCATCCTCCAGAGGCGTCATAAAGTAAGAATTTAATGTGGTAGAAAATAGTTTTATATCAACAATTTTTGGTTGTCTAGATAAGCATCATTGGGAAGCTTTATGGAACATATCAATGAATTCCTGCATATGGGCACAACTGTGGGCTAAAATACACCTTTTTTCTTATGGCATGTTGTAAAATTGGCGGAATTTTTTAGAATATGCCATAAGGGTTTTTGCACAAAGTCAATCCAATGAGCAATTGGAATGACAATATGAAGATTGTCAGCCCCTCGGAGCATGCTTAAAACAACAAATTTAACAAAAGGGAGTAACTTCCCTGAAAACACTTCTTTTATTGTAAATAATCTGAGAGAATTCTTCCTAGTCCGCTTACTCTCTCTACTATAAACAACCTACCTCTCTCAATCGCCCATCTCACTTATATACAGCATCTTTGGATGATACTGCTCTCATAACTTGTACTATTCTATTCTGCTGATTCTACTCAATTTCAGCTTGTTATTATTTTAGCTCTCTATTGCCCTAATTGTGGGCGATTTAATTTGTATTTGTCAAATGTCAACATTGCCTTATCACTTTATCACCTTATTTAGAGGCGATCCAATAATAACACATTATATCCCAATATCGCCTCATCTCAAGGCACTTGAATGATTGAAACTAATGTCATGTTTGGCGAAATCTTTCCAATCTTCCCTAGCTATTCCCAGCTTATTGTCCAGTCATGTCTGGATTGTGACATTACCCCCTCCTTGACTTGATGATAAGGCTCCTAATGCTTATATGGTCATAGGAACTTTGCATGCGCGCAGTTAATGATCTGACCACTTGCAGGGTCCTTGATGGTATAAGCGTCAACCCCCAGTTTTCTTTATAACTTCAAACGGACTGATCCAAATGTTGGCCAGCTTGTGTTTCTGACCAAACCCATGCTGGTCATGAAACAAAACCATATCTCCAGCTTGAAGTTGAGCGAGGCTGCTACGCCATACTTTATCAGCTTCTTGAGCCTTAAGCTTATTTGCTAAAACTGCATGAGTAGGCTTCAGTTTGCAGTTTGATCAGCGTGTCCATTAAGTTAGTCATCTACTAATGAGGATCCATTCCGCAAGTATCCTATATGCAGGAATAGAGCAGTGCCAGAAGTGCAGGGTGCCGTCCATACAATAGTTGGATAGGACTTTTCCCCGTAGCATAACGTTAGCTAATGTTGTAAGAGAAGATGGCAGTGAAAAGGAGAGAAGTCCAATCAGAAGGTCGATCCATTACCAATTTCTGAAGTATGTTCATCAAGCTACCATTAACTCGCTCAATCATTCTGTTGGATTCAGGGTGATAAGGGGTTGTCAGAACCCCGCGGATGCCCATCAATTAGTTGAGCTTAGGCAAGATGTGTGAAGTTAAGTTCGTTCCATCGTCATTAAGTATGAACTGGGGACAACTGTGTCACTGAATTATACATTCCATAACAAACTTAGCCACCGTTAGTGCCACAAAATAGCGTATTGGTCACACCTCAACCACTTGGTCTAGTGGTCAATTGCTACCAGGATGTATTTGGACCAATTTTCCCCTGTTGGCAGGGGACCCACAACATCGATTGAAATGGTGTGCCAGGTGAAGTGCGGCTTCACTAACTGTTATGAAGACTTTTGGTGAAATGGTTTTCCACCTGGCACTGATGGCAGCAGGAAATTGTCTCAAGCACATCAAAGTTCATGCTTTCCCAATAGAACCTTGGTCGCAGTAATTCCATGGTCTTACGTACTCCACCATGTCCAACTGCTTGGTGTGCGCTCATAATAATAGTTGGGCAGGCTTAAGGTCTTGGGATATTCACTGTAGTGTCTCCTATCTACTTATACAATTCCCCATTTTACTGGAACGTATTGGCTCAAATTCCGTCCAATACCTTGATTACTGGGGGCGTTTCATTGTTGTACTTACCGCTAAGCATCTTATCAAACATTATATCACTCAGATCTGCCATAACTGCAATCATGGGTAATCTCAATAAACAATCGGCATTCTGGTGTTTTGCTCCAGGTCAGTAAAGAATTTCAAAATTATATGCCTGCAATTTAAGAGCCCATTGGGCAAGACGCCCTTCCAGCTCTTTAAGGTTCTGTAACCAGCATAACGAGGCATGATCTGTTACAACTTTGAATTTCAAATCATGAAAATACACCTGAAAACGCTTATAGGCATAGATCACCACTAATCACTCCCACTCGGTCATGGTATAATTGTGCTCATGGCTGTTCAAGCTACAACTGCATTATGCTATGGAGTGCTCTTCTCCTTCCTCGTCTTTTTGGGATAGGACTGCCCCCACAGCTGAGAGGGACGCATCCGTCTGAATGATGAACTCTTTTTCAAAATTGGGATAGCTAACACCGGCACACTGATCAGTGCCATTCAAAGTAAATCAAAAGTGTGTTGTTGACATTCCGTCCATTCAGACATGGTGTCCTTTCTAAATAACTCAAATAGTGGGCCCCCCAATACAGATGAAGTTAGGGATGAAGCGTCAGTAATAGCCAACCATTCCCAAGAATACCTGTATAACCCAATTGCTGTTGGGCAGAGTCACTTTCTCGAATAGCTACCACCTTGGCTGGTTGAGGTCTCATCCCTGTGGCATCAACCACAAACCCTAGGTACTCCAGCTGGTTTTTGAAGAAATGGCATTTCCGAGGTTTGATCTTGATGTTGGCCTCAGCAAGCTGCCTTAATACTGCTTCTAAATGGTTGAGGTGTTCAGAGAAGGTTTGGGAGAAAACACTAATGTCGTTGAGGTATACAAGGATGCACGACAGCTTTAGGTCCCTAAGAATAGTGTTCATCGCCTGTTGAAACATAGCTGGGGCGTTACACAGCCCTTGCGGCATCTGGGTTGGTTGAAAAAGACCTTTGGACGTGATTATGGCGAATTTCTTCTGTTCTGCCACTGGCAACTCGATTTTCCAGTAGCCTGAGATCAGGTTCATTGCTGAAAAAACGAGCTCCCCCTAGCTGATCCAAAGTGTCATCAATCCACAGTAAGGGATATGAGTCTTTTTTGGTGATGCTGTTGAGCTTTCAGTAGTCAATTACTACATTGTTAGTACCATCCTTTTTTTACAATAAGAACGGGAGAAGCCCATGGACTCTTCAATGGTTTAAGCATCCCTTGCTCTAATAGTTTGTCCATCTCCTCAGTTACTAGTTCTTCCACCATCCTTGATCAGAGGATTGGCCTTGACCGGATGAGAGGATGATCTCCAGTGTCCAGCCTATGAACTACCCATCATGCATTTTAAATCATGGTCATTGACAGAGAAAATCTCTTTATATTTTTGAAATAAAGAGATTGCCCAATCCTTCTATAGTCCTGACAACCCCATTAATTCATCCTGTGTAAGTCCCGGGGAACATCCCCTGTGTGTTGATTGGGCTTTTTTCTCATTTCCGAGTAAGAAGGTACCAAAGAGGGTGGCTGTACCCCTTGCTACCCAGGGAGACCTCACCCTCGTGGTAGACGAGTGCTGGGTAACAGCCCTCCCTCTTTGGATCCCTCCCCCAGTGCCCATACTCACCTCAGCAGAACTAGTACATATAATAAGGGAAATTTGTGCCAAGATTGTTGAAATGAAATTGATTGGTCTGAAATCGAGTGGAAACAAGCCCAATGATCAGATCCCACATAGTTGAAAAGGGACAAAGACTGATTCATCAGCTGGAATTGCTGACAGTTTTGATTCAGCCAACACCGCAATTGAAAAAAATAACCCCCTCCCAAAATCGTTGAAGATGATCCTTGATGTTCAGGTAGTAGCATTGGACAACATTGACGAGGTTTTAAAGCTCCCTTCCAGCAAATTGGGCATTGCAGCTGACACAACGCTTTTGGCCAAATGAACAGCTCAGCGACTGGGCATGGGTGGGTTGGGCATCCTGAACCCATTTCTACCAATTTGGACTGCCCCTACGTGGGGTGGCCCTGGGGGATACCCGCTGCTTGTTGGGCTAAACACTGTTGCGCTAACTGTTGGAAATGCAGTCAAGCCTCAGTTTGGGCGTTCAGGGTATAACTGACAGCGACTTGGCCTGCTGCCAAATTCTTTGATGTTGGTTCCCAGTGAACTTATCTGCCCCCATTCCCAAATAATTCGCAGGTAGGTCGAAATTGAGGGTCTTGATCCCGGCTTGTCCCCGCATCAATTGACCACTATTTAATCAGTTGCATCACATTGTGAAAATTGTTATTTATTTTCTTCACTTTCCTTTACAAAATAAATTTGCCTCAAAACCTATCAATTTTTGATTTTATTGATATCCTTCTGGCCACATTCCCAATGGCTTTTCTCTGGTGGCTCATTAGTCTTTATACTGGATGGGCTCTACCAGTACTGATGGTCACTATGGCTCCTACCGTTGAAAACTGGATTCAGTGAACTAGATAATTCTGGCAATTCAATACTGTCATTACAAACTTTCACCAACAGTATACTGGGATCTTGTGGCCTTACATCCACCATCTCCAAGCAAGGATCTGCCCCCTTGTCTCCCCAGTTGAATTAACCCTATCTATCGGTGACCTTGTAGAAACCATACCTGTGGTACCACCCCCTGCAGAAAGACCTCCAGTGTCTGGGGTGGTCTCCATTTGGTTCGTTCTTGGGTTGCTATCCACCATTGCCCTGCACCAACGATTTATTATTTCCCAATTCCCAGCTCCATACAACGTCATATGAGCGGCAATTCCTCTATCATTCTGGCTTGCTTTTTGGGTGCTTACGCATTCTGACTGTCAGGCTGGTCTAAACTTCTTCTGCCATTTCCATGACATCGTGCAATACAACTGCCATTACACTGAGCTGTGGTTTGAAAGGCAGACCAAATTCTCCAGCAGCCCAAACTCATGAACCAAAAGAACCTCTTCAACGGGGATTAAGTGCAAATATGCCACTATTTGGTGGCGGCGGATTTGCAGTGATATTGTTTGTAGGTTTGCAAGTAAAATCTTGATCTCCCCCTGCCCTGGTAATATAAGGCCTGGGGCCAAGTGGGGCTCAAACCATGATTGCTGATACATCTCAATAACTTCCCCATAGAGTCCATCTGGAACTTCTATCAACAAGTCAATGTTTACTATAACTTGATGCCCTGATGGGATAAATACAGGTCTAGAAGCTCTGAGCGGCAGCCTTTGATATTCATAAATCTGTTGAGGAAGGGCCCAGGTTTTGCCTTTTAACTGATGGTAGCGCACTGGGATTACTCCGTCGCTATAAGCTAGATTGATATTCCCCATATGCACCAGATCTTATGGCACTCCGCTAGAGGTGAAGTGAATTGGGATTCACTGACCCAATATTTTAAAAGTCTCATCCATCATATCAATGACAGCTAGTAGTGTCACAAGAAAGAAGTTCCAATTAGCAGATCATAATTGCTATTAGGTAACACTATAGCTGGGGCTACCATGACAATAGAACCAAACTGCAACAGAAGTGCACTGTATGCTCCCTCAGAGACCATGTTTTCCGCTCTAGCAGTTCCATATACCATCTGGTGTTCCAAGTCCAGTTTTAATGACAGCCTGGTCACCAATTTTGTGGAGAGTATATTGATGGGGGCACTGGTATCTTATGATGGCACAGACTCAAGTTTTAGCTACAACCAGGTCGCAGTAATTACATTTGGAGTAAGATGCATCTCAACTGTTTATGACATGGACATTTATGGAGTCTCTGTTTCCAAGAAAACACGCAATCCTCTCACCAATTCTGGGGGTATTGTTTAATAATAGTGTTTACCGGAAGAGTGACGCTTACTGCTTGCAAAAAAGGTGCATCAGAGGAGGGGTCTAACTTTTCAGGGGAAACTTGGTTGAACATTTGACAAGCATATGGATCGACCTGCATCTGAGACCCCTATCCTGCCATAGCCGCAGACTGCACTTGTGTCAAAATATTCACCCCCCACCAGCTGCTGATATAATACTGTCTCATTGTGCAAGGAAGCTTCCACTGAATCTTCTAAAATGGGCTTAGGTGGGACGTTTGGGTTTGGTATAGCGGAGGTAGAGAGTCCCATCTCTACTCTGCTCTGACTTTTCTCTGGAAGTACTGTTCTGACTGTATGCAAGAGACCTGTTGATTAAACCACCATGACATATGCCCCTATCAACTGCATTTGAAACAGCTGACCCCATAGGGACCCTGTCCCTGATTTATGTGGAACAAGCCACATTGAGAGTTGGGCTGGAAGTGATCAGCATATACAGGAGTAGGGCGATAGTTGGGCCGGTGACAATAAGCAGGTATGGGGCGGACGGTTAACTTCTGAGGGTAACTTGGTGGAATATGAACTGGACAGACAAAGTTCCCCAAGTAAGATTATTCAGCGGTGGTAGTGAAGGATTCCGCTCTGTACTAGGTGGAGGGAAGTTGGCTGATATACGGTGCAAAAACTGAACAATTTTAAGCAAAGGTAAATCTTTATCCAACATTGGGGTCATAACGTTATTTAGCTCAAGGTATGGCTTCACAGCAGAAGTCATCACAATATATATGTCAGATTTGGATAAAACTCTGGCCCCAATTAACATGTGAGCCTCCACTGTAAATCTCTCAGAAAACGTGGTGAGGGTCTCATTCCGCTGAAACTCAATGGTCAAAAACTCATCCTTCAACTTTGAAATCTTTGCAGTTCCGCTGAACAACCACAGCACCGTCTCTTTGAATTCTTGGTATGTAATGAAACTTCCTGAAAGGTAACAGATGACTTGATCAGCACTTCCAACATCCAAGGTAGAAATCAACAGCTTTGCTCTACATTGCTCCAAGACTCCTTCTGTCACAATTTCAAACTCACTTAAAGAAACTATATCTATTTCTTTTACAATCAAATGGAGGCAGTTTATCACTGCAAACCTCCTGGAGCAGCTCATCTTGTTTTTCAAGCACAGCGTCCAACGCAAGTTTCTGCTCCACATAGGCAACTGGCCAAGCGTGTTGTGTAGAATTTCTATCAAGACAACCAGGATGCAACATAGCCGGCAACTGAGTTTTTATCATGTTATAATTGATCAATGGGCCCCCTGTAGTGAGCACCACTGTTGTAAAATTGGTGGAATTGTTTAAGATACTCCATAAGCATTTTTGCACAGGGTCGACCCACTGAGCAATTGGATCAATGATATGAATATTGTCAGCCCCTTGGAGCACACTTAAAACAATATAATAACAAAAGGGAGCAATTTCTCTGAAAACACTTCTTTTATTGTAAATAATCTGAGCGGATCCTTCTTAGTCCTCTTCTCTCTCTACTATAAACAACCTACCTCTCTCAATCGCCCATCTTGCTTACATACAGAAGATTCTGATGATACCGCTCTCATAGCTTAAACTATCCTATTCCGCTGATTCTCCTCGATTTCAGCTTATTCTTTTAGCTCTCTATTGCCCTAATTGTAGGCAATTAATTCATATTTGTCAAATGTCAACATTGCCTTATTGCCTTATCGCCTTATTTAGAGGTGATCCAATAATAACTCATTATATCCCAATATTACCTCATCTTGAGGCACTCAAATGATCAAAAGCAATGTCATGTTCAGTGGATTCTTTCCAATCTGCCCTAGAAATTCCCAGCTTATCGTCCAATCATATCAGGTCCTAACATGACACTAAAACCTTTCTACAATACCAGGTATTTGAGCCTTCTTCTCAAATGGAAGGAGAACATAGTTTCCTCTTCTTCCCACTAAGGTGCCCTATCTATGAGGTATAACCCCAGGTTCTCAGGAGGGGGACCCTCAAACAGGGTCAGCTTGCTCTTAAAAAACTTGGCAAAGATTTGGAACTTTCTCAGTAGATACAACTGATAAGAAGCATGGCTCACCTTTCCAAAAATGAGGTAAGGTCATATCCTCTTTAGTACTAGTTTCTTGCACAGCTGATCTACTGGGATATTCTTGGCATTGAGCATCACAGTATCTCCCTTATTATATATAAACCCTACCCTTCTCTTGCCATATGCGTTCTCCTTGTAGATCTTCATGGCAGCCTACAAATTACTTTTTACTTAATGGTAAACTTTTTAAGATAAAATTGAAAAAACACACCATCTTCCACCTTAACTCCCATAACTGGCTCCATAATAACGCGAGGTTAAAGCCATAATTTGCAAAGAAGAGAGAACACTTAATAAAGGGATTCTGGGACTTGTTTTAGCTAAATTGCGCTAAAGAAAGGTGTGAGGCCCAATATAAATGGTCAGCTGCTGTGTAAAAAATGCAAGATTGTTCCAAACATTGGTTCACCTTTTCAGTTTCCCCATCTAATTGTAGGAGAAAGGCAGTAAAACGGTAAGAATGTATATGAAGGGTCTTGGAAATTTTCCCAGAATAAGGACATGAACTTGGGTCCACGGTCACTGTTTATTTCCTGATGTATTCCATGGCTGGATAAGACGTGGAAAACAAGTACTTTGGCCATCTGAGCCGCCGTTGCTGTGGTATGATGAAATAAAATGGGCAAACTTATTTACTAGTCCACAACTACCAAGATAGCATCATACTCATCAGAGAGGGGTAGCATCACAATATAATCAACTAAAAAGGGAAGTCTGGGGCTCCTCTGCTTTATGGGCTGGTACCAAGAAAGCTAGAAAGTGAATGACTTCTGGTTTCATCCAGTTGCATATAAGGCACTCCTTAGTATACAGAAAAACCTGATCTAAAACTCCCTTCAAGTTATACATGCAGCAGATAAGCTCCAAGGGTTTCACTTTCCAGAATTCTTTATGGTTCTCCATCATGGTGTTCTTAGATTATATACAGGCAAAAGGTCAGGAGGAAACCCATAAGCGCCCCTGGAACAATACCATGTCATTCTATATATTATACTCTCTCATTAAATCCTCCTGATTCAAATTGCATTTGCAAGAATTGTGGTTTAATCAGAGCAAAAATAATGAGAGATAACGACCTTTTTAAAATTTTCACACTAGTCTAGATTCTCCAAAGAAGCAAGACAAATTATAGGTGATGATGGACGGATACTTAGATATAGTTTACCTGGATAAATCACCAGTAAAGTTTTATGCAGATTAACTTCCTTGGGTTCAGGAGCTAAAGATGAATTCCAACTAAAGCATATGCCAAACTGTTCTCCTTGTCTTTAATAAGCACATAAGAAAACACAAACGCGCAAAGATCACATGCTAGCAAATTTACTGCAGGGTAAGACATGGGGTCTTGTTAGCACAGCAAAGCTCAATAATCATTACAAACATGGTATGGATATGAAGGACTATGTTTATTTAGGCGCTAGTGTGTAATTAATTCCACTAATAATAGTTCTTTGTCATAGATGTCAAAAAGTGTTAATTAGATTATGGTTCCTTAATATCAACAACTGTGATTTGTTAATCAGACACCACTGCTGATTGATTTTTCTATTTTGAGTATTTTGACTTTAATTGCTACAGTTAATTATGGCAGATTGAATTACTTCAGGCACACTTGCTGACTAATTTACTTAATTCAACTTACTTCATCTTTTGGCGTTTAATCCTGATTCAGCTCTTTGATTCAGTTAAAATATAACTATTTTGATGCATCAGCCATTTTTGAAGTATCAGTAAAAATCCTCAATAGCAATTGATAATTGATTTATTGGTGACTAATGTCAAGAATAATTGACAGTTTTATATTTTGAATTTATTAGGATTTCTTGGAAACTAAAGCTGAGAATAAATTTACATTAATTATTTATTAAGATTTAGCAGTGGACGATTCCAAGGTTATTCTATTTATAATTGCCAGTGGACAATGCCAAGGATTTCAATCTAGGGTTACTGGCGGATGACTCTAAAGATTTTTAAAGGATAAAATTTGAGTTTCCAGTGGATAAGCTGATGACAATAAGGTTGTAGCCTTAAATTATGTTTTGTCCTACCCCTGGATACAATATAACCCCAGACACTGTGAAAATTAGAAATGTTAGCAACTGATGGCTGATGATCAACTATAAAAACCCATCTCTCATATCTAAATAAAAAACTCCATTTACCTACTCTCATCTCTTTTAAGTTGATCTTCTCCTGTAAGTTTAGAGTTGGTGAAAAGGTCACCAATGAATAGATGCTGGGTGAAGCATCTTTGAATTGGTTGGCGCTGTTACTCATCACCTGGAGCTACCTAGAACTCTGAATGAGCTCCTCAACTGGTTACCTAACAATGAAGGGTAGAAGGACTGACTACCCCCAGGTAGAGATCATGAGGATTGGTTTAGTTAACCCCTGGGGAAGGAAAGAGGGACCAATCTACCGAATTCAGTAGACTCCTAGTGAAGTTTTTATTAAGCTAGTTGTAAAATTGCAGTTGCAAACTGTTAGTAGAAGGTTGCAGATCAAGGCAAAATAGATAGAAGTTAGCACTCTCATTTGTTGATCCTGACACACTAGCAGAGTTCTGAGCATGAAAATGGCAAAATTTGCAACATTGGTTCTCATGGCTGGGAACTTTGTTAGTTCTGATTAATTAGCCAGAGGAAAATTGGCAGTCTGTTAGGGTTGACTTTAATGCCATTATTTTCTCAGTCCTGAATGCTGACAGTTTCTGTATACTCTGCTATTGATTTCTCTATCAATGAATACTGCTACAATTTATGTAACCTAGTTGCAGTTTTTTGGCAACAAATTCTGTCAATTACTTTACACTTGACGCTATCAGTTTTTTGAGCGCTTTTAAATTTCTGTGGCGATAAATTCCGCCATGCTTTTTTACAACAACACTTTTTGGAGAATTTTGTATCAAAGGACTGCTCTGTATCAGTATAATGAAGTCCTTCAAATCTTAGCGTCCAGTGCAGGAGTTATTATCAAAAAGAACATAATCTGGTTAAGCTGAGGAATGTGTTGAAAAGTGTTAACCAAATTATGGTTATTTAGATATCAACAGCAATGATTTGTTAATTGAGCACTGCTGCCAATTAATTTATCTAATACAGGGGCTTGACTTTTATCATCAAAGTTAGTTCCAGCAGAATAAATTATGATAGGCGCCCTTGCTGACTAATTTAATTCTTTCAACTTACTTTGACTTTTAAATGTTATGTCCTGATTCATCTTTTTGATTCAGTCAAAGATTAGCTATTTTGATGCATCCGCCTTTTTAAGATACTTGGGGAAAATCCCATTAGCAATCAATATTTATTTTACCAGTGACTAATGCCAAGGATAAATTAATAGTTTAATTCTTTAAATTTTATTAGATTTAATGGCGACTAAAGCAAGGATAGATTTACATTGATTGCTTATTAAGATATACTGACAGACAATGCTAGGTATTTTCTATTTATTATTTCTGACAAATGATGCCAAAAATATTTGGTCTATGGTTACCAACGGACAGTGCTGAGGTTTTTTATGGTGATGAGTTTTGAGTTTCTGGTGGGTGACGCTAATGACATCTAAGGTTGTAGACTTATATTATTTTTTGTCCTACCCTGAATCAAAATAACCCAGAGACTGTGAAAATTAGATAGGTGGGCAACTTCTGGCTGAAGATCTGCTATAAAAACTCATCTCTTGTATCTAAATAAAAATCTCCATTTACCTACTCTCATATCTTTTTAAGTTAATCTGCTCCTGTAAATTAAGAGTAAGTGAAAAGGTCCCAAGAAATAAATGCTGGTTGAAGCTTCTAGGGAGCGGTTGGCGCTATCACTCCTCACCTACAGCATTAAGGATAACTCTCATAGACTTACTGTACTAACTAGCTGATGATGTGGGGTCCAAGAGAGATTAATTACTGATGGTTTGGGATCAATTAAGACAGGTCTGGGCTGTCCAGGCTGAGATGACCAGATGGATGTTGGAGCACTCAGGTTGAGATGGTCAGATAGGTTAAGAGTGCCAGATCTGGGCTCTAATAATGTGGTTAATCAACTGAGGATAAAGCTGTCAACTATGTGAGCTAGAGTGTTGCTTCTGCAAACTAGTAATGAAGGTTGCTAATGATGGCTGTCAGATATTAGGATAGGAATAGAGATGAAATCAACTCTACTCCCAAAGATTCCCCCAGTGATTAATTAATTGATGTATGAGTCATTTCTACACCTGATCCTTGATTGTTGGTGTGAAGTTCTGAGGATAACTCACTTGTTTAATTAAATCTTGCATGCATAATCAGGACGAAGTTCTGTTGAATAATCCTCAATTTTGCCAGTGGCTTATGGTATTTGAACCGTTTGGAAACTCACTACGCTTATTACAATTGCCCTGACTCTTATGGTCAATTTTGGGCATTATTTTCCCTTTGTATTTGGGGACTTCTTCCAAGGCAGGTAGATATACAATCTGTGGATTTGGCGCTTCCAGCTTGTCAACACTTCTTCAAAGTTAAGATTAGGATAAGACTAGGAAAGAGATAAAATAAATATATCTTTTATTATATTGTATTTATTATATAATCAATCATTAGGCCAGGCACCAGTATTTATACCTCTAGGGCACCTCCTGGCCACATTTGAGCACAAAAATTCAACAGATATTTTACCTCTTCGATTTGGCCATTGAACTGATAAGACTGTAACCTATTCTTAGGTTTATGGTGTCAAAATACTCTCAAAATTGGGAGGATTTCAGGGACAAAATTGCGATAAAAACATGCAAAATTAGCCTAGGCTCTTCTGGATTTGAGTTTCGTTGTACTGCTGATGAAATACACTTTCTATGAAATTCTTGCATCGATTAAAGTAGATGTACCCCTAATTGGGACATCAGCAGGCCTCTCTCTCAATAGCACTAGGTACTCCCTTTTTAGGCGGTCTATGTGCAAGTGCTATCATGCCAATTATGCAGATTGAGATAAAAATTTCGCCCTAGGGCGGGAAATCGATTGCGTTATCATTTGTCTGATTGTCCATGGGACTTTTAAATGTTAAATTTGGGTTGGTCCTAAACAATTTTGTATACAACTTGTTTGATATTGTTCCCAATAACTGGGGCCAATTGCTGAGATTTGATGCAGAGATAACCAGCCATATTGTGCAAGCATATTCAGCCTGAGCTTTTTGACAAAATACTTGATTGAATTGAAGTTTAGATATTCAACTCAAGCCGTGTAGTTGCAATGGGCTTTGAGGTGTGAATTAGGGTATTAGCTTGAGCATTGGGAGGATAATTGGCCTTATCTTATGGTTGTCAAATGGTTTATTTTTGAGTCAACCATCAGAATCTAACAGTTGGAATAATCAGCTACCCCCAGAAGTGACAGCTTCTGATGTAAATGGACATTTATCTATTCTCCTCTAGTAAATCATCTTGATTAGCATCCCAACAGCAGTTGATGAAAGATCCTGTATGAAGGGATCTTAGAAGTCCACCTTGTCAAAGACAATCTTAAATTCATATAAATATATGAAATTGTAACTAAAATAAATATCCTTTGTTTTGTCCTAAGATCGTTTCATTAACTTTCATTAAGTTATTCTTCAATAACTATATATTGAAGAATATCCTGCTCCTGGATTTACAGTTTTGAGCCTTCTTGTTTTTGATTCCTCATTGAGTCAACTACTTTCACGTTTCCTTGAGAGATATCAAACTCATCCAGTTGACTATTTTCCTGTGGCCCCAAGAAAAAGTGGTGCTCAATAAAGGGGGCTCCAAGCCGTTGCAAGTGAAAACTTCTATCATGCCATGGAGAATAATGACAGTCAAAATGATACCCATTATCATGCTAGAAGTGTGACTACCTGGGTCACTACGTCTAGATACAAATTAACTTCTCTGAAGCCTAAAGCTTTGAAATCCAGGCTACTTTGAAACTAATTTTCCCTAATGTTGATCAATGTCAGTATCAAGTTCTGGTCAAAAATATTGGAAATACAATTCAGCAATTATATAATGGGATTTATCTTGAGGGTGATCATTCTCTCTGCTCTAGGACTTCCTCAGTACCCTCAATTTTATTGTATGAAGCAAACCAATTACCAACTAATAAGTTGGCAACTGGTGCAGATAGTTATCTTTGCCATTTTGTACATACCACGTTGCATCATCTTCTTCAGATCCTTGGATTACATAATTCTGGGTTAAACAGGCAATTAGGAATGTCTCATGAATTACACTCAGCAGTGTAAACTTTTTAAAATACTGCTTCAAACTATGTTTGTGACAATAGAGATTCTATTCTGAACAACTGATGTTTGAAAAATGAATTTTGAATGAAACTTGTTTTAGCTAATAGTGGGATCTCTGGGTATCTTAATGATCAATTAAATCAACAGTTCCAAGAACACAGTGTTGGTTGGGCTCAGGGAATCAATCAAATTGAAGTCACGTTATGATCTTTGCATCAACGTTGTAGGAATTGACCCAACAAGACGTCATGGAAGGGCCTTGTGGGCCCAGGGGACCTGAGGGTTCTTCTGGCTCAGATGGAAGACAATGCCTCAGGACCGGTTATTCCTGTATCTGGAGATGATGATTCATGATGAGAAGATATTAAAAGTTATAGCTAATTTGAAGTATATTTTGGAAAAAGTGGCTACTGGATGCAAGGTCCGCCTCAATGGGAGTCCCTTTGACCCTCAACTTACTTTGAGCGCCTTATCCGCTGAAATAGATAACCTTACTACATTTATAAAAGTTGTTGATGGACATCTAAACTGATTGGATGACATATGTAAACACCTTGATGACTGAGAAAGCCAACGTGAAGCTCAATAATGAGACCATTAAATTGAGATTCAGATTAGAAGGATCAGCTCACTCAAAAGGCTTCAGCATCCTCCTTAAATCAAATTTGGAGATAAACTCAAGAAGAATTAGAGACTATTCAAAGACAAATCATTGTACTGTCTCCACTGACTGAAACTGACATTTATTCTTCTGCTCCTAGCGTGGTCGCTGGCATTGATACTTTATCAACCCTGGAAACTTCTTTCATACTGAGTTTCAAGGAAAACTTTGTTCCAGGTCAGGAGAGTATTTCATCATCCTTGCATGCCTATAAGAGTTCAATGGAAGAAGAAACTGACCATTAAAAGGTCAAACATATTCATTCCTGTTTAAGTAATGCTTCCAGAGAGATAATGCCCCCTCATCTTCAGGAGTGCCAGTCTTAGAGTCAAGTATAAACCACTATAATTTAAGAACTTGGAAGTTACCAAACCCTTTTTAACCATAAGCAGGCTTTCATTGGTATCCATTTGAACAAGGGAGAAAGTAATTTTGACTTTTCTATTCATTTCTATGCCAACGCTCAACCTTTGGTGACTACTGAGAGAATTAATTTAATTGTGCCATTACAGCAGTAATTTTGGCCTTAGAACCATGTACCAAAATTCAAATCTACATGTTTGGCCTGAAGTGTACTTTTAATTGTATCCAAGATACTAAGGAAGATCTCATTGAAATCCCCCTGTCAGCATTGAGTTCACAAAAGTTCAACCACTTCCAACCAACCCAGAGTACATGAATTAGAGTCCAAAAAGGAAATCTGGTGTACCTATTGTAATGGAACCCGTCATCCGGCATAAAATTGTTGGAAATGATATTCAGGTATGGCGGTAAAAGAGAGGTCAACATGAAGGGTGAGGTTCTTCATTTTGACAAAATCATTAAACATCAACCTAAGCCTATTTTACCTAATGATATTATGAGTTATTCAAGCAGAATTGGAGGAGGTGATTGGGTTTTCAAACAATAATAAATATTGAATTTTGGTTGAGGCACGCTGACTTGGGGATGGACATTGCTGAGCATGAATGAAAGAAAAACCACACCAAAAGTTGAAATGACATAGCCAAATCCATTCAAATGATGTAAAAAACCAACGCAAAACTCCAACTAAGTCAGAAACAAAAATTGCTAACCGACCATGGTGGAGGGAGATGGGGGACTGGGATTCTGGGCGAGCTCAACTGGGGCAGACAGGCAGTGGCACAAAGCAGAGAGCAGGGGCGTATGCGCGTCATGGAAGTGGGGGTCCAGGGAGGGGAGTGGCGCTGGCCAAGTGATACCTTTTTTGAGGCAGTCAGAAAGGTAAGTGGCAAGGTCCTTCTCACATTTAAGGTGGGTGTAATGCATGGGAGAAGCCATGTCTACAACTTTGGGGGTGAGGCGGGTATTTGGGCCAAACCTAGCTTGTTGTGCTAAGAGTTTGAGCATATTGTTGGCAAATGAGTAGTGGCGGAGGTATTCTTGTTTTTGGGGGAGGGTCAGCATGGGGTCCACGGGAGGGGGGACAAGGCCTTTAGATAAAACCTCAATGGACAAACTTGCTGCGGATTGGAGTGCAATATCACAAGGGGAGGCAATTTCCTCTTCAAATAACTGATGGTTAGTCAGAATATGGGGGCACCTGGGTGAGGCAAATAGTAGCGAGGGGGGAATTGGGATGCATAGTTGGTGTCAATGAACTCTTCAAAGCAAGATGGGTTGGCCTATTCAGAGATTGGATTACCCAATTCACTGACTTTGTCCAAATAATTCCAGGGATTTTGGTTGACAATAATTAGTCCAGGAGAATGCATTGGCACAGGGGAACAGGGCTTGGGATGAAACAAGTGTGGCTTAGAATTAGTTGGAGTCCAGTTGGACCCCTGGTTGGTTGGGTGAAGAAGGGGCTTGAGGACACTGCTCCTGATTGGCTGGGACTGGCCCAGCTGCAGGTTCCGTCTTTTTGATAGGAGGGGAGAGGAAGGTGCCCCAGGTATAGAAAGTAACTGGTTAAGCTATTGGGTCATTGTGCGAAGAGTTGGGTGTGTGGGCTGCAGCTCAGGTGTTGGAGGGGCAGAGCCATTTCAAATGGTCCAGTTCAAAACAGGTAGGGCATATGGTGCGCCCCCATCCACGCGGGCCCAGAAAGGATGGTCTGGGGCAGAGGGAATGAAGATGCAAGGGGGAATTGAGAGGGCAACCTCCATAGAAGCGGGATGTATGGTCATAAAGGCATGAGGGCCTGCAAGGTGGGAGGTGCCAATGGGAACCATAAATTGGAGGATGGGGTCCAAATCATATGCTGACAAACTGGCCAACAGTTCATTGTATAAAATTTTGGGGGAGGTGGGTAGGGAGGCCCACAAACTGAACCACTAGAGCGGTATCAGTGGGCAACTGGGTTTGAGTGGTAGGAGGGGTACACCCTGGAACACCAGGGGAATGGTAGCTGCAACTGCCACATTGGCTTCACATGAGAAGCTGAGGTCAAAATGCCTCTTGAAGTGGTGGAAGTGAATGAAGCCAGCAGAACACAAAAGATCCTGGGCAAGTTCGATTGGGCAGTTGGAATATGGGAACAACTTGCCATATTTGACCTGAAGGCCAAATTGCATGTTGCTCTAAGGAAGTACTAGGGGGCAATGAGGCACCGCCTGAGTATGGGTGAGGTGTAAAGCTAGGTCCTTAGGCGGGACAAAGTGACTGGCCAAGTTGGGAGGGCTAGTAGAACCAGCCCAGGCACATCTTGGCAGAGGCCAAAAAACTCTAGGAGGGGGCGCCCCCTGCCCCATGAGGGGCAGCAGGTGTCAAGCTCGTTGACATAGGGGGACTGGAGAGGGCTGATGACAAGTGGAGTTGTGTTTTTAAATTAATCAATCAGGATCCAACCAAAAAATTGGACAAATTGAGAGAAAGAGTATTTCAAACAATAATAAAGATTCTACTTTATCTTATTCCTCATTTGATGAGACACCCATGCTCCTCAATGTGCACCATAATTTGGTAGCTTAGTGACTCAAGTAGCAGAGAAGGTTCAGAAGATTCCAGCTCTAGATATTGTGGATAGTGGCTCACCTGTTAATGTCATATCTTTCAAACTTATGAAGCGAATTAAGATGGCTCCAGATGTACCTTATTGAATAAGTATTAGACTGCTGGTCCTCTCTGAACTTGAGCTATTGGAGCGTACCCTTCATTACCTATACAATTTGGAAGTTATTGATAACAACCTCCGCTGATGACTTGGATAATCAAGTTATGATCTCTTGCTCAGTACTTAATTTTTAAGTGGTTCATATCTATTATCAATTTTTCTGAAGGATTTCTTTCTCTCCTTGGCCATCAAGTGCCATTAATTTTTAAAACTCCTCCAGATAAAACTGAATTTTAAGTTTGGTCATGTCTACTAGAAAAAGAAAATAAAATCGATTGATTAGAGTATCATGTACATGGGTCTAGAGTCTGGCTGCCTCCTAAATCAGTAATTGATATGAAGGTATGCCTCGCTATTCACCTAAGGTCATGGTAATTCAACATGAATCTCAAATTATGGTGGACACTCAAATTCAAGTTACTATACCCCCTGGTGGCTATTAGAAATATAGGGACATCAAAATACTTCAATAAGTGAATTTTTGACTTGTCTGGGGATTTTTGATCCTGCATATAATGGTTCTGTTTTAGTTTTATTAGCAATTTAACAGATACACCATTGAATGTTGGACCAAATACCCCAATTGCTTTTGTTCACCCATTTTCTGTTGACAGTAGAAGACATTTGATTTTTGGGGAATTAAAAGATATGGTCTTGAGAAGCCCCTACATTGGCTACACTAGCCCTTCCATTGGCCTTGTACTAACTACTGATCAGCGTAAAGAAGTAGCTCTATTATTAAGGAATATTATGATCTTTTTTCAACTTCTACATATGGTTTATGTAAAATGAGTGGTATATCACATCAAATAGATACTGGAGATGTGCTCCCATTTTGACGCCTGACCATAATGAAAGAGTAAAGTGAAGAAACTCAGAGGACCGTTGAACCTAAACAACTATTGGATTCTGAGTTATTGGTTCCATCCCATAGTCCCTGGGATTCTCCCCTTTTATTATCCAGAAGGAGGGTGGTCATAGAGTCATTGTTGAGTAATTGACTGGACCTAATTGTCATATATTTGATAGGGACATAATAATGGTAGCATGCATAAACTTACTATGGATCATATCAGACATCAGAGATTATGGATCAGGTATATTATAAGCTTATGCAAAGCTTAGGATCCGTGGCCTAGCGATTTCACTTAATAATATTTGACTATGATGACACAGGCTCAAGGGCTTAGTTGGTTAGGTCGGACTTAAATTAAGTTTTGACTTAATGACTCAGGCACATGGGCTTTGTTGGTCTGTGTCAAAATTAGTTTTTAATGTCAGTCAAGTTTTTGATCAAATTAATTACTAATTAGTGATATGAATTGCCTTGGTATGTTCTGCCAATTGCTTGTGAAAGAAAATTGGTTCAGCTATTTGCAGACGCATCTGAAACGCCATCTTGAGAATGATGACGTTGTTTACACTGACCCTGAGGCTGAGCATGATGCCCTGAGTCGAAGTATTTGTAGACCCTCAAATGAACATTCTATGTGTTCCTTTGGCCAAGTGCCATTGAAAATGAGACGTCATGGGTAAGATGTGGTGAACATCAAACCCTATAAATTACCTTCAAGTTGATGCTAATAAAAAACATTCAACTATTACCACCAGTTATTAGTTTAACATATAAGCTTTTTGTTTTAAAAACTTTACTTTGTATTAGTCAAGAATTTACTTGGGATCAGTAAGATCAGGGCAGTGTGCCATCGTCCAAGTAACGACAGAAGAATACAACTTTTAAGTGCTATTACCAAGGAGTTACATCTTGAACTATAGTCACCGTCTGGACTATTGTATTTTTTTAGTACTAGATGGTCCTGGTCTATTGTATTCATACAATAGACACTCAAAACTCCACCATACCACAAAAGAAGAACCAGCCATTGGAATAAGACCAAAAGTCAACAGTCATGATGGATTACCAACGCCTTAATTCATTTACTAAGAAGTTAGTTATTCCCTTTCTCAGATTGACGATTCTCTTCATTTATATGCGGGCGCCCAATGCTTTTCAGTCATGGACCTAGCAACTGAATATTAGCAAATAGAACTGGCACCAGAAGAACAATAGAAATGTGCTTAATTGCCAACCAAGGATTGTTTGAGCCCCCAAGAATGCTGCAGGGATTGTGTAATGCACTGGCTACCTTTCAATGAGCAATGGGTGAGATTTTAAGTGATCTCAAACTTTACTGCATTTTAGTTTACCTTGATATATAACTGTATTATTGGGTACATTCTCATCTCATATGAGTCACCTACAAGAAGTATTTAATCAACTTTGGAAAGCTTTGCTAAAGTTGAAACCATCAAAGTGTTCATTTTTTAATTGAGATGATTTTCTTGGGCATCAGGTGTCAAAGAAAGGAGTTTAACTTCTTCCTGAAAAGATTGATACAATCAAGAAGATGTTATAGCCTGCTAGTCTAAGAGATATACAAGTATTTTTAGGGATGGTTGGATACTACCAACAGTTTATCCTTAGATTTGCTAAGTTATCAGAAGCCTTAACTTACTATTAAAAAAAGGAGTACCATTTAAATGGAAACCTGAAAAGAACAATCTTTCAATTCTCTTAGGACTGCCTTGTGTACTCAGCCAATTCTAATACATCCTCGGATAGATCGGCCTTTTATATTGTTTACTGATGCCAGTGATGTCGCTGTTGAAGCAAACCTTGCTCAAAATGATGATGATAAGGTAGATCATCCATACTTCTACTACAGTAAGCCTCTAAGTAAGGTGGAGAGAAATTATAGTGTAACTGAGCAGGAGTGCCTGACTGTCCTTTTAGCTATTGAACAGTTCCATCCCTACCTTTATGGAACTCATTTCACTATGGTCACTGATCATGCCACATTACGGTGGCTACAACAAATGAAGGACCTCAATGGATGGTTAATACTCTGGGCTCTTTGCTTACAGAAATATGATTTCTCTATTAAGAACCATGCCAGAACTATCCATCAAATTGCATATGGTCTATCTAGGATGTCTATTTGGCTGTGCTTACTCCTGAAGAGGATAGAACTTATGATCTTATCAGAAGACTAAAAAATGGGCTATTCAGACTAAAATAAAGACAGGGTTAATTATGTAAGAAGATCAAAAACACTCATATTAGAGAAGGATTTCTATATAACGCATCAATGGTAATTGGATCCCCTATATCCAACCCTTTTCTCAAATAGAATTAGTTGTGTAATAACATTATACAATAGGCCTTGGTAATGTTAAGAAAACTTATGAATGGCTGAAGACTCAATAGTAATAATATAAGATGTTAGAATAATCCACAAAGCCCTTTAGGCGTGCATTATTTGCTGGAACCAGGATCAGCCTGGACTGTGATATCAACATCAAATTGTGGCCCCTTCTGGACCTTTCCACGTGGTTAGTATCAATGTAGTGGGGCCTTTACCAACAGGGCTACATGGCCATAAGTACATATTTGTAACGCACTGGCTCCTTCCAATGAGCCACAAATGAGTTGGGCAACAGAATCCATGTTACAGACCATAGGGCTGACAGGGCTCCTGATACTACTCTCCTTGTGCGCGCGCTACAAGATTGGACAAGCACCCCCTGGAAGACAGTTGCAAGTATACTTAACCCCAGCAACATGCCTTGACTCCAAGACAAGGTATAAAGGGAGGCAATAGCTCTCCCAAGCTCACTCTCAAAGTCCAATTCTTGTTGATTCAAGCCAAACATGGCTGCAGTTAGGCAATATCTTTTAAATAAAATTAAAGTATAAATATATGAATTTTAAGTTCTTTTATTTAATATTGGGCCAGGTTGATAGAAAACAGAACTGAGAAGCCTCCAGCTCCCAGTTCCTTCCCTATATACACATGCTAAAAGCTAATATAAAATATAACACAAGCTTATGGTGCTAATCTGACTAATGCTTGGTGTAAACCTTACAGCAGGATCGCGGAACTTTCACTCAATGGTTCTGTGCCAGTTCCAATCCTCAACAGTTCCGCGCCAGTTCCATTTTGAATCCCAAATGAACTGCGAAACTTCCAAGCACCTGTTCCATTCCATTCTTGATTCGAATCCAAATAGAATCTCAAAACTACCCATGTTACTCAATTCCCATTTTTCCTCGACTTGGACACCCATCTTGCTCCTTGGCCTCCTTCAAGCTCCTGCCCCTTAAGCGTCCTTGCCAGGACCAACGCCCCCTCCTCCTCCATACATCCAGACACAGCCTGCCCTGTCTTACCAAATATCAGGGCAATGTGATGCTGAGGATAGACCTCAACCATCACAATATTAAAGGTCATAGACCATTTAACTAAATGGGTGAAATCCATTTCCGTGCCATCTGCTACTGCTAAAGCCACGGAGGTTTACTATTCCAAAACTTTTACACTTAGCATGGGTGCCCTCAATTACTTATTATTGGATAATAGTCCCAATTTCACGTCAATGGTAATACAGGAGCTGACTTTTCTGTTTATACTAGTCATCATTCTGTTGCTCCTTATAATCCTTCATCCAACAGAGCCGTTGAGCGTGCTAGTGAGATTTTAGTTTCTATCCTGCAAAAGATGGAAACTTTGGATACCCATTGTTAGAATCATTACCTTCCTAGAGCATTGATGGATTACAGAATAGGCTATAACCAAATTAGTAAGATGCCTTCATTCCAGGCTTTATAAGGGTGAGAACCCAGATTGCCAAGTAGTGCACAACCGTTACTAGACAATTTTTGTGCCAGATACTGCTGATTTAACTATGAGAGCTCTAGTGGATGAGATAATTCATCTGCAGGCTCTTGCTATGGAGGGAATAGTATCCACAATCTCTAGAAAACAAACAATCATATGCCAGATAAAATGTATTACCTGTATTTCAATTAGGAAATTTTGATATGTTTTGCCTCATTAACCAGGAGGTAAACCCAACAAGCTCAATATCACTTAACTGGTCCATATCAAGTTATTTACAAAGTCAACTCTGAATATTACATCAGTGATTTGGCCCATGGATCTGTAATCAATCAAGTTCATGCTCAATTTTTAGGCCCTATGTCCCTCTTTGAGACATTCTTGAGAGGTGCATTGTAAAACATTGGGATAATATAAAGATGAAATTAACTTTTCTCCCTGAAAAGATTCCCTCAGTAATAAATAAATTGTTAAAAGAGTCATTTCTACACCTAATTTTCAATTGTCAAAATATTCAGCTACCCCCAAAGCAACAGCCTTATGTAAATGGACAACCTCCAATCTCCTCTAGGAAATCATCTTGATTATCATCCCAACAGCAGTTGATGAAAGATCCTGTATTAAGGGAGCTTAGAAGTCCACCTTGTCAAAGACAATCTTAAATTCATATAAATATATGAAATTGTAACTAAAATAAATATCCTTTGTTTTGTCTTAAGCTAGTTTTGTTAAATTTCATTAAAGATTTTTCTTTAACTTACTATTAAAGAAAATTCTTCTTCTGGATTTAAAGCTTTAAGACTTCTTATTTTTGATTACTCAGCCGGTTGACTACTTTCCCATTGCCTTGAGAGATAGCAAACTCATCCAGTTGACTATTTTCCCATTGTCACAGGCGGGGATCCCAGACCCCATCCGTTTCATCCTGGAAATGCCCACGCGGCAGCATTCCAGGCGGGCAACCTAACCAAACAGACTTAGGCACAGGCGAGGCGAACCTTTTCTCATCAAATCTCAGAAATGCCCACATGGCGGCAAACGGAGTGATGAGGCCAGACTGTCACTAATATGAGGTCCCCTATCACAAACCCAAACCTGAAAATATCAGGTAAGCGAGGCGTGACACCTCTAAAGAACTTTATTTTTATTTTAAAAATAATAAAAGACTGAACCGGGGGGACCAAGGCCAAGACTTGGAATTCCAACTTGGAATTTGAGAAGGTCAGGTTCAACTTTTTATAAAGTCGCTTCCGAGGAGCCACTCTGATTCATTCCTTAAGCCTGCTGAGCTTAAGGAATGATCAGAGTGGCTCATCCCAGCCCTCTGAGTCTGACCACCCACTCTACCATACCCAACAATTCCGATTGGTTCAGTTTGAATTAACTGAACAAACCAATTGGAATGTAACATTCAGAAATTCATCCTTTTGGATGATTTCCATTTGTTACATTACCCCCCGCTAAAATGGCCCTCCGGGGGCAGAGAGCCACCATTTTGGGAGGAAACCATCAGCAAGAGGTCTTCCCAGGGCGAGTCACCTTGAGCCCCAAGAAGAATCCTCTCAAGGGGAAATGGGGGGAACGGAAACTGGAAACTGGGCTGTTGGAGTAAGCCCCAACAGGTAAGGACATTTGTACCCAACACCTGGCCAAATCACCACCTCCTGGAGGCTACCACTAGGAATGGCCTTCCCATCCCAACTGGGAAGGCGCTTTTCCCAATGACAGCCCCAGAAGGTGCAAAACAGCGCTGGCCATGGGCCATCCCCTTTGCACTGTCAGGCCTGAGAATGGCCTTCCCATCCTGACCGGGAAGGCGCTTTCCTCAGTCCTGCTGGCAGTGGGGTTGACCCCATGGCACTGGTGCTGGGGTGAATATCCTCCCCTTCTGGGACTTTCTGGGGTTGAGGGAACCTGCTGGGAACAGGTGCCCTCAGACACAGCCACTGGAATCAGCAGGAACCTGAAATTTGGCAGACCCTCAAATTTCACTGACATCACAGGGCTGGCCATCAGTCGCTGGGTTGGCCCAGCGCCAGTTTACTCAACAGCCGGGACAAAACGGAAACCCTCTGAGGGACAGGACCACCTCCAACCAGAAGCAAAATGAAGTTGGAATAATGTCACAGGTGGGGATCCCAGACCCCATCCGTTTCATCCTGGAAATGCCCACGCGGCGGCATTCCAGGTGGGCAACCTAACCAAACAGACTTAGGCACAGGCGAGGCGAACCTTTTCTCATCAAATCTTGGAAATGCCCACATGGTGGCAAACGGAGTGATGAGGCCAGACTGTCACTAATACGAGGTCCCCTATCACAAAACCAAACCCGAAAATATCAGGTAAGTGAGGCATGACACCTCAAAAGAACTTTTCTTTTATTTTAAAAATAATAAAAGACTGAACTGGGGGGGACCAAGGCCAAGACTTAGAATTCCAACTTGGAATTCGAGAAGGTCAGGTTTGACTTTTTATAAAGTCACTTCTGAGGAGCCTCTCTGATTCATTCCTTAAGCCTGCCGAGCTTAAGGAATGATTGGAGCGGCTCAGCCCAGCCCTCTGAGTCTGACCACCCACTCTACCATACCCAACAAATCCGATTGGTTCAGTTTGAATTAACTGAACAAACCAATTGGAATATAATGTTCAGAAATTCATCCTTTCAGATGATTTCCGTTTGTTACACCCATGGCTCAAGAAAGGCAAAGTAGCAAGGGGTCATCATCTTCATACTGTTAATCCTGGCACATTATCATAGTTCTGAACTGCTTTTAAAAAATGTAACTTTTCTAACAATAAACATCGTAATTTAACTCAGTAAGGACATCTAAAAGGACAAAAATCCCACCAGATGCTCAAGTCAGATTTAACCACTTTTAATAAAGAGCAGCTATAGAAATTTTGGAATAATCTCTATCTCTATAAACTCCTTGTCTAGGTTACATGGTAAAGTACCAACATAGAAAGCAAGGTCCATTTTATGGCTTGGAAGGCATCCTCTAGTGTAGATGACCACTGAATGGACCTGGCACCACTGGCCCCATACAAGGGTGTGCCAACCTATAACAGGCTAGGAGTAAATTTTTTAAGAGTGTTATATGTCCCCAAAATACTCCTCAATTCCTTCACAAAACTTGGCGTAAGCCAAACACAAATAGCCTTCTCCTTGTCTAGAGTAATTAAATGACCTTTATCATACATAATGTTGCCCAAGAAGATGACTTGTGTCTTAAAAACTCACAATTACTTATATCAGAGTCAAGCTCTTCGTTCTCAAGCGTTCAACCACTTGCTGCGAGTGGATCTTATGAGATGCCTGACATGGAGAAAAAAACAAATATCATCCATATAGGACATAGCACATACACCCAACAACTCTCGTATCTTCACATCAGTATGATGTTAGAAATTGCAGGTACATTTTTATGCCAAAAGTCATGAGCAAAATTATAAAAGCACATTCCTAATATGGAATGCAGTATTCTTTTTGCCCCTTTTTAACATTTGTTGGTTAAAGACATATAGGTGATATGTAACACACAGAAATATACCAGCTTCTGATAGCCATTATTGCAAATAGATTTGGTGCTAACTGACAACGCCAAACTATTCCAACTTAAAGTTGGTTGAAAGTTAGAATAGTAGTTGGATTAATCTATTTTCATAAATGCACACTTGAAATGAGACCAAAAGATGAAAAGGTAAGCGAGGTTGCAAAAAATCCCAAAAACAACCTTGAACTTTATTCTTGAAATAAAAGGGTCACCAAATGTAGTAAATCAGGGAGTGGATCAAATTCTTAACAAGGTAAGGACAGCCCACAGGCCACAGCCAAAACCTGCTCTAGGGAAAGATAAACTCAAGAGAAAGAATTCTAAAGTGAGCTTCAGAATTGCAGGCATGACCTTTTAAGGTTGCCCTTTTGGGGGCCTCACCTGAACCACTAACTAGGCTCTTACAAGACTAAAGAATGCCTCAGGTGAGGCACAACCCAGCGCCCAAACCCAACCAAAACCATAGAGTTTTTTAAACAATTTGACTTGGGATTCAAAAATCTTAACCTGATTTAAAATGTAACAATTAAGATTAACTCCAATTGTTACATTACCCCTTTAGAGGAGGGGCCCCCAGAAAAGGGGCCCCACAACAGGAGGCCGCCACCCTGAGGGCTTCCTGGGGTGAGTTAACTCAAGCCCCATGAAAATTTGCTGGATTAAATTTCCAGCCTCTCATGGGGAAAGACAAACAGTGAGGGTAAAAGGGAACTGGTCTTCTGGAATCAGCCCACCTGGCGCAAGAAAGCATGCCCAGTGCTTGGATAGGGTGTTCTCCCCTTCCACACTTCTGTTGGTGACAGTCTTCCTATTTTGCCCAAAAAAATTCTCTCTCCAAAAGAAATGTGAGAGGGAATGCGGTCCAGCACAGTAGAATGGCTATTTCCTTGCAGGGTAGACTGTCCATTGGTGAGGGAGCCCTGCTGGGATAGGTCCCCTCAGTGCCAACTGAATACCTGGTGAGGGGAAGGCCTTACCAGGATTTTTGTACTAATATCATTTCAGGTCCAGTGTTGGCCATCAGTCACCAGCTCCAACTGGTGCAGGTTTTTGACAACTGTGACTTAATGTGACCACTGAGGTCATCCAAACTGTGAATTGATGACATGCAAAAAGCACATTTGACTTTGGAATTATGTAGAAAATAGAAATATCCCAGTTTCTGAATGACTTTATGCAAATAGATTTGGTGCTAACTGATAATGCCAAAACATTACAACTTAAAGTTGGTCGCAAGGTTGAATATTAGTTGTATTGTTCCAACTATGAAAAACACACTCAAAAAGAAAAAGAAATTATCACATAAGTGAGGTCACAAGAAACTCCAAAACTAACTTATTTTATTCTCAAAGTAAAAGAATTGGCAAGTGGAGTAAATTAGGGAGTGGATTAAATCCTTAACAAGGTAAGGACAGCCCCACAAGCCACAGGCAAAACCTGCTTCAGGTGGGATAAACTCAAGAGAAAGAATTTTAAAGTCAGCTTCCAAATTTGTGGGCACAATCTTTTAAAATTGCACTTTTGGGGGTCATGCTTGAACCATTAACTAGGCTCTTACAAGTCTAAAGAATGGCTTATGTGTAGCACAACTCAGTGCCCAAACAAAACTAAAACCATAAAATCTTTTAAACAATTTGACTTTGGATTTGAAAATCTAACCTGAATCAAAAGATAATGATTGAAATTAATCCAGATCATTACAAAAGGCACAGGTTAGTTGGAGGACAAATGCTGAAATGCGCATTTTTAACTGATGTTAATAAAGGAGAAGGTTCCCAATTCAATTTATATATATGTTTTTTTGTTTTTTATGGTTGTTTGTGCATAACTATGAAACTACCGGAACAATTTGGAAGATCTAATTTTTCAAAAAAAGAGGATGCTCCAACTTAGGACCCATTATACTTTTGTATATATTGGCTCAGTATCTGACCAGTAGTTTAGTATGTATACTAGAAAGGACTGGAAGTGATGGATTTCAATTGTGGGACTAATACATTGCCAGATAAACTTAATTTTGGCATTGGCAAAGTAATAGCTTCCAATCAGCTTCTGACTTAATATATATCATATGGTTGGGGGTATGTTCAAAATCCAGGAAAGTATGATATCATAGCATGATGAGCTTAAATCTTTAAAGATGCATATTTTTGCATACTTTGGCTAATAAACCAACTAAATTAGATGAGATGAACTAATGTAGATAGCAATCAGTGTTTTTAGCATAGATTGACCAATAAAATTAACTAAGTATAATAAAATAAATTAACGATGATGGTGTTTGGTAAAATTACCATAATTAGACCATTAAAACCAACCAAAAAATTAATTATTGAAGATGGCAATCAGTAAATTAGCATAAACTGACCAATAAATGCAGATAAATGTAGTAAAATGAATTATTATTACATTTGGTATGACATACTATATGATCTATATACAATAATTTTTATTTTAGTTAGAAATAGTGAGGTTTCAAAAAAATATATAGAGAGATAGTAATTTTTTACAAAAAAATAGGAAAAAAAATTATTTTCTAAAATTCACTAATTTTTTGGAAGAAAAAAATTAGGTTTAAGACTTTTTTGGGAAAAAATAAACTGGCTTCAAAAAATTATGAAAAAAGAATTCTTCTTTAAAAAATTGTAAAAAAAGAAAACACTCCAAAAAAGCTCTAAAAAGTATGAAATAATTGAGAGATTATAAATACTCAAATAAAATCCTTTTTGAAGTTGGTGCTATCTTTAAACCTGACTTATAAAATTTTGCTCACAAATACTAATTAAAGCTTATATTGGATTGGGTCCAAATGTAAACTATAAGCAACTTAGAATATACAGTGCTGAGTATATATAATATGAATAGCTATTACAAGGCAGTTTAAAATATGTCTTCTAAATAGTTTCATTGAGTATTCATAATTTCTTTGTTTTTAAACTTTTTAAAGATTTTTAAATGAGGTCTTTTTTCCAATATATATATAATTAAATCTCATTAAAAACTTTTAGTTTAAGCTTATGAAAGATCTCTACCACTGGAAGTAAACAACAAGAATACATCAGATTTAGGGAATATACATCTAATAAAGATGTATTTTTATATCAACTTTTACGTTATTTTAAGGTATATTTTCTTCCTACAGTCATACCTATCTGTATGTAACGTTACCTGTGAAGATTTTTCTCATTGTAATGCTGATTGCAACAGCGTTGATTCTCATGGCTTACAGGAAAAGGATTATGGGCATGAGAGCATTTATTATAGAAATGAGAACTTTCATATTATAACTAAAATTAACTTTTGGTAAAGTCTTTGGGCATTAAAGCCTTAATGTAAGAATTACAAAATTTTTATATCATCTATAGTTTGTTTGAGTTAAGGATTAAAAAGTCTATAGACATTGAATCCATGGCTTTTAAAAATATAAAAAATGTTAATATATATAATATAATCATAATGACAGGTTACTAAAGGGTAAAACATGAGGGCTTTAATATATTATAAAATTCTAGGTTATTGCTTAAGTTGATTTTTGGTAAGTGATTTAAGTATTAGAGCCTTATTTTAAGATTATAAATTTTAATATATTATCTATAGGTACTTTAAGGGTTAAAAAGAGAGTTTACAAATAGGGCTATGACTATTGATATCATAATCAACAAGAAATATTTATATCTAATCATAATTGACAGGTAGTAAAGGGGTATAATCATGAGTACCTTGATTATAAAATCATAAATAGTTAGAATTTAGCAGAATTTAGTTTTAAATATAGGTAAAAAGTGATTATGATAATTTAAATTTGAATGTAAGAATTAGATGTTCTAATATTTACTTACCTATACTCTAGAATAAGGTTAAACAGAGGTTTATGAGATATAGAGCATTAATCTTTGATGGCATGATTGTTATTAGGGGATATTTCTATAATCAAAGGTAATAGTTAATATAATGTCAGGGGGATGGAAGATAATGTTTAGACTAGCCTACCAGTTGATATGAAGAAGCACATAAAGGCAAGCCAGAATGCCAGAGGCACTGCTGCTTAAACAACGTTGAAGTGTACAGGGAGATGAGTACTTATCAAATGCTGGCAGGCTGAAAGCATAAAAAGAAACCCAGCAAGAAACCAGGCTGCTGTGGCTCCAGACCCAATGGGCCTAGGTGTAGGGAGTTGCAAGATTGGACTGGGTAGTTTGGGACTCCCCATAGGAGAACTGTGTATGAGACATTGGTGAGGGGTGGATCCTCACCTGAAATGGAGATAGTTAAGTCCATAAGATACCAATATCCTGCTGGCAGATGTCCTCTGCAATTTGGGAATGTTCTACAAAATTCTTAACACAATAAGCCCAATCGACTGCAGTAGGAACTAAAGTTAATAACATGACTTGGATGCCTAGTCAATATGAGGCACGTGTGGCCACATTGGAGATTTCATGGGGGTTTGGAAAAAAAAATTTTGAAATAAATCAAATAAATTGGAGCGTGGGGAATTTTTAACAAATTGTAAGATAAGAAAACTGACTGTCAATTTCCTCAGTGTGTTATTCCTGATTAAATAGATGATCCTTTGGGGAATAGCTTAGGAAAGCATGGTATCTGGGCCCTCAAGGTTTGACCTAACCTGTCAAACTTTGAGCGAGGGGGAAAAATAAACTTATTGTAATCTGACTTTAAAAGAATCAGCAGCAGGCTGAGTCACTGTCAGTTTGTCCATGGATGCCCAAATTACCAACTTTCTTTAGTTCCAATGACTATAGTGATGTCATTGTTAGATTTTGATGATTGACTCAAAAAAAAACCCTTTGAGAAAACCATCAATGTTAATAGATTAATCCCATTGATGGATCCTTTGATCTTTCCCAATTTATCTGCATATCTTAATTCATTCCAAAATCACCTCAATTGCACTTAAATCATCCCAATTATCATAGCTAATAATAACTATAATATAATCATATTATGGATGATTATGGGTCCACTTGGGTGCAAAGTGGTCTCATGGCATTAACTAAATTGCACCTCCTAAATTAGTGCACTAATCTTAATGCACTAAGGTGGAAGTTGGGTTCAATTCATGAAATTGATTTGTTAAATCACTCAAACATAGACATCCCAATTATGGGCATAATTAATGCTATTGAGAGGCCTGCCAACGTCCCAATTAGGGGTGTGTCATCTTTTATGTTCATATATATCTTATTCCCCCTTTATTGTTAGACGTTGAGTTATGATATAGCTCTAATTGGGAAGATTTTGATGTTGAGTTTGCAACCCAAAATTGTCCTGATTATAAGAGTAAAATTGCCTTCAATTAGGCTTAATTGATTGTTATTTTTAGTCAATTCATGGGCCAAATTGACTTGATGATTTTTCATAATTATTGCCATGACCAGAAGAGGATTAGCATAATATGAATGAAATCATCTAATAGATGAGTTTGGCCAAAAGATGCCCAAGAGGTATATAATACTGGCTCCTGGCCAATTAATAAAATATCATCATCATTTACCATTTAAATATTGATCATTAATAACTACTGTCACTTAGTTTATTAATTATTGTTGTCCATCTGTCATCTGTCTGATATTCATATCTGTTGCCATTACATCTATATTAGATAGTTGTGTGTGTCTATACTTCCCAAAGAAAAGTACATAGTTACCTGCTGGAGAAGTAGTCCCAATTATAGAGGAATAATTTTCTAATTTTGTATGAAGACAGAAGGTCTCATAATTGTTGTTGCCAGTAGACTTGAGAATGGTGAGAGTACCTGAGTTACTTGGCTATTATTGAGGATTATCAGAGAATCTACTTCCCAATTATGAGCAGGAGTTTTAATTGAAAAGTGAGTTTTTATCCTCAAATTCATTGTTAAGTCAATTTAGCTTTCATTATCAGCTGAAAACTTAACATTTTGGTGCTCACTCAGGGAAAAAACCAACTACTGTAATATGAATATGGACAATCAGCTTTCAAAATTTGCCCAAAAATACAGCGACAATGAAATGGAAACAAGTGATGTTCAGTTCATTGAACATTTTATATCAAATTGTTCTGAAAATGAGGAGGGGAACAAGTACTCATTAGAGCTATTAGCAACTGGAACAGACCCAAATTTACCTTCTAATCTGGCAAGTTTACCCAGGCCAACATCAAGAAAATGTTGGAAACCATGTTTTGAGGCTACCAGGTTGGTTCTTCAACAATCAACCCAAGCTTTGGTATATTTTATTATATGAAGGATCAAGCACTAAAGAACGAAATTTATCAAAAATACAGAGAAGCCACCATGGCTGCTTTGGCCCAAAGACTTCAGGAGAGTCTGGCCAACACATACAAATACTTAGTTAATTTTGTACAGCCATCTATTAAGCATGCTCAACGCATATTTGCATGTCAAAATCTTGAGCTTTCTCACCTTCATTGTATTCAAGATGAGGAACGGTGGGCCCAAAAAGCTGTTGACCAGAAAGATGGAGCTCTTAAATATTGAGTTTAGACCTAATGAGTCTATGAAAGAGTTTGACAATCAATTTTACCATGAAGCTCAAGTACTCCTTGTATTGAATATTATGACTGAATATGATGCATTAATCTCCATGGAACATGCTGTACAGCCCTAATATGATTTGGAATGAGTAATGATTCCTGCTTTTAATCACAATATGGAAACAAATAGACTTGTGGACTATTTACGCCGCTGTGCAAGAAGCTTTAATGTGCCAAATCAGCCAAACAATCTGCATTGGGTACACCCTTAACATAAAATTAGTAGTACAAGCTACAATCAAGAAAGAAATGGGAATCCCAAGGAGCAGAAACCTGACCGTCCCAAATCTAGTGCTATCACTTGCCATTGTTGTGGTAGAAAAGGGCACTTTGCCAGCAAGTGTTATGCCCAAATAGATGGGGAAACAGTAGTTAATGTGGCTTACAAAGTTGAAAAGGATACAGATTTTGGGAAAAGGCAGGTGGAGTAGAGGCAGAATGCTCTACTACCACCCATCATACCTAAAACATTCCTCCCAATCCTGGCAAACTTTTTGTGTCTGATTCAATTAGCAAAGATTCCTTATATTGTATTATGGCTGAAGATGTACATATGGTTACAACCAGATCACAAAAAGGCCAAAAATCAGGTGAAGCCTCAGAAGAGGCCTGAATAGAGGTGGCTAAACCATATGCCAAGTAAATTATGGACCATGGCCTTGATCCTCACACTACCCACTCTCGTGACCTGTCCTCCCTAAAAGATGTACAGGTTGCAATCCCTATGCAGACTCTGGCAGAAAAATTCCCTGAAATATGTTCTTTCCTCAAATCACACTTGGAGTCGGGCAACTCTGAATCTATTCACTTAATAAACACTTCTGAACCATACTCTGAGTGTACCTATGCCAATATTGCTGTCAATAAGGTCCATGTTTGATCCATTATTGATAGTGGAGCTCCTTTAAATATCATCAGCACTAAGTTGGTGAAGAAGTTGGGAATAGCCCCGGATGTTGCCCATGATCAAGAATATAGCACTGCAGGAACACATACCACCAGAGCTCTTGGGGCATATAGTGCCTTACCTATAAGATTTGGGTCTATAGTAGTATCCGCTCCTGCTATAGTCTTGCCTAATAAGAACTATGAGGTCCTTATTGGCACTGATTTTATGAGAAGATATGGAGTGGTCACTAGCCTTAAGGATGATACCTTAACTATTTTGAACCAAACCATCCTGATTACTATACAAAAAAATGCAAATTTGGGACTAAAGAAGTCTAATCTGTTTATTAATCTGGCCTATCAAGATGGAATAATCCCTACTGAATACCATAAATTGAAGCATCATGTCAAGGCTCTGCCAACGCAAATCCATGATTCTAAGGGAATACCCCTCTGAGAAAACAAGGAACTAACTCTGGACTCATGAATGCAGGCAGTAGTCCCAACTGGGTAACAATTTAAATCCCAGAAGGACTTTATGGTGAAGTTTATCAACCTTGGTCCTGAACTCAACTTGAACCTAATGTGTCCTATGGGATAATTATTCCTGGACATCAATAAATTAGTGTCCTCTGTGAAAACATGCAGAATCAGCCAAATTTTATCAATAGGCATCAGGTGGTTGCCTACCTCCATTTGATTCTTATGATGGAGATTGAATCTTTCCACAATTTTGGAACCCTGGATGAGCTAGGGCTTCCTGATGATGAGTTGGAATATGTGCATAATGTCATACCTGTGGTCAATTTGGGGGAACTAAATGATCAAGAAAAGGACTGAGTTTGAGAATTTTCTGATAAATACCATGAGATATATACCAAGGATGATTTTGATCTGGGATGTGCAAGAGGAGTGACTCATATGATAGATACTGAGGACCATTTACCTATCTGATTAAGGCTGATTAGGCGTTTGAAAACTGCTGAAGAAGTTGTGTCAAAGGAAATTAAGGAAATTCTCAACTGTGGTATGTTGATGCCATCCAAGAGTCCATGGGATGCCCCAATTCTCATTGTAAAAAAGAAAGATGGGAGCAACAGGGTTGTTATTGACTACCAGAAGCTTAATAACATCACCAAAAAGGATTCTTATCCTTTTCCACATATTGATGATGCCCTAGACAGGCTTGGGGGTGCAAAGTTCTTCTCAGAGATGGATTTAATTAGTGGGTATTGGCAAATTGACCTGCCCAAAGCTGAGCAAGAAAAGTGCGCCATTATTACCCAAAAAGGGTTATTTCAACCAATGAGGATGCCCAAAGGACTCTGCAATGCTTCAGCAACCTTCCATAGAGCGATGAACACTATACTGGGCGATCTTAAATTGTCATGTGTACTAATATACCTAGATGATATAAACATATTCAGTCATACCTTTGATGAACATCTGGAACACCTGGAAGAGGTTTTCAAGAGGTTAGCGGCTGCAAACTTAGAGATCAAGCCCCAGAAGTGACAATTCTTTAAGGACCAGCTGGAATACCTTGGGTTTGTAATTGATAAAGAAGGTCTTTAGCCATAACTGGCTAAATTGGAAGCAATATCTAAGATGAAAGGCCCAAATCCAAGCGGGATATTCAAGTATTTTTGGGCATGATTGGGTACTATTGCTGATTTATTGCTGACTTTGCTCAAATCAGATAACCTTTATTTTATCTACTTAAGGATAAGGTATCTTTTGAGTGGAATTTGGCCTGCCAGAAGGCATTTGACCAGCTTCATTCAGCCCTATTAGTTGCACCAGTATTGCGCTATCCTGACTTTGACTGGGAGTTTATTGTCCAAACTGATGCGTCAATAACAACAATTGGTCCATTTTGACCCAAGTTGGAGAAGATGGCGAAGAGCACCCAGTAGCCTATGCTAGTCAGAACCTAAATGCCCATGAAAGAAATTATACTGTGACAGAAAGAGAGTGTTTGGCAGTTAAATATGTCTAAAAACAGTTCCAAGTATACCTTTATGGAGTGCATTTCACCATAATTACTGATCATGCATCCCTAAGCTGGCTTAACAACTTGAAGGAGCCAGAAGGATGTTTGGCTCGCTGTGCACTTAAGCTGCAGGCTCATGACTATACCATCAAGCACCGGGCTGGTGCTCAACATCAGAATTCTGATTGTTTGTCCTGTCTGTCCATTGTGGCAACCCTCTGTCAGCCTGCGGATGCCTTGTTTCAGAAGATGGTTAGTGAAACTTTTGCTGATGAGCCTGAACAAGTGCAGAAAATTCTCTCCAAATTAAGAAAGGATACCCACACTGGAAAAGGAGTCCTATTCAAGTTTATTGATGGGAAGAAATATATATTTCCACGTCCCTCAGCTCAAGCAGATCTAATTTTGGCTGCTCATAAGGCCACCGGCCATAGAGGCTTTAATAAAACAAAGGAGCAGCTCAATCAAAATTACTATTGGGAATTGATGCATTTTGACATCCATGAAACTTTGAGCTGTTGCCAAGAGTGACAAGGGGAAAAACCCTTCCAAACAGCTACTTTGTACCAGCTTGTTTGGCCCAAATTTGCTTGGCACACTATATCCATAAATGTGGTTGGACCCCTCCCAATTAGCAATGTGAAAGCCAAATAAATTGTTGTGGCAATTGATCACTTGATGAAATGGGTTGAAGCCAGGGCTATTCAGGACTTAGGAGCCTCAACAACTGCTAAATTTATATTGGAGCAAGTTATTCATTGGCACAGATGTCCTCAATTTATATTAACAGATAATGGCACAAATTTCACCACGGTTATTCTCCAGAAGCTCAAAGATTTAATGGTGGTGTGTGGTGTTCTGTCAACTCCATACCACCCAGAAACTAATGGTGCAGTGAAACGAGTTAATGGAACACTTTTCAATATCCTAAGGAAACTGAATTATCGGAAGCCCTCCAAATAGAGTACATTCCTCAGTTCAGCCATTTTTGCCTACTTTATCTTACCATTCAGCCATGAAGATGTCTCCTTTTCAACTTCTATATGGAAAGCATCCAGCCTTACCACCATTTTGTATTCCTTGCTACAAGAACCCCAAGAATTGAGCTATTCTCAGTATATTAAGAGGCTTGCAGAAACCTTAATTAAAGCAAGACCAGACTTTTGATAATAACTTCAAACTTTGTAAGGCCCAACATGAAAAAGATCAAAAAAACTGATACGATCTGCCTGAATTTGCTGTGGGGGATAAAGTATTATTTTGTAATACCCATGGTTTGAGATGAACTCACAAGTTAAATTGCATTTGGGTAGGCCCATTTGACGTTATAGAGAAAACTTCAAACTTTTCCTACACTATTAAGAAGAAAAATTTGGGGCATGTATATAATTGAGTCCAAGCTAAATTCCTAAGGAAGTTTAAGAAGTGGGCCAATTAGAAGAGAAGAATTCAAACTTAAGTATATACAAATAATTGAAAATAATAGTTATGAGAAAAAATAATAATAATAGGAAAAAATATTTATAATAGTAGTAAAAGAAAAAAATTATATCTATTATCTATATACATATTAAAAAAAGAATAAGATTTTATATTCCAAGTAATAAGAAAATTGTAAATTTTAATAGATAAAAATGAATTTCATTCCTCCACTTTGAGGGAGGAGGCAACTCAGAAACTAATTCTTCATCTTTATGCACCAATTCAGCCCAATATAGCAGCTGAATGAAAAAAACAGGGCCAAATGGACATCATTAAAGTTGGAAAAATTAATAAGATACTTAACCAGGACTTTAAAACAATATAAAAACAGATTCATAAAAAAAATTTTAGTCCAATTTATTCAAAATAACATGAAGTTCAGGAATAAGAGCAGTGATGAATTTCTGATATGCTAAAGTGGTGTTGTTTACAGATACGAAGAGATAATTGGGAAACTCAGGTTTTATATTCCAGTCAAGTGGGGGAAATGTTAGATTTTGATGATTGACTCAAAAATAAACCCTTCAAGAAAACCATTAATGCTAATAGATTAATCCCATTGATGGATCCTTTGATCTTTCCCAATTTATCTGCATATCTTAATTCATTCCAAAATCACCTCAATTGCACTTAAATCATCCCAATTATCATAGCTAATAATAACTATAATATAATCATATTATGGATGATTATGGGTCCACTTGGGTGCAAAGTGGTCTCATGGCATTAACTAAATTGCACCTCCTAAATTAGTGCACTAATCTTAATGCACTAAGGTGGAAGTTGGGTTCAATTCATGAAATTGATTTGTTAAATCACTCAAACATAGACATCCCAATTATGGGCATAATTAATGCTATTGAGAGGCCTGCCAACGTCCCAATTAGGTGTGTCATCTTTTATGTTCATATATATCTTATTCCCCCTTTATTGTTAGACGTTGAGTTATAATATAGCTCTAATTGGGAAGATTTTGATGTTGAGTTTGCAACCCAAAATTGTCCTGATTATAAGAGTAAAATTGCCTTCAATTAGGCTTAATTGATTGTTATTTTTAGTCAATTCATGGGCCAAATTGACTTGATGATTTTTCATAATTATTGCCATGACCAGAAGAGGATTAGCATAATATGAATGAAATCATCTAATAGATGAGTTTGGCCAAAAGATGCCCAAGAGGTATATAATACTGGCTCCTGGCCAATTAATAAAATATCATCATCATTTACCATTTAAATATTGATCATTAATAACTACTGTCACTTAGTTTATTAATTATTGTTGTCCATCTGTCATCTGTCTGATATTCATATCTGTTGCCATTACATCTATATTAGATAGTTGTGTGTGTCTATACTTCCCAAAGAAAAGTACATAGTTACCTGCTGGAGAAGTAGTCCCAATTATAGAGGAATAATTTTCTAATTTTGTACGAAGACAGAAGGTCTCATAATTGTTGTTGCCAGTAGACTTGAGAATGGTGAGAGTACCTGAGTTACTTGGCTATTATTGAGGATTATCAGAGAATCTACTCTCCAATTATGAGCAGGAGTTTTAATTGAAAAGTGAGTTTTTATCCTCAAATTCATTGTTAAGTCAATTTAGCTTTCATTATCAGCTGAAAACTTAACAGCCATCTTGCCCAACAGACAGCTGAAACCTTCCAAGGCCACCCCATGTAGAGGTGGTCCCATAAGGTCAGAAATGGGCTTGGGGAGCCCAAACCACCCACACCTAGTTGCTCCAGCATCTGTTTAGCTATGCAAGATTTATTGAACAGAGATTCTGATAATTTTGGGAAGGGTTTCAAACAGGAAGCAATATTTCCTGAAGCCTGATGCCATCAGTGAACTTTGCCAACAATTCAATACTTGATACTTCATTTACCAAAAGTATGCACCCATCAAGTTTTGCTGCCAAGGGTTTAGGGCTTTCAGGCCTTGATGCCAAAGTCTTGATGTCATTGACTTCATGTGAACCTTTTGCCTTAAGGGGATGCTGACTTCCTGATAGCTTGGCATAAATCCCCTTAATTTGCCATACTAATCTGGCTGAAGTATTTGTGGGGATGGGTGATGAGGTCCTCAAATGGAGAGCTGTTACCCATCACTTGTCTACCACATAGGTGAGGTCACCCTGTGAGATGAGAGGGGCAGCTAGCCTTCTTGGACCCTTTTTTGATGGGAATGGGAATGCCACCCAGTCCAAGCGGATAGGGTGCTCCCCTGACTTACATAAAGGGGCTATAGTATAAGAAGACTTGACTATAAAAAGCATTGATTCTTATAAGATTAACTGTATACAACTTTGGTATGGGAGAAAAAGCTTTCTAAGTATAGGAGCTTTTACCATTTAAAATTCTATAAATATGTAGGAGTACTTATATTTGACTTTTGGTATGGTTTGAGAAAAAGGGATCATAAGAAAAGTATCTTTTTATACAAGATAAGTAATTCTGATATTAAGTATATAAAATAGTAGCAAGAACTATTTAAGTAATAATATTTATAGCACTAGTGGTGTTCAACCCAAAAGGGGAAGCTGCCACACATCTTTAAGTAATAATATTTCTTTAGAGTAATAAAGATATTTTTAATTATACATATACATCTAGATCATATTTAGCCAAATAATGATTTATCATACATGAGACAAAATCAAAGTATCTAAATTTTTACTACTACTGAAGCTGCAGGTTAATAGCTAGTTTATATATATATAAATCATTGTATGTATGTGTATGTATATGATACATCTTCTTAAACAAATATTACAAAATAGCAAATCTTGGTACAAATATTTTATTAGCTAAGAGAACAAAAAATAGACAGTCTTTTAAATCTAAATAATAAATAAAAGTTATATACAAGGCGAAAAAAAATAATATATATGTATTTATTGGGAATCAATATAATCGTTATCGGTTTAGTGGTTTGTTATTCAATTAAATTCGATAGGTTCAATGGTTCTGCAAGCAGATTGGTGGTTATTTGGGCAATTCGATAGGTTCAATAGCTTCGGCTAAGTGTATGGTAATTTATCAATTCGATAGGTTCATTGAACTTGCCAAGCGATTGGTGTTTATGTCGATTGTTAGATTCAATGTTTTGCCAAGCGGTAGATGATTTGATTAATTTAATAGTTTCGATAGGGTCAATGGGTTTGCTAAGCGATTTGGTTGGGTGTTCATTTGTTAATTCGATAGTCTCAAATATTTCTTAAACTTATCGATGCAATCTACGATATAAAAAGCTAAAATAATTGATTAATATCGTCTGATAATTTATAAACTCAAGCAACGCTGAGTAAATCGGCCAGTAAAAATATCTAACTCGCCAATTTAGGACAAGACATCGCAGCTGCAACAATCGACTTAAATTTATTTTTGACCCTGAATAATTATTTCGGATAGTTACAATTTCACCAAATTTACAGCTTTAGTCGAATGAACTGACTACAACTTCTAATTTTACGATCAAATAATCACTTTACACGGATTTTATTCTCTCTTTAGCATTTACAGACTCATTATACTTTAATAATGTCTGAGCAAGTAAGTCAAATAAAAATTAAAAGAACAAGTAGTATGGCATCCTAATGTTTTGTTTCAAAGGTCGAAAAGTCTTTCCAAAAGCAGGCAGCGGTTTTTTTGAATGCCAAGACCACCACGAAGAAAACTAAGAATCTTCGTTGGTACAAGGATGTTGGCCTTGGCTTCAAAACTCCCAAAGAGGCCATTGAGGGAACCTACATCGATAAAAAATGCCCCTTTACTGGAAATGTTTCGATTCGCGGACGCATTTTGACTGGGCAAGTAGTCTCTACTAAAATGAAGCGCACTATCATTGTTCGTCGTAATTATCTTCACTACATTCCCAACATATAATCGTTATGAAAAACGTCACAAAAATCTTGCTGCTCATCATCACCAGCATTCATTGGAGTTGAGCAGGGTGATATAGTTACTATTGGAGAATGCCGGTAATTTTATATTTTTATTTTAGCTAACGATGGCTAGTCCACTCTCTAAGACTGTTCGCTTTAACGTTTTAGAAGTTCATAAAGCTGCTGTTGGAAGCAAAAAATTTGCTAAATTTTGAATAAATTAAGTAAAACACTACTCATACTGATTTAGGCTAAAGTGGTTTTATTATAAAAAGATTTAAAAAGTATTATATGATTTTCAGGCTTTTTTCAGCTAACTATTTAGATAAACTTTTATTCTGCAAGCCTTTATACAGTTTTGTAATTTTTTAAATGTTTAGCTTTTAGGAATATTATATTAATGTATTTTTTACTACAATTTTCTAATGTATACGCTTACAGTTCTATTGTGAGGAATAGCATGCACTAGCATCGAAGATTAACGTTAAAAATGTCCTTTGCAAAAGCTATAATATGCGAAGACCTTATTAATAGGTGCATTAAATGTTACAAAACCGGACATTTTCCATCTCTAAAAGGGGCTTGTATTTACCCAAGGAAAAAATAATAAAACTCATTAAATTTTATACAAATAATTTTTAATTTTTGGCATGTTTAAAATTGATTTAATATGTACGTTAATTTAGTCTTTTAAACTCGGACTGAGATAAAATACAGAAACAATATAAACAATTATTAATTTTTGATTCTTTAGCATTGGCCAAAAGCAAAATTTTAGTTTTTATTGTTTATTTCACGTCATCTATGTAATCAAATTGAACATAGCTTTAAAAAAGCTTTAGTGTCTTAATTAAATATTACAGATATGAAACTTCTTTACAAATTAGAATGACCTTTTTGGGGACTTACATATCTACCCTTTTTACATAAAGCTTTTTTGCTAAAGCATAGAATCTACTTACCTGACACTTGTGCAAAGATACTCTTTTGATCAGTTAGCCTTTTTGAACCATAAACAAAATAAATAGCCAAAACAAAAAGGCACATAATATCAAGGTTTTTACTAGTGGGGAATCTATATAAACCCTAATAATCTGATAGACAAAGTTGATTTTTATAACATCAGTTAAGACTCAAGCCAAAACTCTTAATAAACGTTGTTCGTTCAGAAAATCAATAGTTTGTACACATGATAAAATGCATAATGCTCCAACTTGATTCCTGATTATAAAATGGTAAGGGAAAATAAGCTGAGAAATAAATAAGTTGTAATAATTTAAATCAAATGTAAGAGCAATGCATTCATTAAGCCTAAATTATATTACAGACTGCAATTGCCCACTCATTTCTCATGATGAAAATCCCTAAGAGGCTCTTTATTCTATACACCAAAGTTGATAGAAAGTGTACAGAAGAACCCTCTAATCCCATGCATACAAACTTCTGCTACTAGCAGGTTTCAATGAGCAAGAAGGGAATAGGGGAGGTAGATAAAAGAGAATTTTTATATACTAGGGATTAGAAGGGATTTTATATGCACTAAAACCTTAAAATAACTACTTCACTTACAGATATAACACCTTTAGTTGTCAGGAGAGTGTCTATAACTCTCCAGTTCCCAGCATGTTGGTGCACAGAGTACTGAAACAAAACAAGTGAACTAGTTGTCAGCGTTAGAATGAAGATAGCCCAGCAGAGGGAGCTTAAGCTAAAGTGACATAGGGCAAGGGTGGTTAGCACTGTAAACATAAATAGTGATCAAGCAAACAGCAAAACTTGGCTGTGCCCAAAAGAGCTGTTCATAACTAAGCTTTGAACAGGTTTAGAGTGTACAGGTGCCCTGGTTTGGAGGGAACCTAGGCATCCCAATAGTGTACCTGATGCTATAATAATTTTAAAACAAATGAATTGGCTAATGTGATGCAAGACATCCTCGAAGAGGTCTGCGCACAGGTATGCTCTAGTGCACATAAGAAAAAATATTAACTGGCTAAGGGTTTATTTGTAAGGAGGAAAACAACCAACAGGAAAAGTTGGTATAAAAGAAACATATTTAAGCTAAACCAGGTAAATCATCTACTGGAGAAAGTGATACCAAGCTAAGGTGCAACAATAAGTGCACACTTCTATCCAACAGGGTGCTATACTTTAAAATAGTCCAAACTTGAGTAATTGATTTAGTCAAGGCTGACCCAAGTTGGACATTTTATAAACTGAATGGGTTTTGAACCCCCATTCACCAATTAATTGAATTGAACCATCATTGTTTAAAAGGTAACTTGTTTGTTTTATTGCTAAAGCTAAAACAAGGGGCTGGGCATTAAGTACAACACCTGGACTGACCTGGTAATATCTGTCCTATACCTAGTGTTGATTCAAGGTGTGCTTTAGGTCAGGAAGGTCCTGCAACTTGATCCTTTGGACCTTCTGCCACCCAGCCTTATCATTGATATTGGTGCCTTCAATCAGGTCATGTAAACATGATATTACCCTCTCCTCCTTTTTGGGCTCCACCACCCCTCCAGGGGCATTTGCCAAGAAAAGTTTTTATGGGCAGGGGCCAACTTATGGCAGCAACAGCTTGCTTGGACTTAAATCCTGCAGCCTTAAGAAACACTCATGGAATACTACAATTAGGTCTTGGGCATGGGTGCAGTCCCATGATGGGACCCAACTGTTCTCTGCTGCATCAAATCCCTTCCAGGATACAAGATACTCTAGTCTTCTACTTACCTGATGAGAGGCTAAAATCTCCTGCACTTCCCACTCTGGCACCCTATCCACAAGATAAGCCTCAGAAGTCTCTGGTGGGGAACCCTCAAATAGTATAGCTTGCTTTCATGGAATACTGAAAATATTTGAAACAAGGGGTGGAGATCCAACTGGTATGAGGCGTGTCCCACCTTTCTGATGACATGGTATGGCCCAATCCTCTTAGGTCCTAGTTTTTTGTATGATTGCTTGATTGGGATGTTTTTAGTATCTAGCATCATGAGATCTCCTTTCTTGTATGCAGGACTAAATCAGCTCTTACTATCAGCGTTCTCCTTGTAAGCCTGCATAGCTGCATCTAAATTTGTGCTCACCCCCTAGTATACTTTCTTGATTGTTTTTGTAAATTCCACCACTGCTTCCACCTTGGATCCAAAACTGGGCTCCATGTTGAAGGAAGGATTAAAGCCATAGTTGGTGAAAAAGGGGAACAACCAGTTGATGCATGTTGGGCATTATTATAACTAAATTAGGCTATGGGGAGATGGAAAACCCAATATGAATGATCCACAGAGGTGTAACACTGTAAGAACTGTTTGAGGCACTGGTTCACTCATTCCATTTGCCCATCTTATTGGGGGTGATAGTTGAATGGCAGGGACAGATTTGCAGAGTCTTACACAACTCTTCCCAAAAGACAGAGGTAAACTGGGGTCCACAATTGCTAATTATCTCTTGAGGGACCCCATGAAGAGCAAACACATGAGTGACAAAGATACTAGCCATCTCAGCCATGGTAACTGTGGTTCTGCAGGGAATAAAATGGGCAACTCTGTAAAACAGTCCACCACCACCATGATGGCATCATAGCCATCAGATATAGGCAATTTCACAATGAAATTCACCAATAAGAAATTCAAGGCCTTTTGGCCTTTTGAACTGGTACCAACAACCCTGCTAGTGACTGTCAGTTCAGCTTCACATGATTGCAGACCAGGCACTATTTACAATACCTGCCCACCTGAGTGGCTAACCCATTACAATTGTATGTGCAGAAAATTAGCTCCAGAGCCTTTTCCTTTCCAGTATGACTAATGGTGATTCCGTTATGATGGTCCCAGATAATTTTCAGGCAAAGTGGTCCAGCAGGAACCCATAGGCTCCCCTGAAACCACACCATCTCATCCTTCACATGATAACGCCTAGTTATGTCCTCCTGATTCAATGTGCTCTTAGCAAGGACCATATCATATTCAGCTGACAAAGGCTGGGGCCTGATAACCTTTCTGAACATACCATATTCATCCACATTTTCCAGAGGAGCAAGTTCTGGCCCGTTGGCCAATGGAGATGGAAGTTAAGGTACAATTTTACCCGGTGGAATCATCAAATGGGTATTATGCAACTCTACCTCCTTTGGATTGGGAGCTAATGCAGGGTTGCAGCTCAAAGCATCCACCAAACCATTATCCTTGCCCTTAGTAAATTTATAAAAAATGCAAATTGGACAAGGGTCTCATATCAGCAGATTTGCCATGGGGTTAAGACATGAGGTGCATGGTAGTACAGTAAGGCATGGTAATCTGTACATATGTGGAAGGGTTGGGATGAGTTTGCAAGTGATGGCGCCAATAGGTCAGTGCCTCAACCACTGCTAATAACTCTTTATCATATATGTCATAGTTTAACTTTGGTAGAGACATCTTCCTATAAAGAAATCCCACTGGATGCTCTATTTCATCTTTGCCTACTTGTAATAGGGCTGCCACTATGGCAAAGTTGGAGGCATCAGAAGCAACGATGAACTCTTTATTGGGGTTGACATGGCAAAGAATGGACGTGGACAGCAAATTACACTTTACTTCTTGGAAGTCATTTTGCAAAGTTGGAACCACTGGAGTACTTTTGCCCCACTTGCCTTATACAAAGGCGCTGCAACTTCAGAAAGGTTTAGTGTGGAATTATTAAAGAATGTACATGTCCCAAAAAGCTCCTTAATTTCTTAAATGAAGTTGGAGTGGACAACTCACAAATTGCCTTCTTTTTTCTGGAGTTATCATGTGCTCTTGGTCAAACATGACGTTGCCCAGGAAGGTGACCTGGGACTTAAAGAATTCACACTAACTTATTTTTAATGTAAGGTCAGCTGCCCTCAAACGCTCCACCACCTGCCTAGGTGTACTGCATGGGACTCAGTGTCAGGGGAAAATACCAAAACATCATCCATGTTAGCTACTGCGCATACCCCTAGCAGGTCCCCAAAGCTGCATCAATATGGCATTATAGAAAGCAGGGGAATTTTTAAGCCCAAAGGGCATAACCCAAAATTGGAAAATACCTTTTCTGGTACAGAATGCGGTCAGCCATTCCTGGTCCTTTTTAATACAGATCTGATTGAACGTATATAAACAATCTAACTTGGAGAAGACTCTTGCCTTCTCCACATAGCGTGCAAACTGTGAGTCAAAGTGGGATGGGATGTAAATCTGATACTGTGACGTTGTTGAGATTCCCATAATCTACATGTGGGCGTAAGGTACCATTAGCCTTCTCTACAAAGAGAAGTGAGGAACATACAGGGGAGTTTCTCTAAAAATTGCACCTTTAGCCAACTGCTTCTTAAAACACACATCTAAGGCCACTTTCTTCCATACAGTCAATGTATAAATTGGGGAAGATATATGCACCAAATAAATGGTGAGATTGAACTTGAAATCAAACTCTGAATGAGCTGGTAGTACATTGGCTGAGAATATGCATTAAATGAAGATACCAAAACCTCCAAACAGCAAGGTAGGGGAACATCCAAAGAGGGCTTCAGAAACAGAGGAAGACTGAGGTGTATATATTGGTCCAGTGGGGAAAATTGCCCTGAAAGTTTACTTTTGCCAAAGGGACAACTAACTTGTGACCATTCTTCAAAGTTAAGGACAGGGTATTTCTTTCAAGTTTGTTCTGATGTCAAACTTTTGCCACCACTCTACACCCAAAATGATGAGGTCAAGATGTTTTTGATAGCTTGGAAGTGGTTAGATAAATGATATTTACCAACTTGATAGTCCACTAACACCATAAACTTCAGCGTGGAAATACCTTGGAAAGCCCCTCCTCTAACCATACCACCTGGTAAGTAACTCAGCTCAAGGTAGTTGTCTAGGTCTTGGTCAATAAAATTCTTAGAGGCTCCAGTATCCTCTAAAATGGTTGTGCTGATTTTACCTGAAGGGGATAAAATGGTAGCGGTCAATATAAAATATCCAGAATGATCTTTTATATAACAGAAAACACCAACACTTCACCACCAAACTCTTCTTTAGGGTCTATCATACCCTCAGAATGCGTTTTTGCATCATAGAATGGAGAGGGATATTTGGCCACTCTTACTACTGAAGTCACATATCCATCATATCTTCAGCAACTGCAAAAAGTTTTTATATTGAAATAATAACTCCTTCTCCACCTTTTGGGTTCTGAGAATCATGATGGTGGTCAAGCGTTGGGTTTCTGAGGTAATTTTATACACTGAAATGGGGCCATATCTAAGATTTAGAAAAGATATATGGCTTAGTTGTATATATGAAAACATCATTATAAAACGCATTTTGGGCCACAAATGACCCCATAATCATTTGGGTGATGGGTTGTATGACATTATCCAAGGTCATCACCACCAGGCCCTCCATCAAGGATACCTCCTGCACCGTCCAAATGCTGAGCCAAAGAAAAACCAGTTTATTTGCGTCAATTTTATGAAATTTGGTGGAAAGTTAGGGAATCCAGACTCTTAGATAATGAAGCAACCATATCCACCAAGTACAAGCATAAAGTGTGGCCTCTTCACAGTTGAAACAGCAAGAATAATGCTGAGATGCTCCAACCATTAGCAAAATGAGAAAATGAAGGCGAGCCCTGCCACAGCCATGGCTAAAAGCTGGCAGACCCCATTTGCACTTCATAAAAAGTCCCACACAGAAAAAGTTTGTGCACGTAAGGGAAAAAGGTTGGTAGTCTAATGTCAGGAGAGTGTCTATAACTCTCCAGTTCCCAATGTGGTGATGCACAGAGCACTGGACCAACGCAAGGGAACTAGCCACAAGTGTTATAATGAAGATAGCTCAGCAGAGGGAGCTTGAGCTAAAGTGACATAGGGTGAGGGTGGTTAGCACTGTACTCATAAATAGTGATCAAGCAAACATCAAAACTTGGCTGTGCCCCAAAGGTCTTTTCATAACTAATCTTTGAACAGTTTAGAGTGCACAGGTGCCCTGGTTTGGAGGGAACCTAGGCATCCCAATAGTGTACCTGATGCTATAATAATTTTAAAACAAATGAATTGGCTAATGTGATGCAAGACATCCTCAAAGAGAGGTCTGCGCCCAGTTACACCCTAGTGAACATAAAAAAATGTTAAACTGACTAAAGGTTTATTTGTAAGGAGGAGTACAACCAATGGGAAAAGTTGGTATTGAAGAAACATATTTAAGCAGAAATAGGGAAATTATCTATCAGAGAAAGTGGTACCAAGCCAAGGTGCACCAATAAGCGCACACTTCTATCCAACAGGGTGCTATACTTTAAAATAGTCCAAACTTGAGTAATTGATTTAGTCAAGGCTGACCCAAGTTGGACATTTTATAAAAAGAACGGGTTTTGAACCCCATTCACCAATTAATTGAATTGAACCATCATTGTTTAAAAGGTAACTCATTTGTTTTAATGCTAAAGCTTAATAAGGGGTTGGGTGTTGAGCACCTCACCTGGACCAACCTGGGAATATTTGTCCTGTACCCAGCGTTGATCCAAGGTGTGTTTTAAATTAGGAAGGTCCTGCAACTTGACCCTTTGGACCTCCTGCCACCCAGCCTTATCCTTGATGTTGGTTTCTTCAATCAAGTCATGTAAACATGACATTAGTGCAAATGTCAACTAATAACATATCTGCATACTAAAATAATGCAGCATTTTTACTATAAACTCTGATACAGATTACTTGTAAAATAAACAGTCATTTATCTGCATATGGCATCTTGGGTGGCATCCTAGCACATTCTACCCAGCTTATTCTATGAAGATGAGTCTTAGCAAGAGAAAAGGTATTCTGCATAGTTATGGTAAAAATGTAAATTTTACTTAATTCTTGTAGCATACCTAAGAGAAGATAAGATAAAAGGTATTAGATGCTAAAATCTCTATTAAAGAAAATGTGCTCTACAAACTATAAGGTGTCATAAAGTGATGAAGCTAATATATACCACCAAATAGTACTAAAATACCTCTTAATTCTTGACCTATTAAAATATAATTATGTAATAACAGATACAAAAAAGAATAAGGCTCTTAAGAATTTAATTTTAGTGGCAGATACAAATTAACATGAATAAAATAATGCATCTGCTAAACAGTTCATACATAGACTAAATGTATCTTATTGATATAATTAGTAATAAGGATCTTAGTAACATAAGTTCTTTATTAATTTTTGAGATCATGATTTTTTATTTGAGGTGGGATAACCTGGGAAAATACTGAACCAATTAATGGAAATGTGAAAATCAAGCTTAATGGAAAATGATAGTAAAACACAGTAAACCTCCACGTGTGGGATACTGTTAGACCAGGAATTCCATGGGCTACCTTGCTATTGTATCTTGGTAAAAGGCATTGGTGCACAATGCCAACACAGTTGTCAGGATTCCTACTTAAATCAAAACTTCATATGAGTTAGACAAAAGGATTCAAACCCAAGCCAAAAAAAAACAGCTGAAACCATTCTTGGCAATAACCACTGATTAAAATTGAGCCCTCTTGATATCAGGGGCAATCCTGACTAATGCAATCAAATATTATTCACTCAAAATCCCCTAGTATTGGAATTTAAACCCAATCTATGCGGCAATCAAATTTCAATTGATACAAAAGAACAATCATCTGCAGAATCCCCATTTGTAATGAGAATAGATCTTAGCTTAGTATGAATGGATGTTGACCAAGGAAAACTTTTGTGTAACAATTTACTAAGCAATAAACTTTACTCTCTTTTTGCAATTTTAAGTTAAATTAGACTACTCTATTTATTTAGGGAAAAGTTAAAAGTTAGTATTATGACTCCAGGAATATTAACCTAAAAAATATTTTCTAGCCAAGGAAAGCAAATACATATAATCCAGCACCCAGGAACTTTGAGTTTCCTGAACTTAAATATCAAGGGAACAAGTGGTCTAAAAACCCTTTAGTATTGTCAAAACTGGTGATCTCTGCCAGGTTAACCCAGAGTTCATGATGCAACTATTATTGTAATGAGAATTAACAATTCAGGGACTTTTCTTTCTGCTTGATCTCACTTTAAGTAAATTTTATAAAAAAGTTTAATTTTACCATCACCATCTGGCCACATCCATTTTCCTGTTGATGTCCTCAGATCCGCTACCTGCTGCTCCATTGTGGAGTAGCGGTGCTCCACTGCCTAGTGTTTTCCACCCTATGGGCAAACGCATTCACATGGGTTTGAATAGCCTGCCAACCTATACCAGCTGTTTTGTACCCCCACAGGACTTAATGCTCCACCTTGCGCGCATCCACCCTTCTTGACCCCATCCTCTTGCCCTCCCTTGTTCCATGATCCAATTTTGCCTATGTTTTGACTATGGGAATTTATTCCCATATGCCAACAAAGAAATAATTGAACTTGCCACTGCTGCATTCATGCCAGATGGCTTTATCAATTTCCACCCATTTAAGGGATATTTTGATATTGGCTTCCAGATGGAGGAGGACGCTGCAGAAGCAGCATCTACTCCCCTTATTTTACAAAAACACTCCCATACCTACTAGCTGAACTCACCTCCCTTCAGACAACGAACTGATGGTGTCCTTTGCATCCTTTTTTTCCACCTCCCACCCCAAGTTTTATATAAACAATTGATGGCAAGGTTTTTGGCTTATTGGACTCAGCCCAACCTCATCTTTACAGTTTTCTCTGGTGCAGAGAGCCTTGTTGCCACTTGCACCACAGCTACCATAATCCCACACCACCCTGCCATCACCCAACAAATCCCCCATGCTCATATCACATTGGTACCTGAGCATTTTTTGGGATCATGTGGATAATGGTTGCCAAATTTGTACACTATGTTTTGATTTTGACCATTCCAAAATTTCCTGCCCCTGAGCTACTTCCTCTGGTGCGGCTTCTGAACCCTGTTCAGTGGATTCCAAATGGGCGTTTTGTTGCTTCCTCCCACTCAACACTCTCATTTGATGGGCCAGAGTGGAAAATTGGCCCCCACCAATACATCGCCCACATTAACCTGCCCAAATTCAACCCTGCCAATCAGAATCAGGCTTGGACCACCATTCACACCCAAGCAACCCATTCAACTGCTATGCAACCAAATTCTACATCTACTATTTTTGTGAACCAGAATCCTCTAGATCTATTGACTGAGTTGATGAATCAGGCAACATTATCACAAATGAGAAAACTAGTGGACCTCTCAGCCTGATGGATTATGGATGGGCAAAATTTTAAAATTATGATTTTGACAAAACCCTATCCCCCAAACAACTTACTTATAAACCCAATGCCGTCCCCTACCAAAGTGATCATCAGCTTGATGTAGCAGCAGTGGCCTCACCCCATCGCCCAAACCTCTGCAAAGCAGTGGCCCAATCAGTGGCTCAATTACACAAAGGGCTGACCACACTCATCTTCCCCCTGATTTACCCATTGCAGCACACACTGAAATCACCAAATTATATGATGATGCCAAAGACGTTGTCATGCATGTTGTGAAAAAAGCAGATTTTAACCCATCTTTTAAAAGCACCCAGCACAATACCCAATTTGGTCCAACTCCCTGATGCCCACCTTCAAGCTAAACATCATCTAATGAAATTAGTTGAAGCTATCTTCCAAGCTGATATTGAATAAGAGAACTCATTTTTCACCGTCATCTACCCCCACCACACTGATGCCCCAACACCCTGGCTCTACACTTTTGTCCGTTTCTACAACTATAATGATTCTTTCTTGAAGAAAATGTCTATAGAAGAGCTTCCCAACCCCCTCACCCCCTGCCATGGTGGTTTAGCATTATTAAGCTCCCTGCCTGGTTGAAAAATTTGTTTTGTTTTTATTGTTCCCTTTGTTCATTCAGTTCTTTGCTCACTAAGTATTGGTAATGTCCATCCCCTGGTCGGTGTACCTCAAGTAAATTAAGCAATAACAATTAAGCATCATATCCCTCTTTGGATCAGGAAAGCCTTAATCTCTTGGAAAAATTACCAGCTATGATGTGTGGGATAAAGAAAAGAATTTTTGACCTTGAGAGATGCCAACTCAAACTTTGTGATGCAACTACTAAGCTTAAAAGTGAAATTTGGCAGTTAACCACACTCATTGCCACCAAATTGGCCCTTCATACTGCCCATGATTGGGTAGATTCAATAATAAAAAAATCAATGACTTACAAAGTCAGATGGACGCTCTCCACCCTCACATATCTCCCAGTAATAGCAATTCCTCTTCAGGTGAAAAAGCACACCTGGTTTTAATTCATGTCAATTGACCATTAAACCTCCCAGTGGCACATTAAACCATCATCAAAAGAGAAGTACGTCCTAGCTGAAGGTAGTATCTTCTCTTTCATTTTTTGTTATGAAAGTGCTATGGAAGAAGCTACTGACACCCAACGGCTTAAACACCTAACCAACTTTCTTAGTCACATAGCTCAAGACATTATGGTACCTCATATAATGCATTTCCAGACTTGTGATGATGCTAAGACCACCTTGCTTTGGGAATTTATGAGTAAACTAATTTTATCCAACCAAAAACTTATATAGGCATAGGCCTTAATTGGGGAGAAACCATCACTGAGGTTGCTCACCATCTTTACCTTGAGGCTCAAATGTTGGTCACCAGAAAATGTCTTACTTTAGATGTTGCTACCACTGCTTCATTTTTGGCACTTAAAAATATGCCTAATAGTTTATTTAATCTTAAAGCGGTAAAGTCTAACTGGACATCTCTCTACCATATCAAAGAAGCCATTTTGTAAATTCTGGCCATTCTACTAAAACCCACTGGGCCCCTTTATTTTAATAATAAAAAGCCTCAGCCCCAAGTGCTAGAGTTTACACCCCCAAGTCGCCTATCCTGAATCACCCTGAACTTTTTTCAAGAGAACCAACCATACTGTAAGCACTTATCACATCTTTCTACTTAGGTTGGCAAAAGATCAATCAGTATAGGGCAGGAGACTCTCTATTCTGATGACAATCAAGTGCCTCAGGACCCTTGTTCTAGCTTTAATTCTATGCCCAGCACCTTAGGATGCTTTGTGTTAGCGGCGCCTGCAGAAGTCAATGCACCCCTTTCTTTTTTTTAGTACTAGATGGTATCAATGCACCCCTTTCTATCCAGGGAAATAAAGATTTTCATCTTTCCTATTTTTATGTTGGTCAGCTACCTAAACAAATCTTGGAGGTCAGTTCCTCTAAGAAAATCCAAGCGCTGAGAGATAAAACCTTTAAAAGCATTGAGCAACCCTAAGCTTGGCTGCGGCAAAATCCTCCACTTGCTTCACTTTAAAACCCCCAAAAAAGTTTACTAGCCATTAATATTCAGTTCAGCTCTTTGGCGGTTCAAGTAGAGGTAGCCGTTAATAAGGTTAAAGTCTTGGCAATAATTGACACTGGATCACCAGCGAATATTAAATCCTCCCAACTTATTCAGAAAATAAAATGGCTCCAGATTTGATTTACAAAGCTAAATATGGGATGGCCAGTAATCAGACAACTAAAGCAATTGGGTCATATGCCGCCCTACCTCTCCAGTTTGTTAAGCTTCTAACTACTTCCCCTGCTATTGCATTAGAAAGCAATAAATATGAGTTGTTATTGGAGTCCAATTGATGTAGGAGTTTAATTGCATCATCAACCATAAAAAGATGTATCTGTCCTTACTAGGGCATTGGATATTGTTAATATTTGACCTCCCAGTCAAAAGTAAAGGAGCCCAAAAAATAAACATGCCTGCATAAATATTCTTCCTCCATTTGTAAAGTCAAATACCAAAACTTAGGAGGAAAAACATAGTTACCCCCCAAGGCTGTTTACACCAAAGATGTGATCCCTCTGTATGCCCCCATCCTATTACAATACCCTCTGGCTTACAAGTGATTGTGGATACAGGGATCATAATTCAAATCCCACTAAACAAATTATGAAGCTAAGTGAATACTAAAACCCTTCAATAAAAGAAGCATTGATCTGCCCAGGTTTTTGTATCCTGCCTATAGGGAATCTATCTCTATCATATTAGGGAATTTATTGCATCAAACCCTCCAAGCCCCTTGGCATGCCCCTATTGCTTATGTAACATTATGTCCCATTGAGCATATTGCTGACGTGAGTTGTTTTGGCTCTTTACAAGATTTAGGGTTTGATCCTCTATCCAACATAGCTTTGGTTGTAGTAGAATTGGGACAATCTAACCACTAACAAACACCAGAACGTCAAAGTTCTCATCAAGGTGTATGGCAATATTTTTTCCTTGGGACCAAGTGACTACGGAAACATGCCAGGGGTTATATAACAAATTGAGACAAAGGATCACCCTCCATCTAAAGATTAACCATACAAAAACTTAAGTTGTGGAAGCTCAAGTGGCCTTAGAGCTACAGCAACTGGTGGAGGCCAGGTTACTTGTGCCCTTTAAAATCCCATGGGCTTTCCCTCTTCTATTAATTCAGAAGAAGAATGGTGCCACCATGTCATCATGGATTATCGCCACCTCAATTCAATTACAAGAAAATAGCTATCCATTGCTGCGTATAGATGATTTCTTAAGCTTGATGTTGGGTTCTCACTATTTCTTAACTATGGATCTTGTCAGTGGGTATTGGAAAGTAGATCTGTCCCCAGAAGATTGTGAAAATTGCATTAATCACAAGTGAAGGAATATTTAAGCTCACTCAAATACCGCAGGGGTTATGTAACGCCCCTGCTACCTTCCAACGCGCCCTGGATGGACTTTTAGGTGACTTGAAACTTTTATGTGTGCCAGTTTATCTCAATGAAATTACTATTTTTTAAGAACTTTTACTGAGCACATAGATCATCACTGGCAATCTTTCCAATGGTTATGGCAAGCCTTGTTAAAATTAAAGCCATCAGAATTCTCCTTCTTTCAGAGTGAAATAAATTCCTTGGGCCATAAGGTAAGTAAAGCCAGAATATCCCCAATGGCGACAAGGTCCTAGCCATTTCTAAAATGTCCCATGTAAAAATTTACTTTAGGTTGATTATCAGCTGGCAACCCAGTAGCCTTTTTACTGCACAGGTTCAGTTTCCTTGTGCACTTTGTCACATTTTATAGAATGTATTAATAATTGATACTAGTATGGAGACTATTATCCATAGTTGATATCGAACTATATTTTGGCTCAATGCTCAGCCAGTATTTCTGATTAAATACTCTTGAAGTTGTACTTGTAGGGATTCGTTCCCTATACTCTTGTCCACCCAACCTTTGCTAAGATACCCCAGTGACAATCTCTCTCAGCCCAACACACAGTCAGCAGCTATCCCTGATTGTGGTTCCTTCATCTCTAGATACCCCCGCTTGGATCTTTACTCTTCTCTCTGAGAGTCTTCCAATTATTGCCCTCTGAAATAATATTCTTGAGATAGAACAACATAATAGAAGCTGATAGTCTAACTATACACCAAATTGATAATATTACTACTGTAAACACTGTTCTCGTCAATAATGTTCCTGCAGATAATGTTTTTTAAAATAGTAAATCCTAGGGATTTATATAGTGGAAGGTTTGGCTGTCTAACCCTCAGTTGACACCTCTTCAATGAATTGGCAGCCATTGCCATTGAATTACCCATTCTCATCTCAGCAGCAATGGTCTTCCCCATCCTGGCTAGGATTCTGTCATTGGACATCCTTAATAATTCAAATGGAAAGAGTCAGAAAACGTGTCCCTAACGTTTTCCTCTCAATCAAGCAAACCAACCATAATTGGCTAGAGACCTGCTTAGGTAATGGGACTTATTACCCATTATAGCAGGTTACTCACCAACTGATTGATTTGCTAGTTGTAGGTGGCATCACTTGCCTTGCAACTTACTATTCATTCCCAATCATTCAGTGATGAAACCTGACTGATCCAAATTGGTACACCTGATATTTAATCACTATCAGATGCCCTTATTTTGTCAACAACTCTGCCCAACAAGATCTTAATGTTGAGTAATTGACTGGACCTAATTGTTGGATATTCAATAGGGACATAGTAAGGTTAGCTGTTTAGAAACTTATTATGGATCATATCAGATATTAGCGATTATGGACCAGGTATATTCTAAGCTTATGCAAAGCTTAGAATTTGCAGCCTAGCAATTTCACTTAATTATATTCAACTATGATGACATGGGCTTGAGGGCTTTGTTGGTTAGGTCAAACTTAAATTTAAGTTTTGATTTAATGACTTGGGCACATGGGCTTTGTTGGTCTATGTCAAAATTAGTTTTTAATGTCAGTCAATTTTTCAATCAAATTAATTACTAATTAGTGATACGAATCACCTTGGTATGTGCTGCTGATTGCATGTGAAAGTGAATCAGTTCAGCTATTTTGAAGGTATGATGAAACGCCATTTCAAGGATGATGATGGTGTTTACTCTGACTCTGACTCTGAGGCTGAGCATGATGCCCTGAGTCAAAGTATTTGTAGACGTCATTACAAACTTTTTATGTGGCCAAGGGTCACTGAAAGTAAGGCGTCATGGGTAAGATGTGGTTAACATTGGACCCTATAAATAACTTTGCATTTACACTAATAAAATATCCTTTCACTACTGGATTTGTTTATAATTTAATTTATAAACTTTTTTGTTTAGTACATTCATTTTTTATATTAGTCAATTTTCACTTGGGATCAGTAAGATCAGGGCGGCGTGCCATTTGTCCAAGTGAAATGACAATGTATACTATTAAAGTGCCAACAATAAGCTTTAAATTTAATTCTAAATCACCATCCTATCTGTTGTCCTCATACAACAGACGCCCAAAACTCTGCCCCACGGACAAAGAAGGACCAGCCATCCATCTACAGCCCAAATATTCAATAAGTGGCGCTCATGGCTGGGATCGCAGATGGTGATCGTGCTGAACAGGGAAGCAATCCCAATCAATTATTCAGAACCATCGCCAGCCCCAATGGGAACACTGAAATGACTGTGTCCCAGATTAATTGGGAAGAAGTACCCATCATTACCTATCCCAACGATCCCATTTCACCAGAAGAGCTGGAACGTCTTGATCAGCAGTTGTTAAGAGGGTATCAATTAGGCCAAGGGCCTGGACAATAGTAGCAACCCTTTTACCACCAACGACAGCAAGATGTGTTGTGGATGAGATATCTTGCTCATCATCAATTAAGTGTAGCTCAGATCTGAAACAATTTAATTGGGATAGAGAATATCGCCCAATACTTAATTGAATTTGTACATCCCACCTCTAGAAATTCTCAAATGAGAATCGCCCACCATCATGCAGCCATTACTGAGTTAGTGAACTTCTCTTAAAAACTCCAGACAGGTGATCCAAATTCTAAATGAGCGATTGGAATCCAACTTTGCTGAGGTCCATTTGAGTTTGGAGGCAAATCACAACTTAGCCACTTGGGCTAATGACCAGGTAGCAGTATTAGCACAAGAGCTAAATGACAGATTGCATCCTATCTTTGAAAATTTCTTAGAGGAAAGAGGAGTCACCAAATCTTGGGTCAGCAATATCACTCAGACTTCTATTAATGCTTCAGAGTCCATAAGGCTTAATCACAAAGCCCAAGAGGCACAGTTAAACCATAACAATGAATTTTGTGACCAGTATCAATGCCTGAGAGCCCAAATTTTGCAGATGAAGGATGAATACACCAGAAAAATCAATTACTGGAAAACACAATTTGAGGACCAACAGGCGAAAAATGAAAAAAAATCGAGACTCTATTGATCATCTTAATCTACAGATCAATAATCTCAATGATGATGTTAATGTTATCAATGAGTCAAACAATAATCTCCATGAAGAATTGAATCAGTGCAAGAAGGCCATAAAAGAGAAGAACCAAGTGATTTCCACCTTGCAGCTACAAACTACTAGCCTGAATGAGGAAATTGCAAAATTAAAAACAAAAAACTGAAATCATGTCAATTGGGAAAACGAAATCAACAAGCAAATTTGAGCTCTGGATGACGGGCGTTGTCAGTGTGCTACAACCCACTTGACTGGAAATTCTTCTGAATATTATGAGGACAAAGCTTCAGAAATAGCTACTGAAATGGATGCTGGGCCACGTTGACAACTGCCTAGCAATATGATTGCTTTGGCCAATCCTAGTGCCTCAAACTGGGATACAATGCCCCAACGCCCTAGTACGCCTGGCTCTAGTCAACCTAGAAATAATCGTGATAACCAGGAATGGGGAAGTGATAATTATAAACCAGCAAACCTGCCAGCCTTTGACAAGAATGGAAGTATTACCACATTTGTCAAATGTTTTGAAATGGACATGCATGGGGCCAGCGACCGCAACAAAGCAGCCACCATGATTAACTGCTTGGATGAGTGGAGCATTGAGTTGATTATGCCTCACATTAACGAAAATCCAACATATGCCAAAGTCAAGGAGGCCATGCTTCATGAATTTGGAGGTCCAGAGCGGATGTCGACCAGAAAATCCAAGTTTATGAACATCAGCTTTAAGAAAGATGAAGCAATTGACAAATTTGCGGATCAGTTCTATTGCAAAGCTCAAGTTCTCTTAGGCGCATGGGCTATGGTCAATTTTGACGCCAAGATTGCACTAGAGCATGCAGTAGAACCTTACCCTAATCTATCAAACATCCTATTGCCTGCTTTTGTGCAAAACCTTGTGACATCTGAATTGGTTGACTACTTGCACAGATGCTCAAAAAATTATGGCCCTCCTAATACTGGTTACAAATTGGGAACTGCTGCCTTTGCTGGAAAGCCCTTTGAAACCAATAAGAAGATTGACAGTAATCCGCCTATAAGAAATGAGCAAAACTCAAATGCAAGAGCCTCATGGCCAGTGAGTGAAATTACTTGCTTTAATTGCCATCATAAAGGTCACTATGCTTCCCAATGCTGTCAGCGAAATGTCAACGTAGTCCTTCCTGACACCATGCAAGAGGAGGGAAAAGAACAGGCACAATAGATGCGGGACGCTCTATTGTGCCTAAGACACTAGTCCCACCTGATCAACAAGAAAACAATGGCCATGAGGCCTTGTTAGACAATAAAATCAATTCTATTTTAGTATCAAATGAAGATTTCTCCAATGTACATGCAGTAACTCGCTCCCAGAGTAAGGTTGTCATACCTAAAGCCTCTGAGGTAGTCACTAAACCTTATGTGAAACAAATACTTGAGAATATTCCAGCCGATGGGCTGAGCAATGCAGCAGATACCCCAATCCTGAAAGGGGTCAATATAGCAATGCCAATTGACACATTCATCAATGAATGTCCCAGTATTGGAAATACTCTGAAGCACACTCTTAACTCTTTGGACTCTTCCCATATTCATTTAGTAAACTCTATTGATTCTTACTATTCTGAGTGCACTTACATGGATATCCTACTCAACAAGGTTAAAGTTGTAGCTATTGTTGATAGCGGAGCACCTGTAAACATTGTTTCCACAAAGCTGGTTAAGAAACTGAAAATAGCTCCAGATATTGACCATCATCAAGAATATGGGACCGCAGGCCTTAACAGCACTAAGAGTGAAGGAGCTTACAGTGCTTTGTCACTACGATTTGGAGCTTTGGTAATAGCTGCACCTGCTATAGTGCTTCCAAACGCCAATTATGACATATTAATTGAAACTAGTTTTTTAAGGACCTATGGGATCTCATGCATTTTTAAAGAAAACATCTTGACAATATTGGGCCAATTGATTCCAATTTATTACTCACGCAATGATATGAAGCCCACAAGCCATCATAGGAATTTTATCAATATATCTTATGCCAATGGGATAATACCAGTAGGGTATATTCAGCGGGGGAATCAAAGCTGCCCCATGCCAACTGCCATAAACGAAAATTGAGGAATACCTCTATGTGTGAATAAGGACGTGACAATAGCTCCAGGCCATCAACTAGTTATGAGAACTGGGACTACACTGGATATTCCAGAAGGACTGTATGGGGAGGTCATACCCCCGTGGCGTCATTCTCCAATGGAACCTAGTGTGGCGCCTAGAATACTTATACCAGGGCACGGAGAGATTGATGTCTTACTAGCAAACTTGACCAGCCAAAATATTAAGGTCAAGAAATTTCAAGTAGTCACTTTCATGCACCTACTACTGAGGGATGAGTTAATATCAGCTGTCAAATTTGGTGATTTATCTGAGTTTGGCTTACCAACCCAAGCCCTCAGGGCACATGCAGTAATACCCCAAGAATCATTCACCAGATTATCGGAACAACAGAAGGATGAAGTGCTAGAGTTGTTTGAACAATACTCAAAATTTTCACCAAAGATGACCAATATTTAGGTTGTGCAAAAGGTGTTCAGCATTTTGTGAATACCGGGGATCATATGCCTATTAGAATGAGGCCAATTTGGCGCCCCAGAGCCAGTAACAAAATAGTCAGTGAAGAGTTAGACAAATTGCTGAAAAGCAGAATGATAGTGCCAACTAAAAGCCCGTGGGCCAGCCATGTTTTAATCATAAAAAAGAAAGATGGCAGCAATCAAGTTGTGATTGATTATTGACACCTCAATGCCATTACAAAAAAGGATTCATATCCGTTGCCCAGAATTGATGATGCTCTGGACTGTCTGGGAGGGGCAAAGTACTTTACCGCAATGGACCTCATCTCCATATATTGGCAAATTGAGTTGCCACCAGAGGAGCAGGAAAAGTGTGCGATGATTGCTGCATAAGGGCTTTTTAAACTGACATGCATGCCCCAGGGGCTGTGTAATGCTCCAGCAACCTTTCAGCGCGCAATGGACAAGATCCTGGGGGACCTTAATGTCCTGCGTTCTGGTGTACCTGGATGACATCAATGTCTTTTTGTAAACATTTTCCAAACATCTGGAGCACCTCGAGCAAGTGTTTGTGTCTTCTGAAGGCCAATCTGAAGATAAAACCTAGAAAATGACAATTTTTTAAAGAACAATTGGAATATCTTGGGTTCATCATTGATTCCAAGGGCTTGCGGCCTCAGCCTCAAAAGGTGGATGCGATTAACAAAATGCAAACTCCAATGAGTATGAGAGATGTCCAAGTGTTCTTAGGCATGGTAGGATACTATTGAAGATTTGTGGAAGGGTTTGTGAAGATTGCCAAGCCTCTATTCCACTTGCTACAAGGAGGAGTTTGTTTTTTCTGGGCAGAGGAATGCCAACAAGCCTTTAAGGCTTTGAAAAACAAAATGAGCTCAGTGCCTATCCTCCAATATCCCAATTTCAGCAAGCCTTTTATCATACAAACTGACGCCTCATTGACTGCAGTTGATGGTGTACTATCGCAGATTGGGGATGATGGAGAGGAGCATCCAGTCACTTATTGCAGCAGGATGCTGAAAAAGCATGAACGTAACTACACGGTGACTGAAAGAGAATGCCTGGCTGTCATCTATGCTTGTAAACAATTTCAGGCTTACATTCATGGCACCAAGTTTCAAGTAGTAATGGATCACAGCTCATTATGATGGCTCCATAATCTCAAGGAACCCAAAGGACGTTTAGCCTGCTGGGCCTGAAATTACAAGCGTACAATTATGAAATTATTCACAGAGCTTGAGCGGCCCATCAAAATGCAGATGGACTATCGTGACTCCCCATTGTAGCTGCCCTGAGCAATTTGGCCAATGAGCTTCATGAAAAAATGATTAATTGAACATATGAAGACAAGCCACCTGAAGTCCAAAAAGTGATTGAGAAAGCATTAATTGACACCAAATATTGAGATGGAGTTCCTATACAAACTTATGCCTATAGTATTGTCAAATCTTCCCAAAACCTTTCAATCAAATGGAGATTATTACACAAGCACACAAGGCCATTGGACATGGGGGAATGTATAAGACGCTAGAATTACTTTGAGCCAGTTACTATTGGGATTCCATACAATTTGATATCCAAGATGTGCTCAAGAAATGTCATTCATGCCAAATTGCAAAACCTATGAAGTCAGATGTGAAATATCAGCTGATCAAACCTGACTGGGCCTGGCATACCGTGTCAATTGATGTAATTGGCCCTTTGCCTGTGAGTAGCCTAGGCAACAAAAACATAATTGTTGCTATCAACCATCTAACAAAATGGGTAGAAGCAAAAGAATTCAAGATGTCGGGGCCCTAACTAATGCCAAGTTCATTATGGATAATATTATCTATAAGCACGGATGCCCCCAGAAGATATTGATAGACAATGGCACGAATTTTACTGCCCAAATGGTACAACGGCTAAATGAGTTAATGTCTATCAAAGGAGTGTTGTCAACACTATACCATCATGAGACTAATGGTATGGTAGAGTGAGTGAATGGCACCTTAGTCAGCATTTTACACAAAAACGCAGCCTTGGCGCCGTCACAATGGGCAACTTCAATTAGTGTGACCATGTTTGCGTACAATATTGGACACCACAGCAGCACAAGCCACTCTCCATTTCGACTTTTGTATGGTAGACAGCCTGCTCTACCTCCATTATTATACTCAGTACTCAGTTCACCCGATGCAATTAACCCAAATAACTATGTCAAGCAACTGGTGAAGACCCTAATCAAGTTGCAATCAGAAGCTTATCAAAATGCAATTAGTTGAAAAACTATTCAGAAGAGCTATGACAATGCCAAATGGGCTACAGTGAATAAGTATAATGAAGGAAATTTAGTAGTATATTGTGACACTCATAGCGCAGGCCGCGCACATAAACTAGCCTTGCTTTGGAAGGGTCCATTTATCATTTTGGAGAAATTGTCTGAAGATGTATATATTATTAAGGATCAAGGCGGCTGGGTTGTGAATCAAGTAAATGCTAAGTTCCTTTGTACGTATCATAAAGAATAATAATATAAAAAAATAATATAAATATAAATAAAAAAAATAATAAAAAATAAAAAGTAAAAAAGAAATAATAATAATAATTGCAAGCCATAGAGTTTATTTTGTTGATGCCTCGCTGGCATTAGAACTAGGTTTCCCCTCTTTGGTAGGGGAAGGAGAGTGCAACAGAACTGGAGAGAGGCAAATTATATACAGATCCTGACTATCAAGACCATGGCGGAGATGTGCCAAACCCAAGAAAGCTCAGCACCAGGCACACTGGCCCTGTTGGCTTAGGAAAGGCCATTGAACTAAAGGGAAAGTCCATTGGTAGGGACTTCAGAATAGGCGGGAGAGATTTGACTCTGGAGTAAATGCCGCCAAAAGGAAGACACAATCAGCAAGAAGACTCTCAAGGCAAGGGTAAACGGAGGGGAGGAACTCCTTCGCGCAAAACATTTGGGAATGGGCCTCATCTAATACCCTGCGCATGTTGGGCATGGTATCAGTGGGGAGCGATGAAGGAGGGAAGCAAACACACGCACCTAAAAGAGCCATCTGGGGGACAAACTTCTCGGGAAGCCCCTTAGCCAAGCTCTAACAAAGGGCTCAGTGTAGCACCAGGATGCGCTGATACTTTGAAACCTGAGTCTTGAGGCCCAACGCGACATGAAAATTGGTATGAACAAAAGCAGGTTCACACCAAATACTAGCAACAGAGTTAGTGAAATAAAGGCCTGGTTGGCCTTAAAGATATTGTAAGCAGCAACCTCAGGACTGGTTACAAGTGCGGATGACAAGTAGGCGTTCACAAGCTCCAATATTGAGTCAAGCTCAAGACCTAACAAAGCCACGCTGCCCACGCAAAGGGAGGAATCAAGGCTTTTTGAAGGGAAGACATTAAAAAGCAAAAACAAGAAGTCTGGAAAAAGATCCCCATCCAAAGCAAATTGATCTCAGATCAGGGTTTCTTTGAACTGAATGGCTTCTGAAGGCCTAAGAGATAAAAAATATGTCAAAAGGGGATCCTGCTTGACCCATCAGGACGTTTGACTAATTGCACCTGAAGCCATGGAGGCTTGTTCAGGTTGATCAATTGGTGTTATCACAACGGGTTGTGAAACCAAACTTTCTAGTATTGTTGAAGCGTAGCTGGTTGACCCAGCTTGAGGAACCATGGGCAACACGCCCAAGTTGACAATATCTCGCTGCATGGACTTGCTTAGCCTTAAGAAGGCTCGTCAGTCAGAGGCAGAAAGGCTATTGAGATAACGTTTGTACTTGGAGGAGCGCGAAAAGCCAGACATTGTGAACTAAGAAGAAGGGTACCCGCTGCCTATATCCAGTCAAGGCGGGGGAAGTGTTGAGTAATTGACTGGACCTTTTTGTTGGATATTCAATAGGGACATAGTAAGGTTAGCTGTTTAGAAACTTATTATGGATCATATCAGATATTAGCGATTATGGACCAGGTATATTCTAAGCTTATGCAAAGCTTAGAATTTGCAGCCTAGCAATTTCACTTAATTATATTCAACTATGATGACATGGGCTTGAGGGCTTTGTTGGTTAGGTCAAACTTAAATTTAAGTTTTGATTTAATGACTTGGGAACATGGGCTTTGTTGGTCTATGTCAAAATTAGTTTTTAATGTCAGTCAATTTTTCGATTAAATTAATTACTAATTAGTGATATGAATCGCCTTGGTATGTGCTGCTGATTGCACGTGAAAGTGAATCAGTTCAGCTATTTTGAAGGCATGATGAAATGCCATTTCAAGGATGATGATGGTGTTTACTCTGACTTTGACTATGAGGCTGAGCATGATGCCCTGAGTCAAAGTATCTGTAGACGTCATTACAAACTTTTTATGTTGCCAAGGGTCACTGAAAGTAAGGCGTCATGGGTAAGATGTGGTTAACATTGGACCCTATAAATAACTTTGCATTTACACTAATAAAATATCCTTTCACTACTGGATTTGTTTATAATTTAATTTATAAACTTTTTTGTTTAGTACATTCATTTTTTATATTAGTCAATTTTCACTTGGGATCAGTAAGATCAGGGCGGCGTGCCATTTGTCTAAGTGAAATGACAATGTATACTATTAAAGTGCCAACAATAAGCTTTAAATTAAATTCTAAATCACCATCCTATCTGTTATCCTCATACAACAGACGCCCAAAACTCTGCCCCACGGACAAAGAAGGACCAGCCATCCATCTACAGCCCAAATATTCAACACTTAAGTATTCATTCAGATTGATCCTCAATAGATATGATAGGAAGATATCCCAAAATCCCCCAAACGTAGTTCCTCCAAAACTCAGGCCAACCAATTTCTAATTCACTTCACCTTATGGAAATTTTCCCCTAGCAATACCAGGTAATCTAGAAGGCTGGGAATATGGGCAAAAATCCCAACACATCCCCCTCTTGCCTAGATTTCCAGTGAGAAAAGGACTGGGTCATGAGAACACTGCTTCAGACACTTGGTCAAATACTTCATTGGTTCAAGTGGAGTACACTCATCAATACTCAATGCTGATCAGGATGATTTTTGGCATATGGTGTTCTTCCTCTTCCTCCTTGCTACTGCCTTCTCAGAGCGCAGTTATCACAACCTTCTGTCATGCCAGGCTGATTGATTTACTTGTGATGATATTAGTCCCAGAATCCAGTTTTCCCCTTCGGGTATATGACCTGCTGTCTTATTCAGGATTCTTGGTCCAGTGTCCTTAATTACCTGATTTTCTCCTCATCCTAGACAGGAGACTCTTGCCATCAATGTTCACTTCACAGCTTAATTAAGATTCTTATTTCTATTTGCCCTTGTTATTTTGCTCATAACCTTTTGGCTTAAGTCATTTTTAATTCTTCTCTTGGAGAGCTTATCTCATTAATTTTGAGATTAATTTCTCCAAAATTGGAGCTTAATGGATTATAGAGTGCATAATGTCAACTTCTATATGAGTCCAACATCCCCCTCTTGTCCAGCTCAGATATATCAAATTCTGAGTCTTGCTACCAGCAGCTCCTCAATAGTTTGTCTGATCCAGACCTCCGTCTCAACCAGCAGATGAGTCAGGATGCTTGACAGAACATCTTTTATGGTCCTTCCAGGACTCATAAGCATAGTCTGGCGCAAGCGGCTAGTCCTTCTGTCAAATTACTGGAAATGGTAACTAATCCCTCCAAAACCAGGTGAGCTATCATTTTGAATAACTCTCAGATGACTCTTCCTCTGTCATCAATTCCAGAGTTGGACTTCAAAACTCTCCTGATTCAGCTCCTTTCGCTGATGCTCCAAACATCATCATAGATGCTCTGGAGATAATTCCAGTTGCTCTGGATCATTCATTTCTGGCTGAGTCAGACCTGCTCCCTGAATTCCTCTTCTAACTTGGTCAATTTTACAAACCCGCTGTTCTGGTCTCTGAGCTCTCAATTGGTAACAGTATTCACTTCAAGCTCCCCTACGCTGAACTCTGGACCTAAGTCACCAAGGCTTTAACTTTAGAGCTGAATTCCTCTGAACTTGATAACCTTCTGGATTGGGATACTGCCGCTTATGCTCTTTGCTTTGCTGGCCAAGTTCTTCGAAGTTGGTCCATGAAGCTTCCAGCCTCACCTGGGTTCCACTGTTCATTCAGCTTTAGCTTCCAAGGAGCCTGTAGTCGCCGCTTGCAGGATGCAATCCACTCTCTGCACAACTATCTATTCTCCAGAGCTTCCCATTGGTATCTTCTGCTGATGGTGTTGATAGGGGGCATGATTTGGCAACCCCCATCAAGCATCCCTTCTTCATTGCTGGCCCATATGTCTGGTGTCCTTGATGAAGCCCGTCAGCAGGCGCTCAGGACTAATCTTTCAGCTCCAGTGCCATATCAGGATTACTCAGGGTTATTTGCCAATTTCCTCTTTTTATACTGTTGCTTTTCTCCCCGCTCTGGGGTTTCACAATTGGCTTCCTCTGACATCTCAATTTCCCTTCACCTAGTTGCTTTCTCTCAGGGCTCAGCATCCGCTCAACGAATGTGGTTTTGTGTAGGTCTCGCCCTCACAAGCGTCCAATTGCATATCAATTTTTGATGAGCTGTTCATTCCTACTATGATCCATCCTCCCTCCCCCAAGAGGCGACATAGGCGGAAGTATCCCCATACCAAGGACAATCAATAAAAATAAAAATTTAAAAATATATTGGCTTTTTTATCTATGCAGTTTATAATTAATTAATTAATTTTTCCCAATATCTTTTATTAATTTTTTATCTTAATTCTTTTTTACTATGGGAATTGCCCTTGTTTCAGTTCAACAGTCCATCTTTTTTTCCCCAAACTGGGTCCTAGGTACTTAGACCTGCCAGTTTTCTATTATTCAGAGGTCCTTTTTTTGGACTTAACCATCTAGATTGGTTCAGAGGTCTTTTTTTTGGACTTGACCTAATCATCAGGACATGACCAACTTAATGGTTCATTTGTCCTTTGGGAACTCTTTTATTTTTTTGTCAATCCAACACTTTAGATACTTAGCATGAGACTCGATTTACAACTCTTCCATCTAAGAGATTCTTGATGTAGTAAGCATCAGTCGCCATCTTGGTGATTACTTTGAACGGATCTGACCACAATGCATCTAATTTGTTTCTTCATCCAAAACCATGCATATTGCAATAGGCAACTCTTTCCCCTATTTGATATTATTCTAATGCAATTTGATTCTTGTCATACGTCATTTTTGCTTGTATCCTTTTCTTCAATGTTGTATTGAATGCTTGCAATTGCATATCAATTAGGATACTTGTCAGTCAGTTCAGGTATTGCTCAGTACTCATCCCCAACTTAGGTTCTGCCACCAAATATAAAATTGGTGGCAACGCGGCCTTTCTTCCGTATAACAATTCAAATGGCGTCTTTCCTGTCTCCATATGATGACTAATGTTGTAGAAAAATGTAACCAAACTCAGGTATGTTCCCCATGTGGAAGTTCTCCCCGAGACTAGTTTCATTAGCGTCGTGGCCAGCATTCCATTGACCCGCTCTATCAATCCGTTCTTCTCCAGCTGGTATGGTACTAACATGACTCCTCAGATCCACATTATTTTGTTTAACCTTGGGATTACATGAGATGTGAAGTTGGTCCCATTGTCATTCAGCAGGACTTGCGGACATCCATGCCATATACCACTTGATCCAAAATGAACCTTGCAGTACTGGTAGCGTTTACTCTGGTTAGGGCCTTCATCTCAACCCATCTTGTAAGATGGTCAATGGCAACTATGATGTACTTGACTCCCCCTGTGCTCATCATCAGCGGTCCCATCACGTCAATGGACACTGTGTTCCAGGAAAATCCATGGCTGACCAGTCAGTATCCAGTTGTATTCTTGTGTGGTTTGTGCAGCTGGCACTCCACGCAACAAGCCAGATAATCCGCGACAATGTAGTTGATTGATTCCCAGTAATAATACTGGCAAATTTGGTCAGTTGTTTTCCTCAGAACTCCATTACCAACAACCTTGTGAGCTGCTTGTACTATTGCTGCTCTTTCCAATGGTTTCAGGAATAATAGTCGCTTCCCGTTGATCATCTTGAATACTTGTCCATCCATAGTCTCAGCGTTTTCCATCGCTTTTCAAAGCGCACCTTGGATTTCTTGGGGCTCATCCCCAATTTTTCCTTCGACCATTCTCTGGAATAGCTCATCCACCTGCGGGTATACCAACTGGACCATTGGAAACTGTGATAAGCCATCCGCATTCTGATGAGAAGCCCCTGCTCAGTGGGCTATCTCATAATCATAAGCCAGAAGCTTAAGCGCCAATTGGGCCAGTCGTCCTTCCAGTTCTCTTAGACTGTGCAGCCAACGCAACGAAGAGTGGTCCATCACCACCTTAAAGTGCCTTCTGTGGATGTACACCTGAAACTGCTTGCATGGGTAAATGACCGCAAGGCATTCCTGCTCAGTCACAGTGTAGTTCCTCTCAGTGGCTGAGAGTGTCCAGCTCACATACACCACCGGATGTTTGTCCCTAAGTTCATCTACTTGGCTCAGTATGGCGCCAATCGCCGTCAACAAAGCTTAAGTTTAAATGATAATCTCCCAATCAAAGTTCGGATATTTCAGAATCGGCGAATCTATCAGATACTAGCGTAACTCATAGAAGGAGTCCTGGGCCTCTTCATTACATATGAATCCTTTTTTGGATCCTTTAATAATTGGAATAATGGCTCAGATATTTGGGCGAAGTCCTAAATAAATCTTCTGTAGTATCTGACCATCCCAAGGAACACTTGGATGTCTCAGATACTCTTTGGTACAGCTATATGCTCAATAGCTGCTATCTTCTGGGTTTGTGGCTGCAATCCACTTGAGTTGATTATGAATCCCAGGTATTCCAACTCTTTCTTGAAGAAGTGGAACTTCCTTGGCTTGATATTCAGGTTAGCCGTGGAAAGTCACTTAAATACTCCTTCCAGGTGATGGAGGTGATCAGTAAATGTCCTACTAAACACGTTGATATTGTCCAGATATATTAGGATTCACGACAACTTCAAGTCGCTTAATATTGCAGCCATGGCCCTCTGAAACGTAGCAGGCGCATTGCAGAGACCCCGGGCATCCTTGTCAGTTGGTATAGCCCCTGCGTGGTAATAATCGCGCATTTTTTATTGGTCTTCCTTTGGCAAGTCAATCCGCCAATATCTCAAGATCAGATCCATCACGGAGAAATACTTCACTTCTCCTAAACAATCTAGTGCATTGTCAATCCTCAATAGGGGATATGAATTCTTCTATCATGATTTTGTTCAGCCTTCAGTAGTCAATCACCACCTGGTTCAATCCATCCTTCTTCTTCACGATCAGAATTTGACTCTCCCAGGGACTTGATGACAGAACTAGAAGCCCATGACTCATTAGTTTGCAGATTTCATCCTCCACTACTGCTTTGGTGGCTTTCAATCTTCAGATCAGTCTCATCCTTATTGATAAATTTTCCCCAGAGTTGATCTTGTGGATAATGTCTCATGCACATCCCAAATTGTGGTCATCCTGAGTGAATACTTCCCAATATTTCTCAAATAGTTCAAGCACCTCCTCCTGCTGGCCTTCCGCCAGATCAGCGAGCTGCTCCTGATCAACCAATAGGTTGATACTTTTGGCTAACCCAGCCGGTAATCCCATTTTTTCAAGAGACCCAAAATCGTGGAATCTTCTCAATTCTGCTATTGAATCAGATGAATAAACGCGATGATATGATTCCTCTTGATCTTCATCAGTTTTTCACTCAAATTCGCTAGAAGAACCCAAATTTCTCCATGGCCTGGCATTATTATCCCAGGAGCCACCCATGGCTCCACTCTGGACTTCTTCCAGGGGCTTCCAACCTCCCCATACAACAGCTCAGGAATCTCTAATGTCAACCTTGTGTTGACTATTATCTGCGATCCAGCTGGTATGGTCCTCTCATTCTTGATCCTTAGTGGAATTCCCCAGTTCTCTAGGATTTCCGCCGGCATTTCACGTCACTTCCTACCAACTAATTGGTATCAAATTGGGACAATGCCATCATTGTATATCAGATTGATGAAGTTGTTTCTCCAATTCAACGGAGCTTCAACATTTTTCTGGTATACTAATGGTAACAACTGACCCAAGATGGTCAACGTATTATCCTCAAAGTTACATTTAACTCTGTACTTCTGTAGAAACTCCATTCTGATCAGGATGCCATAGTTTTGGCAAACCAAAACTATGGCTGGCGCAGATACCACCAGCGACCCAAATCATAGTGGCAGCGCACTATACACTCCACAGGAAACGGTGGTGTTCAGTTCAGCTGTTCCATATTCTTTCTTATGCTCCAAATCTGGCGAGATCTTCATCCTCTTTACCAGCTTGGTCAGACAATATTGATGGGCGCTCCGCTGTTGACAATCAACTCACCCTCACTTAATTCACTTGTATATCTATATATGTACACTCAGAGTATTGTAATATAGTATACACTGAGTGATTGGCGGCATTATTAGCAAATCTAGGGTGTGAATAATTTGCGCCAACAATTTAGGAAATATTTCTATTGCGTTGAGAGGGATAGAAAGATTAGCCTCATCTAAAACGGATGTCAGATAACTCTTCAGGATTCTTGGCGGTTTGGATCTTGTCCACCAGTTGTTGGGCATATGGATGGGCAACTTCCTGGATTATCTTGGGGTCAATTCTCTTTGCCCTGGCTCTAGTCACAGCATTCACATCCATATTAACCACTTGATATAGCTGATCCTGCTTGTTGTCTATAAACAGATCGCTAATATTGATTTCCTCATTAATGATATTGGGAGGAACAGGTTTCTCCGCCACTCTAGACTGTTCCTTGTCTAGGAAGTAGGCCCTTTTCCTGAATACTTGGTGGCTGCTGTCTCCTTGGCCTGGACCACGTTAATCTGATCCTTCAGCTTTTTCAGTGTATGGCGAAATGTCCTTTCCCACCACACTGATAGCAGACCTTCTACTTCTTGTTTAACCTTCTGAATTCTTTGAGATTAATTCCTGACATGGTTCAATGGGTAGTGTAAGTCCTGGTGAACATCCTCTGGGTGTCGATTGGGCCATCTTTCCATTCCTGAGCAAGAAGGTACTGAAGAGGATGGGTATACCCCTCGTTACTCAGGGCGATCTCGCTCATGTGGTAGACAAGCGTTGGGAATAGCCCTTTCACTTAAGATCCTGCTTCCGGTACCCACACTCTCCTTGGCAGAACTGTTAGGAGGAATCAGTGAAATCTGCACTGAGATCACTGAAATGGAATCATTGCAACTAATTTGAGTGGCAATCAGCCTAATACTTGGATTTCAAATGTTCAAAAAGGTATGAAGACTGAGCTATTGGCCAGAATGCCCAATGGTTGCAATTCAGTTTACACGATGATCAAAAAAATCCCCCTCCTAAATCCTTCAGGCATCACCCCCAATGGGCAGCTTCCTGCTGAAAAATTGGGTGTTGCGCCTGATGCAATGTCAATGACCACAACTTGCCCCACCACCAAATTTTGCGATGCTGATCCCCAGGGAACTAACCTGCCCATTCCTGAATAGCTCACCGCTTAGGTCAAACTGACCGCAACTTGGTCCGCTGCCAAATTTTGTGATGTCAGTTTCAGGGAACTAACCCGCCCATTTACCAAGTAATTCGCTGCTTAGGTCAAACTTGCAGAACCTGATCCCAGCTTGTTTTCCTCAAATTGATGACTATTTAATCAGGCACATCACACTGAGAAAATTGTTGGTCAATTCTCCTTCCTTAAATTTTCCAATAAAAACAACTTCCCCCAAAATCCCGTTTTTATTTTTGAGAATTAAGCTCCCTTCCAGTTCCATATTCGTCATACCAGCAGCAGTGCTTCTGGCATTCTGGTTTGCCACTTGGATGCTCTGGCATCCGGGCTGGCAGGACAGTCTAATTCTTAATTGCTGTTCACCTACCATAATTGACCAACCATCAATTCCTACCATTTCCACCTTTCTTGTAGATATTGGCGCAGCAATGGTCCCTTCTTTCCAACTGAATTAGGTCGTGAAGAAGGTTATCCCTGCCCACATTAGTCCCATCCCACTCAAAACTCTAAACCCATACCCCATAGTTGCCGCAGTTATCTTGCCCATGTCAGTAGGGTCTGACATCTCAACTTGCAGTAAGTTTGCTCCCCAAAGCCCAGTAGTTTCCCAGCTGTCACCCTTCAAAGGTGCAATTTCCATGGAACCAGAACAAATCATCATCAAAAATGGGGAAGAGGCCAAGGAAGAGGCTATCCTGGCATCCCAGAAATTGTGATGTTTTGCCCAATATCTTGTGGCTTGGAAAGGATATCCAGCCTATGAGAACAGGTGGGGCAAGATGCGCAATTGTGAAAATTGCATGAACCTGGTCAAAGCATTCCACATATCCCACCCCGAGATTCTCCATTTCCCCCAAAGCCCAGTAGTTTCTCAGCTGTCGCCCTTCAAAGGTGTAATTCCCATGGAACCAGAACCAATCATCTTCAAAAATGAGGAAGAGGCTATCCTGGCATCCCAGAAATCGCGATGTTCCGTCCAATATCTTGTGGCTTGGAAAGGGTATCTGGCCTATGAGAACAGTTGGGGCAAGGCGCGCGATTGCGTGAATTGTATGAGCCTGGTCGAAGCATTCCACATATCCCACCCTCAAGATTCTCCGTTTCCCCCAAAAACCTGCATCAGTAATGGCGATCAAGTTACCCAAGGCGCTCAAGAATGTGGCTCTTGTACAGTTTCCCAGTGATGAGGCTCTTCTCTTGGAAAAAGGAAAGGGAAATGTAAGTCCTGGTGAACGTCCTCTGGGCATCAATTGGTCCATCTTTCTGTTACCGAGCAAGAAGGTACCAAAGGGGATGGCCATACCCCTCATTACTCAGGGTGATCTCACTCATGTGGTAGATGAGCGCTGGGTAATAGCCCTTTCACTTTGGAGCCCACTTCCAGTTCCTGCACTCTCCTCAGCAGAACTGTTATGAGGAATCAGTGAAATCTTCACTGAGATCACTGAAATGGAATTTATTGCAACTAATTTGAGTGGCAATCAGCCCAATACTTGTATTTAAAATGGTTGAAAAGGTATGAAGACCGAGCTATTGGCCAGAATGCCTGATGGTTGCAATTCAGTTTACACGATGATCAAAAAAATCCCCCCTCCTAAATCCGTCAGGCATCACCCCCAATTGGCAGCTTCCTGCCAGCAAATTGAGCATTGCGCCTGATGCAATGCCACTGACCGCAACTCAGACTGCCACCAAATTTTGCAATGTTGATCCCCAGGGATCTAACCCGCCCATTCCCAAATAGTACACCACTTAGGTCAAACCGACTGCAACTTGGCCTGCCACCAAATTTTGTGATGTCAGTTTTCAGGGAACTAACCCGCCCATTTACCAAGTAATTCGCTGCTTAGGTTGATCTTTTGGAACCTGATCCCGGCTTGTTTTCCCTCAAATTGATGACTATTTAATCAGGCGCATCACACTGAGAAAATTGTTGGTCAATTCTCCTTCCTAAAATTTATCAATAAAAGAACTTTCCACAAAATCCCATTTTTATCTGTTAAGAATTAAGCTTTCCAGTTCCATATTTGAAATCCAGAAGCAATGCCTCTGGCATTCTGGTTTGCCACTTGGATGCTCTGGCATCCGAGCTGGCAGGCTAGTCTAATTCTTACTTGCTGTTCGCCTGACAGGTAGCCCCCTTAACTCCTTTGTTTCCCTTTGTGGGATTCAGACTTTGTACCAGATTGGACTTGAAGCTTCTGTTTGGGGCATCAAATGTCGCTCCCAAAATCTTCAGGTTATCTACCATTTGTGAGGTAGTTATTTCTGCTGTGAACACAGAAGAAATCATAAGATGCAAATTGTGATAGGGTCAAAGGGCCACTTGCAGTGCGATTCTAGCATCAAAATCATCCAAAACTTTTCGCTCTAGCCAGGATCTGTGACTCCTGGTAAAATCAATCCGCGAATCTAGCAAGAGACTCATCTTTATGGAACTAGATTCCCATAAATCCTTGCTTGCGTTTTGACATGCGTGTTGGACTCCCAAACTCCTTCATGATGGCCGCCTTTGCCTCTGCATATGACCAGCTGTCCCCCTCTAGGTGAGGTAACATTAAGTTTTGACAGTCGGTGTCCAGGCAGTTCATGACCGTCAACGCCTTTTGACAATCTCCATAGACATTCATAGTTATGTCAAACAGTTGGAAAAACGCTAGGGCGTTATCACAATAGAATGTTGGCAATTTTGGCCTTTCCCTAAATTCCTCTGAGTCATTTTTGGCCAATTCTCTTGGTTTGGCTACTTGGCTAACTTGCAGAGTGATTTTGGGTATCATCTCTGAAATGGCATCAAAAGCGGGTGGCATGTTCCTTGGGGTATTTGACTTCCCAAGTATCATGCAAGGACTTCTCTCTTCAGCATCACTTGCCATATTGGGCTCACAAGCACGTCTGTGAGCTTTAAGTTCCTCCACTTCTTTGATTAATTTCTCAATATCTACACCAAATTTTCTTAAACAAATGCAATCCGCTTCTCACTACATTTTCAGGTATAGGACCTCTCAAACGAGGTCACCTTCTTTCTTCTTCAATGAGTTTACTTTACCGAGTAACTTGTTCCTAAAGTTGGCTACATTCTCTACTCCATCCTCCACCTTGGCGACTCATTCTTCCAAGGCCACAAACTCCCAATGGTCCGCTGAGTTTAAGGCATTCTGGTTTACAGTGGCGATCTAAATTCACAACTTGCATAGCTTTTCTTTGTACAACATTATAATAGATTCTTCACTCAACTACCCCTGTAGTGAGCACCAACTTGTAAAAATTTACTTTAGGTTGATTATTGGCTGGCAACCCAGTAACCTTTTTACTGCACAGGTTCAGTTTCCTTGTGCACTTTGTCACATTGTATAATATGTATTAATAATTGATACTAGTATGGAGACTATTATCCATAGTTAAGATTGAACTATATTTTGGCTCAACGCTCAGCCAGTATTTCTGATTAAATACTCTTGAAGTTGTACTTGTAGGGATTCGTTCCCTATACTCTTGTCCGCCCAATCTTTACTAAGATACCCCAGTGACAATCTCTCTCAGCCCAACACACAGTCGGCAGCTATCCCTGATTGTAGTTCCTTCATCTCTAGATACCCCCGCTTGGATCTTTACTCTTCTCTCTGAGAGTCTTCCAATTATTGCCCTCTGCAATAATATTCTTGAGATAGAACAACACAATAGAAGCTGATAGTCTAACTATACACTAAATTGATAATATTACTACTGTAAACACTGTTCTCGTCAATAATGTTCCTGTAGATAATGTTTTTTATTATAGTAAATCCTAGGGAATTATATAGTGGGGGATTTGGCTGTCTAACCCTTGGTTGACACCTCTTCGATGAAATGGCAGCTGTTGCCATTGAATCACCCATCCTCGTCTCAGCAGCGATGGTCTTCCCCATCCTGGCTAGGATTCCGTCATTGGAAATCCTTGAGACCTCAAATGAAAAGAGTCAGAAAACGTGTCCCTAACGTTTTCCTCTTGATCCAAGTGAACCAACCATGATTGTCTAGCGACCTGCTTAGGTAATGGGACTTATTACCCATTATGGCAGGTTACACATCAACTGATTGATTCACTAGTTGCAGGTTGCATCACTCGCCTTGCAACTTACTATTCATTCCCGATCAGTTGGTGATAAAACCCAACTAATCCCAGTTGGTACACCTGATAGTTAATCACTATCAGGTGCCCCTATTTTATTGGCAACTCCACCCGATGAGATCTTAAGTATTCATCCAGATTGATACCCAATGGATATGACCAGGCAAATATCCCAAAATCCCCCAAACGTAGCTCTCCAAAACTTGGACCAACCAATTTCCAATTCACTTCGCCTTAGGGAAATTCCCTAGCAATACCAGGTAATATAGCAGTCTGGAAATATGGGAAAAAAATCCCAACATCCCCCTAAATCTTCAAGACATACAGATTTTTTTGAGGATGGTGGGATATTAGTGACAGTTTTACCCATTTTTGCTGATACGTCTGAGCCTCTAGTATACTTATTGAAGAAGGGTATACTTTTTCAATGAAAAAGAAGAGCAACAGCAGGCCTTTGACCTATTGCGCACAGCTTTCTCCTGTCAGGAAAACGGCAAGTTAAGTTTAGACTGGCCTGCCAGTCTGGATGCTCAAACACCCATATGGCAAGCCTAAATGCCAGCGGCACTGCTTCTTGAATGATGTTAAATTGAGCTAGAAGAATTTTCACCAGTGAGCACCAATAGGTCATAAATGTAAATAGAAACACAGCAACGAACTGGGCTATCACAGCCCCAGGGCCCATGGGTTTTAGAGCTGAAATAAGGAAATTGGAATTGGCGGTTTAAATTTCACTATATGGTAAAAATTAAATTTGGGTTTCAGAATTTTATTGAAACTTTTTATGATAGAAAATCAACTGTCAAAAAAAAACTTTTCTTTCTCGTTGCAAACACTTTTGCAACCCATTCAATTCAATACTAAATCTAATTTGATAATCTCATAGAGGGGATTAGTCTGCACCCATGTCTGGGAGCAGTTGGGCAAGCAAGGCAAGAGGAGCAGGCGGAAGGCCCGCAGCCTCTAACGTTTGAAAACGCCCCGGAGAATCCAGCAGAATAGAAAAAAATCTAAAAAAACCAGCGGTCACAATTTCCCCAGAGATACTCGCGTGGCAAGCATGATGCAACCAGTACATCAATACGCCACATTCCCAGCCACTTTTGTCGGTGGAATTCGGAGTCCATGTGTATCTGGACATCCAAAAAATGGCCCTATGGGAAAAATTTTGTGGAGATGTACACAAAATTTTCCCAACCGCGGTGTATGTTGCACCTCACTCCATGTTGCGCGGTTGGCTGGACCTAGGTTTCAAAAGCAAAATAGCAGCAGATGAGGCTGCAGCAGTGCGCATAGTGGTCAACCTCCCTGAAGGGCAACAGGTCATCAAAACTAAATGCACCAGATGGACAAAATCAAACCAAATTTTCCTCACATTTGACTTTTTGCCTACTACGGTAAAACGTGACATTTTGGAGCAACACCTGAAAGATGGTCTCGCCATATATGGCGAAATACAATCTTTTGAAATGCAACGTTTCATGCTGATGCCACACCTGTGCACCGGCAAAGCCATCGCAGTTCTGACCCCAACTGAGGAGATCATGAAGGACCTAACCCAGATCCCACACTCCACCTTTATTGACATCGCAGGGCACACCACCCACCCATTCTGGGTAACCGTGGACAGCGCGCCCCCCATTTGCACCCACTGTGATGCATTCGGCCATAAGGCACATGTGTGCCCCATCAAAGAGGGCATCACATTCCAAGAGCACCCCTTGGTGGCCATGGCCAGCGGAGAGGCGCACTACAAACCAACTGCAAGCACCAAGGAGGCTTTCCCGTGGGGAGCACAAGGCTGCTACCTATTGGTAAAGCCCATCTCCCCGCAGGAGCGGAAGAAGGCCAAGCAGGCCTATAGGATTGCGGCCAAGGAAGCGGCCAAGGTCACCACCATCATCCCACACTCACAATGCCAGGAGGACATGGAGACCTTCATGGTGGAAGCAACTCGGGAATCCATCACCCAATCAGATTGGGAGGCCCATGCTGAATGGGCCACTCAATCCAAGGATCTGATGGGAGATTCGATCTCACCCAATTGCTGCACCCAAGCCCTGGTCAAAACCGACTTGGGACCTATCCCAACCAAAAATTTTTTTTTGCCACACTTGACGGTGCACCAAACTTATCCGCACCGCAAAAAATTCGTCCGACGTCAGGAAAACAAAAAGCGAAGGCCAAAGCCAATGTGACTCTTTCCACAAAAATCAACAAAAACCCCAATAGCATTGCTGCTAATACCCGCGCTGCTGTGAAAGCCCGTGGGGACCTGGAAGAGGCTGGTGGGCCAGGGGCCCACCCCTCGCACCTAAGGTGCGATGGGGGAAACCTTCACTCTAGGGACGCTGAATATTGCTGGACTCAAGGCCTCCCCATCCTGGGCTAGGAAACTGAGTTTTTTACAAAACAATTTACCCATGGATATCCTGGCCATCCAGGAAAACCACTGTCCACGAGGTTCTGAGGAAGCTTGGAAAACAATGCTCCTACCATCCCTATCCTTTTGGTCAAAGCACTGTGGGGTGCTAATTCAGAAAAACAATTTTTTCAAATTTACATCTTCAGAAATATTCCTAAATGACCGAGTGCTCATTGTCACCTTCTCATGGGCTGATGTTGCACACACAATAGTCAACATTTACACCCCAAACGGTGCACAAGAGCATCAGGAATTTTTCTCATAGGTCAAATCCCTCCCACTACCCCCCAATTCTTTCCTAATTGGTGACATGAACTGTTGGCTAACCTCACCAACGGACCGGTGGCCACCCTCACCCCACGCCCCACAGGGTCACGTAGAACTACGCGTTCTAAAAGCCACCCTTGGGTTAATGGATGCGCTGCTGCAACATGCCCCACTTCTCGAAAACATGACATGTCCCCATGTCCACAATGGCCAATTAAGGTCCATGACCCGCATCAACCTTATTCTAGCGCCAGCGAAATTCCAACCCCACATCTCCCACTTCAAAACAACAAAAATGGAATTCTCCAACCACTGACTGGTCTCGATAGCATACCACTTACCCGTCACAGTTGCAAAGGCCCCACATTGGTGCAAAATCCGCCCCCCAGAGCTTGTGTCACCAGGATTTTCCACGTGGGTGGAAGAGGCAACTTTGGCAAAATCATTTGTTGCACCGTTTTGCGCGGACCCCATTTCCACATGGGCAACTTTCAAAGAAGACACCATCCACCACTATTGCCATCTCTCATCCAGATGCTCATGAGCCACATCGGTGGTTATATCACGCACACTGGCAGAATTGGCCCACTTGGAGTCCAACATTCCAGCCTCAGGATATAGCCCTGCATGGGGCCAGAAGTGGGCGGAGGCAGCAGCCCACCTCAACGCACTTGAAAGGCAACAAAAACATCAGGTTTGTGTCCAATACAGGGCCACACGCATCACTAAAGGTGACAAGTGCACCGCATACTTCTTCAAAAAAATTTTTGCAACACGCCAGAGCGTGGCCTGCACACAGGTGTGAAGATCGGATAATTTTATTGTGGACACACTGGCTGAAGTGGCAATCGAAATGCAAAGATATTACTCCAAGTTATACCAAGCCAAACCAATTCAGCCAGCCGAAATGGCGGAATTTCTTGACAGAGCTCATATCTGCACCATTTTCTGATACCCGGAAATAATGAATTTAATTACTCCGAATGAATTATGGACTACCATTCACGGTGCGCTAAACCAAAAATGCCCAGGCCCAGATAGCATTCCATATGAGTTCTACAAAAAATATTTTAAATATATATCCCCATTGCTGCTAGCCTCACTCAACCAAAGCCTGTTGGAAACACGCCTCCTACCAGGAGGACATGAGGCCTTTACAGTCACACTCTTCAAGAAAGGGGATAGGCTAGACTTAGCCAACTGGTGCCCCATTTCTCTAACAAACACAGACACCAAAATTTTAACAAAAATCATGGCTAACCGTTTAGGGACTGTAGCATCTGCCACTATCTCTCCAGAACAATTCAGTTTCATCCCCAGAAGGTCGATTTGGGATAATGCACTCTGTGGCTAATGTGTGTCAGTCCACAGCCTCTGGGGCACTTGTATTCTTGGACCAACAAAAGGCCTATGATAGAGTAAACTGGGAATACCTTAGGGCCTGCCTCCAACAATTCCGCCTACCTCCCCGCTTCATTAACTGGGTGATGCTGCTCACAGAATCTGCAACAATGGCAGTGCGTGGCCCAGGTTTCCTAACGGAAGAAGTCCGTCCTCAAAGGGGCCTGCGACAAGGGGACCCCCTGAGCCCACTCTTATACAACTTCAGCCTTGACCCACTACTGCGAAATGTGAATGCCCAACTCACTGGGGTCCATGTGCCAGGCCAAACCCCAGTCAAGATGATGGCATTTGCAGATGATTGTGTGGTGGGGGTGTCTAATAACAAAGATGCACGCGCGCTTGAAGCCCTCATCCAGGAATATTCCCGGGTAAGCAACGCGGCACTGAACGCCTCCAAAACTGAAATCATCCTCCTTGGTCAGTTTCAGAACTGCTGGGCCCCACCAAGTAGTTCCCAACCCGGCCCATCTGCTCGCCCACGTCCACGCCTTACTAACTCAAAATACACCGCTCCACTGGTGCTCCCCTTTGTGCCCAACCTACCATAGGACCGGTACGCCATCTGGGCGTGTGGTTGGAGGCAGGTGGATACGCGTCAGCAGTAATGGAGTGCCATATACTGGACAACGTGACGAAGCGAATCGCCTCTCTCAGAGCCCACCCTACTACCCTCACTGGCAGGGTTGTTCTTGCCAACTCTATGCTCCTATCCAAAGTCTGGTTTGGAGCCCACGCCATCCCCTTCTCCTCAAGCTTCTTCAAATCCCTGAATGCTTTGCTATAAGGTTGGCTTTGGTCAGGCCGCCCTCCACCAGTACGGCTAGAGGTCATGTTTGGCCCTCATCATCATGGTGGCATGGGCCTACTTGACTTCAAAGCCCATGCCGCCAAGATCCTGGGCACCTGGATTGCGGCCATCACTGCTCCTACACTCCCATCCCAACACTGGTCCCGCGGCCCGCTCCAACTTCTCCCAAGCCTTGGGCCTCAACAATCCATCAAACCCCACTCCCTGATGAAATACCTCGCATCACACCCATTGGCCACAGGTCCTCACGGCACTAAAACCCACTACAAACGAATCCTCCTCTCCATGTGGAGTGCTGAGTGGAGAATGTGTGTGTGTGTGTGTGTGGTGTGTGTACACACAACCCAAAGAGGCCGCCCCTCACATCAGTTCACACAAGAGGTACAGGGGCTACCCATCCATGATGGCGTGATCCCCACACGGCCCCATGTCCTATCCAGGGTGGACTACCTGGACATGATGGACATCCCTTACTCCATTGAGACCCAAAAGACTATCTGGAAATATGCACACCATCCTCTGTTGCAGCCTCAAGTCCGCTCCCATGTGTGGCGCTGCCTGAGGCGGGTGTATCGTACAGCTGAGCGCTCTAATGCTTTACACTCATCCTGTGTCGTGTGTGGCCAGTATGGAACGCTGTTTCACCGCCTGGAGAAGTGCCCCACCTCTAAAGTAATATGGCGCGAAGTCCAACGTCTGCTAGGCCAGGATCAAACACATCCCTTCAGTCTGTCAAGAGATATGTTTGCTTCATCAATGGCCTCCCCCTCCCACCCTCCCTTCATGCTCTGGTGGTTGCAATCGCCATGTGGACTATCCACACGATTGTCTTGGATGCCATCGCTGGATCCATCCACACCCTCCCTGAAGCTGTCCACAGATTCTGGTCTCATTTGGTGGATCACTTTCAAGCATGGATGTTTGGATATCTCCCACCACGTCGCCGACAGCTGGTCTCCTCCTGGTTCCCAGTCTGGTTCATCAAATCAGACCCCTTCCTCCACACGTGCTCAATAGTGGCTACGCCCCCTACACACGTTCCCTCCCCCTTCCCATAAGTGGCGTTCCCGCTGGCAACAAGAGATAGCATCGCTTCTCTGGGGTGCCTCCCCTGGTACTAAGTTTTGTCTCATCTGAGTCATATTTGGAAGTGTCCGTCCCATGGTTGGCCTTCCCCGCATTAAATTAAAAATTAAAAATGAAAATCAGCTGTCAATTTTCTCAGTGTGTTACAACTGCTTAAATAGACAATTGATTTGGAGTGAGCTTAGCAAAACTTGGTGTTGAAAATTCACCTGAGTTGACTGATTTTAATTAAGAATGTGTATCAACATCTTGGTCTAATAAGATCAATAAAAATTTTTCAGAGATATCTGGTTCTAATCTAGATTAAAAATTGACCCTTTGGAGTTATTGGCCTCATCTGACTGAAGGTACTAAGTATTACAAAGGGTAAAAATTATGAAGGGGATAAGCCCTTGACAGGAAGATTGATCTCATCTAACAAAAATCTTATCAAATCTGGCAATCAAGACTGTATTAATAATAATAAGCAAAAATTGGTCCTCTGAGAAAAGATCTTACCACGTTTGAAGCACAAAGATCCTCACAAAGGCCTATTAAAACTACTCCTATAAGTATCTCTAAATTTTAACTAATAAAGGAACCCTTTGTTTTGTCTCTCAAAGCTATAATATGGTGCTTTAACAAAGATTATTATTCCTTTTTTGAGTTATTGTTGAAAACTTATAACTTCTTTGCCTTAGTTTAGAATTTTCTAGAGCCAAGAAACTATTAATTTTGTAGCCTTCATAGAGCCTGCATATTTACATTTCTTGCAAAATTATAATACTGGTGCTTTCTGTCAGGTCTGCTTCTGAGGCTACCCGGTAAAAAAATTTCAACATCAATGAATACTTCTAGAAAAGATAGTCCCTCATCAGAGGAATCAATGAATTTCACGCAATGAGTACATACTAACAGGCAGATGCCTTCTGTTAATATCAATGATCTTACATCGATGAATCCCCCTCAGGTTGGGACCATCTAGTACTAAAAAAATATCAATGATCTTCATTATCAAGCTCCTATGGATTTTGTCATTGAGGGCCCTGACTAACCAATTATTAATTTCAACCTGCAGATGTGGATGCACAGTTAAAGGCTTAATAAAGGGGCTACTCATTTAGGTGAACGTCCTAACCAAGAATGAGAGTATAAGGTTTCATCTAACATGATGTAATAATATAACAGAGTTGTCTTACAACATTAGAAGTCATTTTAGTCAGAACAGAGCAATATCTTGGGCAGTGCATGCATCCCGCCATTCATCACTTAGTTCAGATTTTGTCATTACATCATCTTGAGATTCAACGCCAGTTAACTGTGGCTCAAAAGTTTCATTCTCAGCTATCCTATTTCTATGAGACTGTTCTAACTTTGGTCATAGGAATTGTGAATCCATAGCCAACATTAGAGAGAAATAAACGAACTGCACAACCAACTTTTCAGAGTTGACAATGGAGTTGTGAGTTATTTATGACAAGAGGTATCTCAACATGTTACTGAAGCTGCTAAACCTATCCAACAACGAATAACTACCCTTTAAGATGAGTTTAATATTTGACTGGAACATATATGGAACCAATATGAGGATTGCTTTTCTGAATTAGATGGGCTACTTCAACAACTCGTCCCAGTCATGGATAATAATCAAAAAGTATACCCAGTTCTATAGGTCCTCCTGGACCTCCTGGTTCTCCCTCTGCAATACAAGGACCTACTGGTGAACGTGGTCCCCCCTGGGCCTGTAGGTCCTGAAGGTTCCCAAGAGCCCATGGGATCTCCAGATCCCTCTGGACCTATGATTTCGTTTCTGGCTATGAATCTCAGAATCAATTGTTAACAAGAGTTTAAGCTTTTAAAACAAATATCAGTCATAGCTCAGGAATGTTTCTTATCATTAGAAGGCCACCTGACTAACCCAGATAATATTTAACCAATTTATTAGTTGGTGTTGACAATGCTCATCATCTATGAAACACTAATCAATCCACTTGAAACTCAAATTTCAATGTTTAAATTTTAAAGTTTTATTTGAGGTGGGCTGACCTGGGGATGATACCGCACCAATTAGGGAAGTGAAGAAAATAGGAAAGGAAGATAAAACCCAGAAAACCTCCATGCGCGGCGTATGATAGGCCAGGAACCCCATGGACCGCCTTTGCTATTTGCTATCTCAGTTTGGGGCATTGGCGCGCAAAACCAACACAGTCAAAATCGTCCCCTACCCAAAGTCCATTACCAGGATTGAACTCGGGAGGCAGTGGTAGAGGGTCCATACTCTACCACTGGGGTATCCTCCCTTCTCAAATTTCAATGTTAATAGCCTCCATTGATTGCTTAACCGCTAAATAAGGATTACTTGAGAATAAGCAAGAGGAAAATGATCTCAGAGATTTCAAATTGAAATCAATTTTCTTTAAATATCTACATTACTCAATGGGTCCAAAACTTACAGGATGATCTTAAAAATTTATGTCAACATGTTGATTGGATTCCTACTAAAGTCTATATCACTGAGTACAATCCCTCCAAAACTGATCTGGTACTGTTATTGGGCGTTCATGTATCAAGCAGTTAATCCAACTTTTATAAACCAACCTTTAAAGATAAATATGAGCCAGATGAAGGTAGTATTCACTCTTTTCTATTTGTTTATGAGCGAGCTATGGAAAAAGCATCAGATCAACAAAAAGTTCAGCGTATTACTTCTTGTTTAGCCCAAAGTGCTCAAGAAATAATGGTCCTTCACCTTAAGGCTTGCCATACTTGGGCTCAAGTGAAAACTGCCCTTATTAAGGAATTTGGAAGTGAACAAATTCTATCTAATCAAAAGCAAGCCTTCATGAGAATCCAAGTTGAGCGAGGAGATCAATTCAGGAATTTGCCAAGCAATTTTATCATGACACCCAGAATCTCACTACTTGTGATAATATTACTTTAGATGATATTATTTCTGCTTTGATGAATGCTTTTACTTCTCGTACTCAGTTGTTACTTTATTTAAAGTCACTTAAAGGTAATTTCAGGTCCATTATTGACATAAAAGAGGCGTTGATGGAGAACCCTAATGGTGTGGTGCACCCATCTCCAGTTAATGACCTCGCACTTATGTTTATGCGGTTCCTCCTAGACCTAAACTTAAACCTAAGAAGTATCCTTGTAGCTATTGAGGACTAGTTGGTTATATAGAACAACAAAGTTGGACGAAATAAGCTGTTGAGTCAAAAAAGAGGAGTCAGCATAGAGCAAGAGGATCCCTGTGCTGATTTACTTCTTGTGCCTCAATCTCAAATTTCTAATTATTCTAAGGACTGTTATTTGATATCTGCTCCAGGTGAACTTGATATCCTGACGATTTAGTCAAAAAAGATTCTATTTCTTCTTACGTTTCTGTTACATCTTCTAGTTCAATTTTGACCAATTAGTACTTCTGTATTTTAAATCCCACATTTTGGTACTAAAGTGACTCAGATGAAAGTTGTAGTACACAAAGTAAAAGTTTTAGCCATTATCAACATAGGATCTCCCATAAATGTGGTATCATCCTGGCTTATGATAAAAATTAGGATTGCACTATATCTGAACATTTCAAGTATATGGAACTGCTGGTCCTTCATATAATGAATCATAGGAGCTTATTATCCCCTTCCAATGCACTTTGGGAAATTAGTTATTTTATCCCTGCTTTAGTGTTAGATAATAACTGTTATTTTTTTTGGAGACCAAATTTCTTTATTTATTTTGATGCAATAATTAGTCATAAGAACAATTATCTCTCTTTAATTGAATATTGGGTACCTTTAATTTTAAAAGATGTCCTAAATGACAAGGGAAAGATTAAATGACGTGTTTGTCTATTGGAATACTCTAATTCCATCTCTCATCTTGAATAACAAATATTGGGATCTAAAACTATTCTTCCTCCTTCATCAGTTTGTGCACCATAAAGGAATGCCTTTATAATCCATCAAATCAATTACTATT